>VWPU01002144.1:0-96818 GCA_013398955.1 Callaeas wilsoni | reverse complement strand
CCGAGCGGGGCCGGGCCGAGCGGAGCGGGCTGGGCCCCGCTCCCTCCGCTGCTCTCCGCCGGCCCCACCGGTCGGGGCCGCCGGCGGCGGCAGGCTTAGTCAGAGGAATGTGGGTGGGACTCCCTCCTCCCCGGCGCCTTAAAACCCCGCTCGGACCGGCACGCTCGCAGTCTCCCGTCCCGGCGGAGCGTCCCCGCCGCACCACACCCGCGACGCCCGGGCTCGCTGGGCGCGCCGCCGGCCGGGCACGATGGTGGTGTGCGGCCTCGCTTGCTGGAGGTGCAGGTGGCTCCTGCCCCTGCTGCTGGGCCTGGCCATCATCATGGGCATCATCGCCTTGGCGGGCCGGGGCTGGCTGGAGTCCGAGTCGGAGCCCTACGTGCAGCAAGCGTCGCTATGGGAGAGCTGCACGCGGGGCGAGGCGGACCTCAACTGGAACTGCGAATCCCTCATGGACTACGGTGAGTGAGAAGCCTTCCGAGGGACCTGGGGCAGTGGGTGCCAAGGCTATTGACCGCCCCTGACTCTCTTGTGGAGCAGCTGCTTTCTGGAATGGAGTTTCCCTCCGGAACCACTATCCATGCTGTTTCGAGGCTTAAACCAGCAATAAAACACAGGAATAGACTGCTCCAGAGCAATCTTTTTTAATCAGTACAGCACTGAGAAGCCGGGGTGTTGATATTTTGGGTTTTTCTAAAGTTATTTTACAACCAAAGTAAGATTGCAATTGTCTCCAAGTCCGTCTGTTTGCTTGCCCTGAGCTCTCACCGGGCTGCTGCAGTCCCGCAGCCTTACCTGGCGCCAGGCAGCTCCCTCCCTGTGCCGCTGGGCTCCCTGGTGGCATGGCGTGTGGAAATCTTCATGCAGGGTGTCCTGTGCAGAACCACACCTGGACAGTCGTAACATGGTATTTCTCGACCCTTTGGGGGAATGGAGCACCTTAATTTAACCCTCCTGGCCAAGGGAGTGCAGCTATTAAATACCTCCTGATCTGCAGCTTAAAATGGCCTGATGTGGATTCGCAGGCAGAAAAAAAATAATGCTCTTTCCTTTGTACCTCTCTGTTGCACTGGGGCCTAAATCAGGGATAAGTGTGCCTCTTTTAACTTGCTTAGCTGCTTCTGTATCTGGCATTGCCACTGTAATGTTCTTACTGCACAGTCTCAGTTTCTAGGTCTTTTGGGGGACTTTTTGTTTTATTGCTAGAACACGTGTGTCTGATTACATCTGCTTTTCCATCAAACAAAATATTTCTGGACAAATAAGCAGACCCGCCTTAAGATCCTGGATGAGGGCTCTTTAGGGACTCGGTGGCTGGAAGGGTGTGTTTCAGCTGGGAGAGCTGGGACTTTTTCCCTGCGCAGATCCCTTGCTGCCTGAGCACGGCAGACTCAATTCCAGAAGCTTTTCATTGCAAGACTTAGCACAAGCTAAATCCTGAATATACTGTAAGAGACGTGGCTTCATTTCTTAGCTGGGTGATGACTTTGGGCTTCACTGCAGGTGGAAGAAATCTGGCTAGTGAGATGAAAATATCCATCTCCCCCATCAGATGGAGAAGAAAAGCTAGTACAGGGTTGCTGAAATTTGCATTGCACAGGGAAAAAGTGCTAATACAGTACAGCTGCTGGAATTTTTCTCCTGTAGTGACACTGCTTCACAAGTCCCTGAGTACTGATGGGTGTGTGCTTTGCATCAGCCCTCAGTGTTGTGGGACAAAAGTAATTTTCTGCATTTTTTTTCCTAGTTAACAGGCTGACAAAGAATAGTATCCTTGACTTCACTTTTTTAAGCCTTGGCTTATTTAACCCAAAACTTCTTTAAATCCTTGGCTTGTTTATATGAATTTGCCTGTTCTCAAATTTTCATAACATCAATGCCACTGTTTACTCAAATAGTATTTACATCTAGAGACAGGATGTAACACAGGAGTTCAGGTTTGATTTGTTTTGTTTCATTTTCTTCTATGCTAATGCAATTAGTGTCAAAATAGCTGAGGGCATTTACAAAGGAAAAAATGTCTAGCAGGCATTTATAGCACTGCTGCAGGAAAATAAAAGTTAACTAATTGAGATGCATAACTTGTGTTTTGCATACAATAATTGCTGTGCACTAACCATCCTGCACCTCTCCTGATGAAATGAAGACTTCAGAGTGGATCTCCATTAACAGAATGTTCCATTAGACAAATTCTTAATTGAGCTGTGGCATGTGTACTAGGAAGAGGAAGAAAAAAAGCAGGCAAGTCACTTACTTTAAATGAGGGGAAAGGGGCACGAAAAGACAAACAAAGATTTGCAAATAGCAGTGTCTCCTAAACTGCATAGCTCCTTAATGCACATTTGCACTCACCGGGCTAGAGGGAAAAAGTGAAAGGGAAAAAGAAGAGTAGGATGTCATGTGGTAGGGAGGCAGGGAAGGGATTTTGTTTAGAGTTCTGTACTGGTTTGTGTCTGGGAAGTGCCTTGGCTAGCAGCGTCTGTGTACTATCAAAATGTTGCAATGCAGAAGTTCTGTACTGCACTAGAATATGACTCAAGATGACTTAGTCTAGACCATTGCAGGATTTAACTGTTGACTGTATGTTTAAAACTTATCAGTAAGCCATCAGCTATGACAAAGATTATTTGCAGTGTGTTACTTGGAGAGGATGATTGTCTTTATAGTGATGAGGTTGTAAGTTTGGGAGCAATATTTATGGGTGGCTGTGCCTTCCTGGTTCTGAATGACTGTTCCCAGTGACTTTGCTTTAAATTAACACTGTAAAAGATGGGCGTGTACATGTGCAGTAAAGGTAACCCCATTAGGTTAACTCTTTTGTATATTCCTAACAGCCAGTTGGTATTCATTGAGTACACACCAGCCAACAAAGGAAAAGGGAAGCATTCTTCTGGATCCTTAGTAAGTGCTGGAGGAAAAAAAAAAAAGGAAAGGAATCAAAAAAGGTGGAACCTGGAAGTAGGAGCCCAACCTTTGTGAATCATGTTTCACTGCAGCTGTGCCACTGTACCCGTGTCCCTAGAGGCATGGACTTTGATACCACAGATTATTGGTGAAACTGAGTGCATGTGGAGACTTCACTGAGGGGCCAGGTAAATAAAGGAGGAATGCTAGGTGTATGCTTACCTTTCCAATACACCTTTTTTTCAGGCACGCTATTGTCTGATTTACAATGCCAGGATGCATACAAGACAAACTAACATTGTTTATAGTGTTGGCCAAGTGCAGGCACTTGGGAAATGCTAATGGGAAACTGTGTAGCAGTTGGTGTCCCTGCCAACACCCAGAAAACACTGCAACTTCCCGGTAAAAGATCTCACAAAAGGTGAGGCTGGCACCTCTGCCCGTGCACTTTGCCGGTTCCTGGGCAGGCACAGTTCTGCTGCTAACAATCCAGAGACTTTAAAAGTTGGAAATGTGTAGGATTGCATCTCTCCTCAGCTGAAGCCAAGTTTGTACTAGAGGGCTTGTATTTAATAATTTGGTAGTATAGCAATCCTGTACTGCTAAAGCCAAAACAAGAGTTGTGATTCCCAGTACTAATTTCCAGCAAACCTTCAATTCTGGGCTCCTCTATGCTCGTGGTGGGTATGCACATAGCTTCCTCTCATCAGTCATGCTACCATGGAAGTTTGCACATTATCTGAGCAAGAAAGTAGTGCTGACAGTGCTCTTTTGCTCACAGTCCACTACTCCTTTATTACATCTAGAAAGGGAGGTATTTTTTGACATTCTGTGTAATGAGCTCTTGAGGCCAAACAAGGATTGCTACTGCCATTTATATACACAAGAATATTACAGCTACATTGTAAAAATGTGCTTGATCTCTGCAGGTCGTTATAAAACCTTCCATTTATTCATGAGCTAACAAACTAGCTTCAGCTTCTGGAAGTGAATGAACAAGGATGAGAGTCTTGTTACTTCAAATCTTGTAGCAGTTAATCTTCCTGCTAGACTATTTTCACAGCTCTTTTATTGATTTCCAAAGGGAAATCTAAGTTTAAATATCTCAGCCCGAAGAGATTCCATCTCCTCCCTGGTGAGGCTGAGGCAAGGCCAAATGAAATCAGGAAATACACCTAACACTAAGGCAGTATTGCTTGCTTTCTTTGAATTTCATCATATTACTGGTGCTCATCATTAACATTTAGTAGCCGGGACCCCTCCTAGTTATTTGCATGACAACATTTGTAGCTTAGTTCCTTTCCATAGTAATTATTAATGTAATGCTATGTAATAAAACTCTTAATCCTTCCTAATAATTATAGACCTTCAGCTTCTGAACAGTTGTTTTTTAAATGTTCTTTCAACACCACCTAATTGATAAACACTTTTCTGCTGATTAGATGCAAAGAACTTGACTATTTGAGGCCAAGCCAAGCTGGAAACACTTACACCCCCAACTATTTCTCTGCTTTTCTGCTCTCCTATTCTTCTGCCTTCCTATTTATGCAGCTCCAAATAAGTGTGGTGTTCTTGGCTGGTTTCATAAACAGACATCATATTTATGTTTATTTTGCGCAAGAAATACTCTCTCTGCCAAATGAATGGATCTGAGAATTTTCTATTTTTATGGAAAAGCTTAAATTCTGGCTAAATAGCTTATGATTACAAGGTACTTTTGAGCATAAACCAGGTAGAAACTGGAGCTAATCTGTCATTCTCTGACTCTGAGCAGGTCTCTCCAGCTCTTATGGCAGCAAACAGTGAGAGGGTAAACCTGCACCTCTCCCCTCCTGGCAGCTGGGAGGTGTAGGGGGAGGATCTTTCAAAAAAACAGGAGAGCTGAGTGCCTGTGGGGACTCGATCAGCTCTCAGAAGCCTTTAGGAGGAAAAGGAGCTGGGAAAGCCTGATTTGATAGGTGTGGGGATGAGGAAGATCCTTCATGGAGAAAGAGCAATTTCAGTTTCTGCCCTGCAGCAGCCCCTCTGCTGAAAACTGTCCCTGTCGGTGAGGGTGGCAGCAGAGTCATGTGGATAAGGAACATCCAGGGCTGCACCCTACACTCGGGAAAGGTGCACCCTCCCACCCCAATCTCTCCCATCAGTCACTTTTTAAAACCCTTATATATACACACAGTGTAAGAGAAATCTCAAAAATTAACCATAAGTCCAGAGGTTTTTGCTGCTCTTCCTGTGATTGCCATAGGAGATCAAGTAGTTGGCTGACAGTTCAATGGCTGACTACACTCATCCAGCCCAGAGCACACCCATCTAGTGCTGTGGCCAACACCTATGACTCAGTCTTATCAGGTCTTGTCAGCATCAACCTGCTGCTAAGCGCTGTTGAAAAAATAATCCAGCTGAAGAAAGAGAGGAAGGTACTGGGTCACCAGCACTGAGCTCTGTCACACACGAGCACAAAACTTGCTGAGTTTCATGACAATGATGCCTACTGCTGCCTTGTTTCTGAAGACCTGAAACAAAGCTGAGCTTGATATTAATCTTCCTGACAGGATATCTCCTGCAGCTATATGTGCTGTCATTTTCTTATTGCCAGAGACAGGAAAATAAATCACTGTGAGCAGAGCCAGGGCTGACCTGTATCCAAAAGCTTATTCCGCTTGTAAAGACAATACAGATGATATAAAAATGGCAGAGAGACCACTGTGGGCATTCTGCCTTGTACTCCTCCAGTTGTGTTTGTGTTGCACCAAACCTCAAGGTGTCTAACGTGCAGGTGTATTTAAGTTTACAACCTAAGTTTTATCAAACAGATGCCAGATTTTTCTTCCTACACCTTGTCAGCATAAATAATGCATCTGAAAGGGAATATGCTATGATATCTAAGTGTTTCTTCTTGTGCTTTTTTTTTCTTAATAGGGCAAATATTGATAAAAAACTTGACTAGATCAGCTAGTCTGAATTGGTTTTCCTGGCCTGGCTGTGTGTAATGGTTACATACCTCTTTATATTAGTTATCACTAAAGAAATCCTATCGTGGAGACAATATTCAATACCTGTGTTAGGTATGACAGAGAATATTTTGTATGAAAAGATTTTATCGAACCACTGACGTAGCTCTAATCTCCAGACACTCATCAGTCTCCTCCCCACTTCTTCCCCTCAGCATTCCCTCAGGGAAGTGGCATGAAACATGCACCACTAGCTGAAGGAGAAGAAATTTGAGAAGTTTTTACTGTCTTGAGTAGCTCCAGGAAGGGAGAGGTCCAGAGCTTATCTTTTATCTTTTCAGTGCCAGTTTTATTGTCTTCAGGTGGCAGTGGTGGTGGTTGGGAGTTTTGGCAGAGATTAGGCTGATGGATACCTGCTGTATTTTACTTTTGCTGTTGGATTAGAGGAGAAAGAAACCGGTTCAAGCAGATCTAATTAAAATAGCTATAAAACAATGCTTTGCTTTCAGACAGCAAATTGCAGAGAAAGAATGGAGGCTACGCTGAAAGCAGGATATCTCCAAAGTCACTTCAACTGTGTTGGAATGGACAGCTATGATGAAAGAGAATTTTTTTTTTAAATGTTCTGACCTAGATCTCATTGGCCTGTTTATTCTTACATTAGAGAGAGCTCAGGATCTGGCCCTACCTCTATCTGAGTGTGTGAAAGTAGAAACCCACAATATGTAGATGTGGGAATTGAACTGTGATGACAGCTGACTGGAAAACAAAGCACTAGCCAGTATGGTTTAGCCCTTGTGGGCAGGTATCCTGCCTCCAGGGCAGGAACACCTTTGCTTGTAGTTGTTTGCACTGGGCTCGCCTAAATTTCTTGGTTTCTGAGGAGGACAAGGTGTGTGAAGGCCTTTTCACAAGGCCGTGTTACTGCCAACGTAGAATTGCTGGCTGTTTTTCTAGGAGGTTTTCCTACCGTTGTTGCCTTGGCCCTGGCCCGTGGTGGGTGAGTTCTGGATGGTGATGCTGCTCTGTCGGAATACAGCCACTTGCTTCATGCCTGAGCCTCTCCGGCATGCAGTAGCTTGATACTAAGTAGCTTGATACACCCTGTTCCAGCAAATGTCAAAATTATGAATCAAAGAGGACTCATCAACTTTTAACTCAGATGTTGTTGTTTCTCCTCCACCTGCTACATTTTAGCTGTGAATAGATACTTATTTTCAATAACTTTCTTTTTGCCATCTTTTCGGCTATTGCTAGTTTATTTCTTTTTGGTCATGCTTATTTTACTCCGCATGCTCTATTCTTGTCATAAACCAACAGAAGTTTTATGCAGACAGCACTGTTATTTCCCAGCAGTTATCTCCTGTGGTGGTACTCTCTTTTCTGCGTTCACACTTCCCTGTGTATGGAAGTGGTTTTGTAAACTTGCATATCGAACAGGAGCTGTAATGATAAAAGGGCATTGTCAGCAGTTGTGCGCCCTATCTGCTCAGATGTCTGTGGGTGTCATACAGGTACAGAGTTTGAAGGTATTATCTCTATTCTGTGCTGCATTCTATCCTCTTGTTAGCAGGCAGGGAGTCCTGTGCTGCTCCAGCAGTGATGGTGCCCCCCTGCTCTGCAGCTGTGTGCTTTGCAGGCATTCAGTATTGCTTTGACATAAGGACATGCTTCTTACAGTAAAGGATTTCAATAAAAAAATTATTAAAGAAAATCAAAGAGCTGCAATGACCTACGGGAGAGTACTGCTGCGTGTAACACCTTTCTTGTTTTCTCTTCAAGGGTGGGGGAGAGCAGCAGCTGCCACATACCTCGTTGGCTTCGTGATCCTGGTCATCTGTTTTGCCCTTGCAGTCATCGCATTCTCGATCGAGATCCTCCGCTTCAACTTTGTGCGAGGAATTGGAGGCCTGCTCTTTGTTGTTGGTAAGGCTGGGCACAAAGACAAGGTTATATTAGATGTGAAACAGGCATCAGCAGAAAAACATGCTAGATGGACCCTCCCTTACAAAATTAGCTTTGTCTGGTTTATGACTCATTTTCTTGGGGAACAAGGGAAGGTTGATTTGCGCTCTGAGAGCATAATGAGTAGGGAAGCTCCAGTGGCCTTTGTCAGTTCTCACTTTCCCAAAAGCACTTTATGGAGAAACACAACACCTCTGACCCTGCATGTCACATGCTAAGACTTAAAAGCTGAGAGCCTTGGGTGCTTCCCACCTTTCTGATGGAAGGAGGAGGAACAGGGCTCTGGGAGGTAACTGGCTTGGCAGGGTTCCTGGTGCTGGCTGTGGGACAGGGCTGGTCATGGCATGCAGGTATGTGCCTTAGCAACCTGGCAATGGCAGCTGCAGCTGCCTCAGCCACATAGGCGTGGGGATCTGCCTGGGACAGAAGTCACGTACCTCTGTAACAATGCAGATTTGATTGCAGGTCTGAAGCTAGTCCTTACATATCTTAAGTATGCACTTATCTCCAGGTACCTTTTTTAGTGGAACTGTGATATGTTTACTGTAATTTACTCCTGGTTTTCTTTCTTTTCTCTCTCTAGCTGCATTCCAGATCATTGGCTTGGTCATTTACCCAGTGAAATTCACAGAAGAAATTCCACTGACGGGAGATAACATGTTCAGCTGGGCCTATGGCTTTGGCTGGGCCAGCACTGTTGTTGTAATAGGTTGTGCTTTCTTCTTCTGCTGCCTCCCCAACTGGGAAGATGAAGTCCTGGGAAACATCAAGCCTACCTATTACTATTCCTCCCCAGAGAGAGCACCATACTTAAACTGAAAGTTTAAGTCCAAGTACAGTCAACTGTCAAAACAGAGGAGCACCTCTGATGTACATTTGGTGTGACTGCAGAAGACTGAAAAAACTCACTTTATTTTGCCAGAGTATTTCTTACTGTCCCTGACAATAAATTAGGAAAAACATTGGCATCTTAAGCCAAATAGCTTTTACCCAAAGTATTATTTACATATTCTCATGTCAGTTCAGTTTGGGTGGTTTACTTGCTCCTTCCCCTCCCAATTAATTGAGTCATCCTTATTTTATTTAAATATTTTCTAATGAATAAAGATGATAGTGTTTCAAGTGTAGAAAGGAAAAGGATAGATTTTAAACAACCCATTAGTGGGTCCTACGACATAGGTTGGTTTTTTTCCACCTCTGACAAAATTGCATAAAATGGAGCTAGGAAAAAACACAGCCTTCCAAAGAATGCTTTTTCTTCTGTCAAAGTCAGTCCCAAGGAAGAATCTTCTGTGATACTATCACTGTCACTTGCTACCTAAAAATCTTTTCTCATTCCTAGACTGTTGTTGGCTATTAGCGATTTGAATTAAGGGGAAAATAAAATTAAAATTTATTTTCCGCCGATTGGTGCTGTTGGACAAGGTCTCTTCCGAAGCATGGAGCTGGTGTGTATAACATAACAGTGGCTAATGTAACATTGGGGGGTTTGTGGCCACAGCAGGACTTGTGATGGAATCACATATATATGTTGTCATGGATTCAGATGCTAAATGACATACATTTTTACATGGTATATGAGGGATGCTGATTAAGAAAGTATCTTTGAGCAGAAATAGAAATTATTCTATTTGTCTACCTTTGTAAAGCTGTACTGTTTTTAATTATCAGTGTGCTTTGGAGCATTCTTAGCATAATGTGTTTAAAAACCTCCAAAAGTTTCTAACACTTGTAGGTACCTCAGATTTTAGTAAACTTGAGCTTCTTTGTGAGTTAGTAAGTGTAACAGGTAGAAATAGAAAGGCAGTTCTGTGAGCAATTTACATATGCAAACTTTATACAGACATCCGTGTTGGAGTAATCTGGCTGGCTCCTTGTTTGTGTTTCTGCAGCCAGCAATTCCAAATAAGTATTCCAGCGAGGTGTAGCCATGTCTGTGTTTCGTCATGGACCTGCAGCATCTTACAGCAGATTGAATTTTGGTCTATAATCTTTGTCAGGGCTTTGTTCAGCTGGGGAAGAAGGAAGAAGTTCATTTTTTGAACTCCTCTTCCAGCTATGGGAGAAGTAGCTTTAGCAAAGACAGACTCAGGAGGGTACAGGTGGGGTGGAAAGCAAATGCTGCATGTTACTCTGTGTTATTTCTTATTTTGATGAACCTGGTACTTAGGAGAGGCTAAGTGTGTAGGTATGTCTATTCATGCATGTGTACAAAATAGAACTTAGCATTAACCAACGGATTGTAAAGCTAAAGTAATTTACAACTAATCTTTTGCAATGCCCTGTACTTCTTGTATTATATATTGTATAGCTTTCCATTTTGTAACACCTTTTTCAATTTGATAATGCTATATATTGCATGTGATGCTGTTTTAGAGAGACCAGGTGATTCCTGAAGGTCCCTTCTAGGCCTGTATTTTATAACTTTACAGAGCATAAATGTCTGCAGACTTCAGAATTGTGTTACGAGCTCAGTTGTGGCATATACAATCAATTGTATTAATGATTCTTGCTGAATAAGGGAGTTTTGTGACAAATGTGTCTTTTTAAAATTTTTTTTCCCTTTTCTGTACAGTACTGGCTGGTGGAGAATACTGTGTAGACTTACTTGTATTATAAGTAATGATAGTATCTACTTCTAGTGAATTCAAAACACAGCAGAGAATCTCAAGTCAGGAAAATCCTTTCACAACTAAAGCTGAAAAGGAGGAAAAAATGTAAGAAAATGGACACCTTTCCTACTGACAGGGAGTATGGTATGGTAATATGGTAGTCAGGTTTAGCATAATTTAAGTCTTTTGTATGCTTTTTTATAAGCATTGGCATAACTTGTCAGAAGAGCACTAATGTAAAATAAACTTGGCTCTGAATGTACTGGGAGGGGTAGAAGCATAACCAGCATGTTACACAACTAAGATGTTCCAGAGAAAGCTATTGCAAATAGTTATTAATTACTTTCAAGTGATATTAATGTATGTGACAGTCGTTTCAAATGTGGTGGCTTAATTAAAAATGTTTTAACTGACAGTTGTAGAAACTTGGTGGTGTTTGTGGTTCATGGATTAATTTCATAAAATCAAACAAATAAGCCTTCTTTCTTCTCTTAACTTGAATATCAGTATCCATAAAGTGTCAGGTTAATAAAATGAAGTTGAAGACCTCATGTCCAGGAGGCAGCGACTTCATTTTCCAGTCAAATAAGCTTCAGTATACACTGCAAAACATTTCTGAGCACTTTCATTGAAGTGCCAGGCATAGAATGTTATTGTTAAGCCAAAACCTCTTAAGTACATCACAGCTTAAGGGAAACTCCAAACATTTTAAATACACAACAGTCTACAGGAGGTCTCGCGTGTGGGAAGTCTGTTCTTTATCAAAACTGTTCCAAGTGCCTTTCCTACAATGATCAAGAAATTTAAATAGTGAAAAAAAGATTATGTACTCACCTGCTATTTTCAGTGGAAGGTTGCACTTCTCTCATGATTAGAAACCTTCCCACTCTTAACCTCAGTTTATGCATGACCCATATTATAGCCCTGTCCTAGTGCCGTTTTTAAAGAGAGCAAATTAGTCAGTCACTGCTGTCTTATGCCAGCCTGTGTCTTCTGATTTCTGGAAAGACAGGTTCATCATTCTCCTGTTCATTTTTTTTAATCTGTCTTCTTCCCTAAATGTCTTAATTTTAAAATTCCTTTACTACCCTGGATTCTGGTGCCTTGCATGTGTTTCTTTTTGGGTTTTGGTTCCATATCTCCCCATTTTTAATTACTTCTAATTTTAAATAAACAAGTAAGAAAAATATTTTGGTTCCTTTTAGATTTTCCTAAATGATCTGAAGATAATTGCAGAGTTTCTACAATGCCCTTCTTTTGACAGGAAGAAAATTTGTACTCCTGTTTACCTACCAGCCTATATTAAGCTGCAACCTAAATCAGTCATCACTAAAATCGCCTGAACATCTCCAGTGAGCTTCAGGCTGCAGGGCTGCTCCTTCTAATCCAACCCGGGAGAAGAGAGAGCAGTTCAGGAGGATCTGAGCACACTTGGCCCTTGTCTCATGGGGAGTTATGAGCAATCAAAAATGTGCATGACTGAGTGCTAGGGAAGGCTAATTGACCTGAATGGGATGATTAATGCTTAAATCGCATGGATATGGGAAACAGCTGCCACACCCCACTGGGATTTTGTATTTTTAGTTGATGTAACAAGTGACTAATTTTTTTAGACAATTCATTGACAAGATAGAATTCTAAAAGATTATTCACCTGACCTTTACATCCTGCATACAACGGCTTTTGGATGTAGAATAAAAACATAAATCAAGGGAGTGTAGTAACAGATCATTCGGGAGGGGGAAGGGTTGTTATGGCGATAAGCACTCCAGAAACAAAAACAATCGTGTGCTAAAAGAAAATGTTGCACACACACACAAAGAGAGTTGCTGAGATCACTGAGCACTTACAAACTAATGATGAACCAAGCACATATATCTATGGAAACCAAAATGCTTTAGGAGATGCACAACATTTGAGAGAGCCGAGGTACTGGTCCTGCAACTCAAAGCAATGGGGGTTACTGGCAATACAGAACAGCACCCTGGAAAAACAGGTTGATCTGTGCCAGTAGGTGAAGTTGCACAGGTTTTTAAATGGACTTGGCAGATGATACAATCAGAATAAAGTTTAATCAAATCTGGAGGATGCATTTGTCAAAAATAGGGATGCTGAGTTTCTAAATTTGATTCCTGTAACAGTCGTCGGTACAGCAGTAGTGAAATCCATGTGCAGTGGATTCACAGAAACTGGTAAATGCCAGTGTTACTGCACAGGTGCAGCAGTTTATAAGTGTCGATCCCATATCCTGCATGTGTGCTGTGTACTTATGAGATAATTCCAATGACCCCATGGTGCAGGTCTGCAGTGGTACAGTAAGCAGCCTTTTGTCTGGGATTTCCTGGTGTCCTAAGGTATGGGCGAAGGAGCATCAGCTATGAAGCTTGACATCTAGAAATTCCAGGCAAAAATCCAACACTCTCAAATTTTGCTTATGTAAAATTATATTTAAATTACTTGAGAATTTTTAGAATAATCCAAAGAGTTTTTTCATTAGGATTTTTGAATGCATAAATTTAATAAGGCTGTATTTATAATAAAGACTATAGAGGAAAACATACAGACATGCCTGGAGCTTTATGATATAAATATTACAGCTATAAACAAGAGAAATAATAATTTGTGATAATAACTATGCATTATATAATATAATTAATAAATAGAAATTAATTATATTCCTCATGGGTTCATCTTTGCAGGATTGGATAACTCTAGAAGAGTTGGTATGGCTGCTGCTTTTTATTTCTGTATGGGAATGAAGACAACACATACTGTTTTTAACAGGGTTCTTTATGACTACAGAATATTTTATAAGCATCAAAGTTTGCTAAGACTCAAGGTGATACATTGGAAATCAGTGTTCACTGAGTTTGAGAGGGCTCGGGAAGGTTTGGAGTGAGCACTCAGATGAAACTGAACATAAAAGCCAGGCAAGTCATGTCCTACAGTGTGCTGCCCTGAGAAATGATCACAAATTGAAGTAGGCTGGTTTGATGGTCACAGTCCTGAATACGCATGGAGGCATATGACTGGAGCAGGAGCTGACCTGTGGCCATTACAGTCCCTTTTCAGGAAGAGCCTTTTTTTAAGCTTTCTTTGTGTTAGCAATCCCTTACAACAGGAAATAAGCAGAACTTACAATGAAAAAATAATTTAGGTGAATTGTTATACATGAAAATTAACTTCTGACTTGAAGTAGAAAGACAAAACTACTCACAAAACAAAACTTACGAAAATCATAATTGGCATTTGGTATCAAGACAGTAAGTTGAAAATGTTGCTAGGAGACTTCAGTTTTAATTTTAGGCCTCTTGTCAAATCAATTTCATATCAAACATTTAAAACTGAAGACATCGTTTCCATGTAACATGTTAGTTTCAGCAAAATCCTTCTTTTGGCTGGAGAATCTCAAAGTGAAAATTCCTGGCTGAAACCCTTTAAGATATGCTTGGTGTGCATGTCATATCTGTAAATCTCAGTGTTCAAACAAGTAGCTATTCCCAACTGACCCATAAGGCAGAGCAGATAAAAGCCATTTCTTTGACAGAGAACCGTAAGTAGCAAGGCTGTGGCACCTGGGAATTACCTAAGTGAAGATGATTTTATTCCTCTCCTAAGGAAACTGAGCTTTATGCTTTACAAGGAGTTACTGTTATGATCCACTGCAACAGGAAAAGTATTTAGTTAGCTTACCTATGCCACAGAGAAGTTCTGGAGCCCAAAGCAAATAGCTTACATAAAATTATCTCATATGAAGAACAGGACTGTGCAGTACCACTCTAACTGCTTATACACAGGTTCATAAAATCTCTGTGTGCAACATGATTCTTTCATTCTGTGATTCTGCATGCTCATTGGAGAGCCTGTGCTCCTGCCAGCCTCTCAAGGTAGACACAGACACTCACAAAGGTTACAAATGTCCAGAGGCCATCTCAGCTCCTAACTGAGTACTTGGTTTAGAGGACACCCTTAATTTCAGCCTTTTGCCTGGAATAGGGGTAGTTGACTGAACTGATTAAACTTCTACAGAGCATCTGTAGGAACTATCTGGGGATTAAACCTTATTCCAATATAGAGCTTATCACGTCCTTTAACAAAAACTAGTTGACAATAAAATCCATGCTCAGGCACACAGAGTCTTTGTACTTCCCTAATCTTGTGTTTTACTTATTTGTGTTTTCCTAATACAGTCTTGAATTACTCACATAAATGACAATCCTGAATGCCACCCCATGTTTGAATCTTGGGTGTTAAAACTTATTGGTTTGCATATAGCCTTGCTAAGGAGAGGAAAAAAGCCCTTTTAAGCCTAAGCCTTTGTCCTGTCAAGGCAAGCTTGCTTTACTGACAAAACCCAGACAGTGCTGCATGTGGGGCAGGCTTTGGAGGTCCCGCAGCAAGCTGGTCCTGGATGACTCTTGCTAAAAATCTTAACAAAACCCTGTGGGAATTTTCCTCCGAGCTCAGCAGTCAGTCAACAGAGGAAGTATCCAACACCTGCAGAGCTTTCCTGTGCTGTGTGGGACAGACAGAGAAAAGCTTTCCCAAATGCACAGCAGCAGGACTGAGCACCCGCCATTGCCCAGGTCATCATAAGTGTCATGGAGAAGCATCATAGCGCCCGGCCACCACGGGAGCGTTCCTCAGATAACGCTGGTGTGGGCAAAACTACAGGATCTCCACTGTGTGCATTTTTGTAGGAGGGTGTTTTCATTTTGCAAAGAAGTAAAGTCAGGTCCTGTTCAGAATGTATTTCAAATGTCCTAATTAACATAAAGGAACTGCATCTTAGATTACCCTGTGAATACTCCTGATGTCTAAAGGTCTTTTTCTACATGTGCTTGCTATGGATAAAATATTAGTCACACGGAGAACACTATTGCCTTACTGCCCAGGGGATGCAGGGCACAGGGAGTGACCACAAGGTACAATCTGGCTGACTGAGTTGCATCACTGTTTGGGCTGTGGTTGTAACAATAACTGCAGTGCAGCCCTTTCCAAAGGGAAACAGTAGATTGGCACTACCAGCAAAAGAAAAGGCCCGATGGTTGAAAATAGCTTAATAAAGATAGTAGTAATAGTTACGAGATTTATGCTCAGTGTGACTTGTTAGACGTAATGTAGCACACAAGACAACAGATCATAAAAAAATCTTAGCAAAACTTTAAAAATGCATATTCTGGGGACTTCTTGTTTGTAAGCAGTGTGAATATCAGAGAATGAAAATGTGCTTGCTGCAAAAGTCATGAACATGGACCACAGCCAGTCAGGTTATGCCAATCCAGTAATTTATATAGCTTAGCTGACCAGGTCAGAGACTAAAGATGAATGAAAATATGCTGCCAGTGATTTGTTAGCTTCTTCTTCCACTAAGAAAACCATTTGTGTCTTGGCTGAAAAAGACATATTTTTATTTCTAACTCTAATGCTGTAGAGTTGTTTGTTTTATCAATATCCTCCTGCTTACTTGGTTACCTCAAGTAATAATGAAGATTCATTAGCAATATTTTTAAGTGCAGAAAGTGTAGTACAATCTAACTGTTTTAACATTGATAATATATCTTCATTTTTGACAGATGATGCTGGTGTTAGCCAGGAGGGACTACCCACAGATATTGGAGAAGGAGAACAAGCATTTGCTTTCACGTAAACACCCAGCTTATACACTGTAAAAGATGAAGCATGATGAAGGTGAGTCATCACTTCACTTTAAGTTTCCAATCATTTTTCCCTGTTTTCCATAGGAGTATCAGAATTACATGAGATAATCCTTTTGTTACCTTTGGATGTATCTCTCTCTCTACTGTTCAAGAGACCTCAAATTACCCTTTTACTAAAAGTGAAGATTGCTTATAATTCTAAGTTACTTAAGGATGACACAGGTGGGCAAGACCCAGAAACATCCATGGTGACTGAACACCACTCACCTTTCTTTCACAACAGGGTAATGTTCTCTGTGGTATCACCTTGCAAATGCTAACATTCGTGACAGTATGCCTTCATCCACAGGTGAGCTGTAATAGAAACTGATGACAAATCTTTCAGTAAGTGCCTACCTGAAACATGGTTGAGCATTCTAAATTCAGGGAGGACCATTTTAGTCCTCAACAGACATTGGCTCTCAAATGCATGACAGTACCTGTCTTCATACTAGATTTCAGGTACAAAGTTGCTTTAATTTGATTCACCTACTTCTTTATAAAGCTGTAATTTTGTGAAAGGTGGAAATGTGGCAAAAGACTAGATATAGACAGCTGAGTGAAGGCTTGTCTACACTCTACTGCCACGTTCATGTGTATTTCTCAAGCCACCTTTTAAAAACCTCTTAACATCCAAACCTGTGCTCTCTCAAACTTTCAGATTCTGTTGTGTCCAATTCTACCTCAGCTGTGGCAACAGAAAGAACATGCATATACAGACTGGGACAACTTGCAGGTAACAGCATAGCATACTAAGGTTGATCTTCAAATGATATTGGCTTTAATGTAAATATTTTTTAAAATCGTGCATAAATATATATATATATATTGCAGTGTTATAGAACAGGTAAATGATATTTTAAACATTAGGTTAATGATAACTGAATTTGTGGAAAGCACAAATGTGGACTACAATGGAAGATACATTCTATTCTAAAGAAATGGTTGTTCCCTAAAATTTACTTTACAAAAAAAAAAAAAAAAGGCGAGATTTTCCTTTATTTTCAACTCAAAACAGCAGCTGAGGTGTCCTCACAGTTGGCTGTAGCTTTCAGCAACATTCAAATTCAATGGCCAAAACAATAAGAATGTCTCCTGCTCTTACAGAGGCCTGTTGGATACCCCTGATGGACCTCTCACAGCCACAGGGATATTGGACTGTCTGTGCCACAGGGCAGCCACTGACAGGATGCTTCAGCTGGCCGGAATGAGAGATAAAGCAGCCACACCACTGCAAATCTACCACCAGGCAAATAAGGTATCTGATGAGAGATAAGGCATGGTGTCAAATTAACTTCTTCAAACCAAATTCTTCGTGGAGTTACTACTTCTTCACTGCAGCTTGTTGCTGTGGATGTTCCAATCTGGTTCTCTGCAAGCTCAATGCCTCTTCAGGCACAGTGCATCAGTGCGATGTAAATTATTAATTTCTTTTATTTAGGCCATTATTGATTTATGAATATTAATTCAGAAAAATGCTGTGGAGTTTGCAGTTCACAAACAGTTCATAGCTGTCACATTGCACTATGAGAGCTGCAATACGATAGCAAATTTCTCTGAGTGGATAAGGTCAGTACTTGGATGCAGCCCCACCTGACAAAATCCACCATGGGAGCAAAGGATACTTTGCATCCTCTGGGCTTAACTGTGTTTCACCCAAACCAGCTTTGATCAAAGGCTGCAGCTGCTTCCAGATGTAAATGCAATTGGGCCCCACCAAAATACTAGGTGGTAGCACGTGTTAGTTCAAAGGGAGAGTGCAGGGAACGCAGCAATATCGCCTCTGAGCCGACAGAAAACTCTGCCCTGCACTCGGCTGGATGTCCTCCCGGGGCATGGAGAGGTGATGGCTCATCTCTGCATTGCTCTCTTAGCAGCCGCAGACAGGCTCTGACAGGCCCCAGGCAGTGTGTGTACAGCCAGAGCCACACACAGGGAGTGCTTGTGAGGCTCAGGCAAATCAAAACTCGGGTTTTGTTCTCCCATTAAGGCTATATCCACATCCTACTATACTTTTAGCAATAAACCTTGGTTTTGTTTCCTCTGTACCTATGCTCCAGAAGGGGAAGAGAGGGCAGTCACATTCTTTATTGCCTTAGCTTTATAGCAGCTACAGGAATTTCTTTAATTGCAAAAAATAAAGTATGATCTTATTTTTAAATTGGGTTCTAGAAAGGCAGCTTACAGCCTCGAGGTGGCAAGTTTCAGAAGCATCCACCATGTCATTCAAATAGTTCCCTCTCCTCTCTGCTTTCACCTGCCATAATGCAAATCCCTTAGAAAGGTGTCAGCACAGCTGTGACATGCTGCCACTGGTGGGGACGTCAGGAAGGAAAGTGTTAAATGCTGAGGGTAAATATCTCCTGATTTGTTACCTAGTCAGCAGGGCAGAGAAGATCCCACAGATAAACCCAGCCTCGAAGCTTCTCCCCAGCTCAACTGGTTATTGCTCAGCGGCAGCTCTTACTCATTTGAATCTAGGTGGAGCTCCTTCCCTCCCTTCATCCCTCCCTCCCTTGCTGCTGTGTCTGTCCTGGCTGAAAAGCTTTTCTCGGACACCCGCACGCGGTCCCGGCACCGCCTTTCCAGGAGCTCTGCAGAAGCACCCGCTGCTCTGCACCGCACACTGCCCTGAGCCTGTGCCACAGAGGGCCGTCCTCGTCCTGCCAGCCACCTGCCCCGAACCATGGTGAAGTACGGCCTCGACTACACCCGCTGCAGATGGATCCTACCCCTGCTCCTGGGCATAGGAGTCATCTTCGGGATCATTGCGCTGGCGGGCAGGGGCTGGCTGGAGTCGCAGACCTTGCCCTACGTGCAGCAAGCGTCGCTGTGGCAGAACTGCAGGAGGCCTGACCAGGGCGGGGAATGGAGCTGCGAGTCCCTCATGGGCTACGGTAAGCGCCTACAGGGGTGCCGGGAGCAGGCTCTGAAGCAGAGGGTCACATCCCCCAGATCACCTTCCCTCAGGTCTCCTAACCATATCACCCAATCCCTGGCATTTATTTATGAAGCCATGGGCAATAGGGACTGTCACTAGATACACCAAGGCTTTTGACTAACCGGGTGAAGAAATAAAATGCCCTCAATACCCCTGTGCAGAAAAAACCTAGAGGATTGCATGACACATAAAAACCCACACATGGTGTTGTACTGGTGCGGAAAATAGTACAGGATTTTCTTCCTCTTGGGTAACCTCTTCTCACTAACCACTACTTTTCAAAACTTAACGGCTACCGGTGAGCAAACATCTGAACAACAAGCTGTGTGGGTAAGCCTGGCGTTAGTGTGACAAGCATGTCTGAGTGCCAGAAAAATGGAGGTGAAATTGTAAGATGGGAGGAAGATATTCTCAGGGAGTGTCAGGCTACAGAATGCTGCCCTGAAACTGCTCCGGTAGGTGGGTCGTGTGAAAGAGTCTCCTTGTGATTATGAAAGAAAGCTTTAAAAGATGAAAGGATTTCTTGTTCGCACTAAGTTTTGGTGAAGTATGCTATTAAACATGTTGACCCTGGTGCAATCTTCAGCTTGAAAAGATGTAAACCATAAGTGTGGGAGAAGGGCCCAAGAGAAGGGTCGCTCTGGATGTACTGTTTCGTTTTTCCCCCCTTTATTTTTGTCTTTCTGTCTATTTGCTATTGGCCGTGGTCTGAAACAAGTAATTGTGAGTCAAGGGCTGTTAGCTTGAGCTGGAAAGGAAGTTCAAGAGTTCTTCCAATTTATGCTCATTCAAATTACAAGGAAGAACATTTTCTCTAGGGCTCAGAGTCTCAGCTCTTCTTGTTAAAAATAAGTGTAAAAGCACTTGCTGAAGCAATCTCAGGGATCATTTATTACAGCATTTCAAAATTGTTCCTGAAGGTTTATTGTATGTCATGAAACTCTACCTTCTATGAACAAAATGCAGCTGTAATGAGTTAATTGTAGCAGGCCTCTGTGAGTGTAGGGCTCCAGGCATGACCAGTTCCACCTAGCATCACCATCCAGTCCTGCTCTCAGCGCTCCAGCATTAGCTCTGTGGCTGGGCATAAGTCAAGCCGGCAGATTGGCTTCCGCTACATTGCACTTGAGAGAAGGAGAAAGAACATTATGCTTAGTAGAGGGTTTCTCAGTCCTGAGCTTCCTTCTAAGTTTCCTGAAAAGCGAGCCCTCCTCTTGATCTCCAGGTTAGGCCCTGGAGAATGCCATGAACGCCAGCTTTAACTGGACAGAAGACACTGAGATGTTTCACCTTGCTTCTCTTGATAACACAAGAGAAATTTCTCCTTACTTCTGGGACCTGGATAGGTGTTTGGCATTTCACTTCCTTTCTTATCCTGCCTCACTCTGATAGCTTTAAATTCTGCAGCTGTATGCACTGTTTCCCTGGAAACTGGACAGCATCTACAGACAAACCAGGGAAGTCATCCTCTGTCTGGACTGCCCTGCAACGTCTGGGGTTACCATGAATCACATTCACAATAAGTCCAGCACTTTTAACACACACGTTGCACTCGGTGCATGCATGCAGAACATTACCCAGGAGGTACACTGGAGAGTCCACTGATGCTTCTGAAAGCATTAGAAATGCTGTCCGTGAGCTGCATGACTGCGTTATGCCCTCGACAGGCATGCATCTATCACCTGAACTCTTCGAGGTGATTAAATACTCAGGGAGCCTAAGCAAATCCTCAAAATCCTCCTAGACAAAACTTCCAGGATATATCTGGCACAATGGAGCCACTTAGCCAGTGGGAGAATATGTGAAGGCTGCATGTAAACAATGAGTGCAAAGGCCAGGTAACAGTGGGTTACTCTGCCAGGCTTCTGCCTTTGCCAGATTATGCCATTAAAATGCAGATCTTGCCCTTCACAGGGGTGAGTTATCCCTGGCCCAGGAGAGGACTGTAGACCTGACTATTAAGGATACAAACTCATGTCACTGTCCTGATCCTTTCCAGACCTTTCCCTCAGACACGTTCTCTCCAGAGGTGGGATGTGTTCAGATCCAATCCCATTCTCCATTTTTCCTTGCTCAGTGATGTGGAGTTGGGATTTTTCTTTTGTGACTCCCAGCTTTTGTCATGCAGGGCAGAGGTGACTGTTTTGGATTCCACCCAAAAGAGCAGGCCATGACAGCATCTCACTTGTGAACATCCAGGTCTTGTGTTGAGCCTGATTGTACCTGCCTTAGTGATAAAATAAAGGGTTTTAGTAATTAAATTTATTTATTGTGCACCGGAAAGGTCATGGAAAACAAGCATTCAGCATCATATTCTGTGGGATGTTTAACTTTGTGCCAAGCTAAACACAGTGCTGGTTAAACAAAGTGTAATTACACGCCTTCCTGAGTGCAGAGACAAAAGATGTGATGTAAACATAAAGGACAGAAATGTTTTACATCCTTCCTGAGATGAGATCTCTTTTCCCACTCTGTTCCACTGTTTTCATCTTGTTTCTTCTAACCTTTGCTCTCAGCTTCCCTGCCTAATCTGCTGCTGGCTGGGTAGGTTCTGAAATTCATTCCTCCTGCAGGGGTGGTTTCACTGATAAACATGATACGTATGTGTACCCCAGCAGCTGCCAGCAAATATTGTCAACATGACTTGGACAGTGTAGTTGTCTTAATCCACTCCAGTCATCTTCATCCTATCATAATTAGATATAATTGCAGCATCCTTGCAAGTTGTTAATTATAATGTGCAAATTCAAATCAAATTCTGCACGTGCAATGTGCAATAATTCCCCTCGAATCTCAGCTATTTGGCTTAAGATATGTTTATGCAATCGGAAGACTAAAACTCAACATCATTGAGGTTGGTTATATTGGAAGGGAAGATGGTTGAATAGTTCATTGGCTGCACCAGCAGGGTTTGGAAGTTCTGACTTTTTTTTTCTTTTTTTTTTTTTGGAAAGACAGTGGAGTAACTCCACTGGCGCACTTATCTTCTGTGAAAGCATCTGCTCACCCTTGGTCTTTTGCAAGGTTTATGAGCTCTGTGGAAAGTGAGAATATGAAGAGTTTATACACTCTGTTATCTTCTCCAAGACTTCAGATCATCTGCTTTAACCATATGACACTCATGTAGACTTTATCAAAGACTTTCGCTTTTCAAGCATATTTAGTTCAAATAAATAGAACTTTGTAGGAAAATATATCCAGTGCATTGGGACACTTACTCATAATGCATGGAATTTAGGATGAGGGACTGGGAGATTCATTGCTCTTGCTCTTCATTGTTCTTGCACTTGAAAAAACAAAGGGCTCAATCTTATGACATGCTTGAACATTTACAAAGAGAGATTAAGACTTTTTGGATAGATGATGAGCAATATGGAATGTATCTCTGTGGGATATGGCTGAGCTTACAAAGAAAATGCACAGGTTGAACCCCATCATGACACTGGCGCTGCACTGCTTTGTTTTTCTTGTTCTTTGGCTATATTGCCTGTCTTGAACAAGGTGTGTCTTGCAGACCTGAGACACTTCTTCAGTATGTAATTTATTCCACTGCAGGCTTTGAAGATGTTTAAACATGTGTAGGTAAATACATAAATAATGTGGGGGGAAATAACTGATTTTATTAGTCTGAATGTGATGCACAAAGGGTGAAAAACTTGTGACTACACTTGTCCCATCTTCTCTTCCACCCAGCCTTGCAGTTCTTCCATTTGCAGATACTGCCATCAAAGCAACTGAAAGTTTAAAGTTCTAAGTGTATGTTGAAGAGATCATCTTATTTGCATAGTGCAAACAGAGATCTTGGGGAAAAAAATCAGGAAAAGGCATATCCACATGGCAAGTGGAATCCACATCTTCAGTTATTCTCACACCGTAATATTCTATTATAGCTTTTTCCTGGGATGTGTGGAGGCTTTTGTGGCTGTGGAGATTAGTGGAGGGATGAATGATTTTACCATCTGGAAACCTTCTTGTCTTCCAGGCAAATAATGGGCATCTATGTTCTAGGTATCCAGTTTGATTTTGGTCTACGAATATGAACGCAATACTACAAGATAAGAAGGCTAGTATAGTATAATTATAATAAACAAAAACTACTTCAAATATGACAGCAGATAAGTATGACTACAAGATAAGCAAAAGAAGGAAATGTTGTAAAAGTAATATCCTTTTGAGAAAAGGAATATTCGGCATCCCCATTGATGTATAGGTTTTTTTACCTGTTTTGCCTGTATCAGGCTTTTGTTTCTGGGGAATCTTTTGCTACAATGAAGCACCATTTATTATTCTGGAGGAAGAACAAAGTGGAAATCCCTCACTAAAAATCCCCAAGTAATGATACAACAAGGTTACATGGTGTGGTTTGGATCAGTTTCTAAGCAGCAAAGTCCTTCTCTTGGTACTACATCTGCCACTGGCCTTGCACTACTGG
Source organism: Callaeas wilsoni (assembly GCA_013398955.1). Taxonomy (NCBI): domain Eukaryota; kingdom Metazoa; phylum Chordata; class Aves; order Passeriformes; family Callaeidae; genus Callaeas; species Callaeas wilsoni. The sequence goes on along the minus strand of VWPU01002144.1, from coordinate 73,314 downwards.
CTGCACAGCTCTCCCTCTGGAAAATTGCCTTCTCCATCAGACCAGTGGCTCATCACACCCGGGGCACAGGACAGGCCAGGCACCAAGTTTTGCCACTGCCGCACTACCTGCGTAAAACTGTTTTTCCTTCCCCCACATTACCGTCACATCTGTCAGCCAGCACACAATGGGGAAACCCTTACTTGCCTCAAGATAAAGCAAGCACCCTGAGCAGAGTGACATGGGGATATTTCCAGAGGGATGGGATGGGATACAGCAGGGCCTGGGAGGAGAAACAAGATGTCCCAGTGGCTCTTTGGCATCTGAGGGTGTCTGTACATCGGAACAGAAATGAAGTAAACAAGTAACTATGCTTTTGAAGTAGGGACCAGCTCAAGTCACCAGGCCTTTATTGCAGATTGTTCCTGAAGTCAAGGTTCTGCACTTAACAGCTTTCAGGATTTGGTAAAATCCAAGTAGATTTGCAAAAGTGTCTTTCCAGCTGGGAAAGAGGCTGCGAAGGTTTCTGACCAGTTCAAGGAAGCCTGTGGGAGAGCCTAGGATGGAGCTCAGCTCTGCTCTGTGCATGGCCTGAATTAAAGGGCAAACCTCGATTCCTATGACACAGGGTGAACTGAAAACAAAAGCCTGCTGCTGGTCCTGCTGTATTGTAGCATAAAATGGTTATATTTATATAAAGTGATTGTCTGTAGTTTTAATGACAGTGTGTGGAGAAACATACAATTTCATAAGATATCATTCTCCTGAAAACGTAACATTACCTGGGACTAACCAGTGAGAAATGAGATTACGAGATTAGTTACTGAATAATGTAGAATACTCAGTAATTATTCAAAGCTTAGAAGGAGAAAAAAATACAGTCTCAAACATATAGCTAATGAAAAAATCACAGCAGTGTTTGTAAGGAATGATGCAAGAAGGAAAGAAAAAACTCGATTTTTCCCCATCTTGTAGGAGACACTCCGTTTTTTCTAAACAAGTATAAGAGAAGGGAATCAAGGGCAGAGCATTTAATTCCCATGGCAATTTTTATTCCTTATCTGCAATTGCTAGTGTGCTTTCCCTTGTAGTTTTAGAGTTTGTCATTTTATAATTCCAGTAGCAGATTAATGTAATCAGATTCTTTTCTAAATAACAGTAATGCTCTTGAGCAATTAACTCTCCAGACAGTAATTGCACATGTAATCCCACTGTTTCTTATCTAGCCTTGCCTTAATAATTACAGTTAGATTATGTGGAAAAATAGCAATCATGTGGAACATTCTCATCTGCCCATCAGGAGATATGAACTGCTGGTGCTGAGGATTTTGAGAAGATCCTCAACATTTTGCATTTTCAGGCCCTGAAGTCCTTGAGAGAGGATTCCATTCACTTATCCAGGAGGCATCTCTGCTGAGACCATGTGGAAGCGTGTGGCCAAACTCTCAATCCTCTTCACCTCATCTGTTCCTCTAGTTTGTTGAGGTAATCTGATTCAGCAGGGCTATAATAACATCTCCATAGTCTGAACAGTGATAAGGGCTGCAAGATGCATTTCAAATTCCACTGTAGGTTTAAACAGATTACTTAAGTGGGAAGGTGTTACACAGCAAAAGAAAAAAAAATCTCAGAAGATTTTTTCACGTTTCTGTATCACTTCTCACTGGCAGCTTGTGTTGTTCTGAGAAACCTCAAACACACTGACTCAGTGAGCATTGTAATGCCATGTTTCTTCTTTGTCAAGTACCATTACAAAATAACTCATTGCTCAAAAATTCCCAGGAACTCAAAGTAGCTTGTGGAGTGCTGACACTAGCCTGTGTTCCAGAGATATCTTGCTTCTTTCTACTGGTACTAAATCACACCACATCACTTTAGTCCTGCTGAATTACTAATCTGAAACTGAATACACCTAGTGTCACCTACTATGCTGACATATGCACACTGTGCCCAAATCAGGCCCCAAAAAAATAGAAAGTCTCCGTGCAGTTCATTTAACAACCTCATCAGCAGTAAGCAGCAAGGACAAAGATTTTCAGGGTGCATTGTAAAAGCTGTTTCATTAACAAGAAGAGTAAATAAATTCAATATAATTTTATGAGCACAAAGCACGACTTCTGCTTATGTGTTGGGGTTTTTATTTTGCAAATGGTAAAATTTTGCTTCTACCAGAAAATCTGATTCAGGTTCACAGCTCCTGTCTGTTAGTGGGAAATTCCCTAGTGCAAAAGGTGATTTTCAGCAAGGTTTCAGAACAAAGTCTGCTCACAGCATGAAAACTGTAGATCAAGAGTGACAACAATTCTTGGTGCAAATGGAACTAAAATGTAAATTCAGTGTTCATTAGTCCCAAATGACTCTGGGAAGATAAAACTTAAAAAGAGCTTTTTTTTTGGGAAAGGTTCTACTCTACTGTTTTGATTAAAAGTCCTAGTTCATGGTCTGTGTTATCATGGAAATTGATTCTGTTTAATTCACATTAAATATTTCAACCCACTCAGGGGTAATTAGGGAGCAGGTACATCTTGCTATTCTCATTAACTGAGCTTATGTAAATGAACTGATTAATCAATACCTTACCTATTTTATTTACCTGACCCTCCCAAACCCCATGTACACATCCATGTATAAGTAATCCTCCTTTAATTTAAAATAAATAGGAAAAAAATAGGAGGAAAAAATGTTATAGCATTAAAGTGTATGACACTGAGCTTTAGTCCCGAGATTTTCTCAGTGTATGCAACTGCTTCGGAAGATAATGTGAGATAGGGGTACTCCTCTCTCATGAGCAAACCTTTAATTCTGAGGCACTGTGTGTGCATTATTTTTAATAGCTAATTTACTCCCTTGGTGCTCCCTTTGATGATGGCTCTACACCCTCTGCCCCTTCTGCCTTCCCAGCACTAAGCAAGCATCAGGGAGCAGCCCTCATTAATACAAGATTTGCAGAAGCCAGCTTCTAAGTCAAGCTTGTACATGCCTGAGCTTATGATGAGATGAATTTGAACCACTCCCTCAACATGTAACTGCTCCTCCCCTCAAATTCAAGTCGGAATAGCTTCTGAGTTTAATTGCTTGCCTCAGTAAGAAAGGAGGGTTGCAGATTACATAAAGGCTTTGCCTGTGTTTGTTTGTGGGTGAAGTCAGTGGTGAGGAATGAATAGGTTTTTCCTTTAAAGGAGTTAAAGCCCACCAAGCCATACGGAGCTGTCACTTTAGCATGCAGCTATGGACAAAACACTGCCTTCTGCTAATACGTACTGTATTTTATTGATAGAAGAACTACTCATAAAGGTTCTTTTTCTTAATGTTGTAATTTAAAATCATTGTTATGGGGTAATGGTCCTAAAGTCCTAATCCTTTCCCATTTATATGGGACCTGTTACTAATCATTGAGAAACTTTGGCAATGACATTATCCTAGTGTGAACCTAAATAGGTCATTCTCTGTTTCCATGGTTGTCTTCTAAATAGTGGCAAGCTAAAAGCTGGTTCTGGCTCACATAAAAATGACTTTTGTGTTATAAGATAATACTCTGTTATTAAATGAGAAATCCATATTAACAGCCAATGAATTCTAAAAAAGCAATGCTAGGGAGAAAAGAACACAGTTACCAAAGAGGATGCCTTATAGAAAGACTAAAAATTGTGTATTGCACTTCAAAAGATATAAATTCACACAAAAAAAATTCCAAAGAAAATCCTCCAGTATTGACTACCCATGGGAAAGATACACAGAGAATGAAGTTGTTTTAAGAATGATCTAAATGCAATGAAGACAGAAACTCAGAAAATAGTACACATCCAATCATACCTTTGATATAATTTTCCTCGTTTTATTCTGTTCATAAATTATCCATGACTAATAAGTGATTTTTTTCTCATTTGTACAAACTTCCTTTGAAGTAATTTTCAGTCAATGGCATTCAGTCTGCACATGCAGTTGATTCATAAGAAGCTGCTTTTGATAGTTTCTGATTTATCTTGTCTGTATGCAAACACATGCACACTGGTATTTCAATGCCAGCTCAGGTGATCAGCAAACAATTGCAGAGATTATAGTCTGCCTTTGTTTTCAGAAGGAGCACAGAAATTTCCCGTAGTTGGCAGGTTACAGAGTCGGTATTTCCAGAAGACAGGATTTTGCACTGGGTAGTGTTGCACAGGTAACACAGGAAATCCGGAGTCCTGATGATAGTGGGGTGCAGGTACACCAGCAGCTTGTAACCCTTCAGCTGGCAGACATGTGGGTTAATGGCTTTGATGGACCAATGCTATGGGAACACGAGTTCTGCTGCTAACATGAGCACTTTCACACAGAAACTTTCTTGAGAAGAACAAACCAGAGGGAAATGGGAAATGGATAAAACCTGGCCAAAGCAGTTCCTTTTCAAAGTGAAGCATGTGCTATGCAGTGTTCACCACACCCTGACAAAGAACATCAGGTTGAGAAACTCAAGTGAGTTCAGCTTTGTTTCCAAAATAATACTCTTTCCCTTTAATCAGAGAGATGTTAAACAGGTTGAGCTCTGCAAACTCAGCCTAGAAACATTCTCATTACGTACAACACAGAGATGAATTGCTACCATTGCAGATTTTAGCTCTCGTAAGAATCGCTTTGCAAGACTGCAGCTAGAACTGCAGGGTTTGTGTTTCTTTCCCTCCGTGGTATGAAGGATAACAGAGCAAAATATTAGTCTGTTACATTTTCTTTCAACCCCTCCCTGGTTCTTGTGAATTAAAGCTACCCTTCCTCAAATCGCTGCACAATTCACTGCAGTGTGAAAACGATAGCCAGCAAGACCTCTAGATAATTGATGGTGTGTTTGAGCTGGCAGTAAACATTTGTTTTTCTTTCCAATGCTAGTTGTGTATTTAGCTTCAAGCCAAGAGGAAAATCTGGAGAAGTACATTATTGATTATACAAGGAGCAGTACTTCTGAACTCTCTGGGGTTGCTTTCAGAAAATGTCACCCTAGGAGAGACTCAGCAGTTGATGTGGTGTGGGAGTACCAGACCAAGAAAAACATGAGAATGTTATTGTGAAGGTTTTCTCATGTTTTGAAACACATACACCAGAAACATGGGCATTTGTGTTTGTCATGGAGGAAGTAGAGGTCACACCCTATTTTCAAGACACAACAGCTCTTTTTTTGAAGGCCTGGTTTGGAGCATGAAAGATGGCAGGCTAAGGAAATATTAGGTTTGGTGGCTCAAAGTTTTGGCTCAACTTACTGCTGAGCAAGAAAGTTTGTTTCTTTTTGTGTGAAGTACAGACAGTGTTTACACTTTTGTAAACTGTAAAATGTGTGAGGGAGTAAAATCAGGAAGGCAGGAAACTGAAGATATTCTTGGTCCTAGATGTCTAATTAAGTCCATCAGCTTCTCCATGGCTACAGCCAGGTATAGGATAATCAGAATATGTTTATATGGTGCAATACAAGAGGTAGTCATGCTGCCTCCAAACTGAGTTAGCTTTAATAGCAGAGTAATAAATCTGTGTTATTATTGAATCCTGTCTCAGCTAATTATGTAGCTCCTAAAATATCACGAGCTCTGTCCTGGCATGGATGGGCTCTTTCTGGTCTCTAAATTAGCTCAGGGGTCTTCTCACACAGCAGGGAGTTGTAGAAGTCAGGCACTTATTTTCATTTTCCGGTGGTTACATATTATTGCATTTACTTTGGATAGCCCAGACTCTCACAAATCATTGCTGATTGACATACAAAACACTGTTATCAGGAGCACTATCCTCGCTCTGCTTGAGATAGGTGTGAAAACATGGGTTCCTCTTGCCTATTTGGGATAGCAGGGTCTTGTTTAAGACAAAATTGCTCAGAAAATTGCCAGTTAGAAGGAGTTTTGAAGAATAGATGGTGTGTAGCTGCCCACAAATCCTTTCATAGTGTTCACTGGTGTTTTCAGCTGATGGAGGAACTAAAAAAGGGAGAAATGGGACTATCACCAAGGCGTTACAGGATGCTGCTGGTATTCAAGGACACTTTTGTATAGACACACATTTCTTTTCTCACAAGCACATTTTAACTCTTAAACAGCCAAAAGATCACTGTCATTTTTGGGGGCTGAGAAAACAGGTCTCAAAAACTGCTGAATATTTTTACAGACTCTCGTTGATATCCTGTAACCTGCTGCTCCCTCTGTTTCAATTTTTGATTTGGTGACAGGTGGACTGGGTCCTTTCAGATTTTAACTGCCCTCGCTTTACAGCCAAGAATACTTTGAGTTGGTGTTGCACCTGTGAGGATTCTTTGGCCTGGAGTTCACATTTTTAAGGAAAAGCTTTGCAGATAGAACAATTTATTTGTATTTTTACTCAATGTTAATGAAAAAAAAATCCACAACATTGGAAAATAAGAAAATATTTGGGATCAAATTAGCCACTTGCTAGTCATTGTTTTTTGACCAATTTAATTCTTCTAATTCTGACGTTTTTAATGAACTTTAAGTTTTAGTTCTCTTTCTAAAGAACTAAGCTACTGTAGTGCTTCTGGCTGGCACAAGATAAAATAAGTATCTTGGATATAGAAACAGTTGCAATTATTGCTGCACAAAGCCTTTGTTACCTTTTACTCTAGAAAGGTAAGGTGTTTACACACTGTGGTCTTAGGCTACTGATAGCTGCTGCTTTTTGTAAAGGACAGATGAACTCAGAATACTGTTCCTCAAAAAAGCCCTACAGAGACTCACTCTTCCATATGGCTCTACTGCCTTGGAGCTGTGTATTGTTTTTCTTCCAACGCTGAGGTTTTTGGTTTTTTTCTCTTTTGTAGAACTGGCAGCCACTAAATTGGCTGTTAGGTGATTGAGCAATGCCTCCAAATGGTGTAAGCATCCTGCAACAAGCATGTCTCTTCTTGCCATATAGCCAGTGCCCAGCGGGCTGGGCGTGCGCCCAGTCTGCTTCCATACAGTCACAGCATTTGGAACACTACTTCAGGAAAAACACCTGGGTGAGCCTGGCGGAGGAGGGAGGTGCTGGCATGGGCAAGGTGCCACCGCACATGGCTGCAGCCACCAGGCACAGGCCCTGAGCCCCCAGCCCAGGTGATGCTCCCACCCCAGGGGTTGGTGCTCTGCCATCAGCTGCTCTTGGGAAGCAAGGCTGAGCTTTGGCAGACGGTCTGGCAGCAGGCGAGGTGGAACCCCCAGGACTCCTGGTGTCTCAGAACTTGCTGGGCATGCAGCTGTGGTCTGAGTCTGCTCTGGGAAAGGACACCCCTTTGCTTGGGAGTTTTGTACCTAACCACAAGCAGTTGTGCACCTAAGAAAAAACCACCTCTAGATGTTCTTGTCATTTCAGCCTTTTGCCAGAAGTATCCAGAAATCTTGTATCCAAGAGCAGTGAGGTCACGATTGCTGAGAAACTCCTCTTATGGCCAGGTGCCCCTTTTTTTGCTGTTTTAAAGGAGTAACAGAGAATGAGAATAGGAACATCTTCAATGGGGTATATTGAGCAGCACAAGAAATTCCCCTTCTTTATTGTTTCTTCTAATACTCTGCCTGGGGTGCTGTCGTCACACCTGTGCCTCCACACTGCATACTCTACCTCTGAGCTGCCTGTAAACTCCCAGGGAGAAGAGTTTGAGCCAAAACACCGGGCTAGAAAATGGGATGTAAGAACACCTTTGCTGTCCCTTTCAGTCTTCTCAGGCAGCTGCCTGTTTACTGGGAAAGCAATCCAGTTGAAAAGCCCTATAAGCTGACAGAAACGTTGTGGCCTAAGAAAGACAATGGACATAGTATAAAACTGAAGATATAGTGCGATAACTAGAACAGAGCAGGGATCATAAAGCAGGGAGACTGCTGAAAAGCAAACAAAGGGGGAATTGGTTTTGATGGACTGAGGGGTAGAATAGGATAGCTAGAAAGTCCTGATCCATTTTTCTTGCCTAAAAGCAGTGGTGATGTGGGCCCTGTGGCAAGACAGATTAAACACCAAGTTGTCACTCACTGGGGACAGGACGGTTGCTTCCATGCTTACCGGACTCTGGTCAAGGGAAAGGCAGGACACTTTGCATTTTATTACTTCCATGCTTAAAGCAAACAAATTGATAGGTTACTTACTCAGTTTCAGAGGGATCTTTTACTGAACAGCACGCACTGCATTTAAGTTGAATTGTAGTTATTGTCAGGGTGTTTTTGGGCTGTGATAATTTTTTGGCACTGCTGTTGCATATATTTGGTTAGAAGCCAACACTTGACTAAGGCATAGTGGCTAGATGAGGGGATGAAGTCCTTTAGAAGCCTAGCAGACTTTAACTGCTTACTCAATTTGATATACAATTTAAAATGTGTCAGTGGCTTTTTTACATCCAGAAGAAGAGACACTTTGATCTCTTTGAGCAGTAGTTGCTCCTCAAGTCTTGAAATATTAAATTAATACTATTTTTCCAGTTGTTATGCCAATACAATATGCTTTGCTTTAACATGTTATAACATAAAATTTTATAATTTGAAAATGAAAGAATTAATATCCTGAACAAGCTTTTTGAATTGAAGCGGTTCTAAATTTGGACCAAAATCAGAGATCTAATTTCCCTACAAAACAGATTCCAAATCCTTAGCTCCATTTAGGACACAGAGCTAAACCAAGGCTAAAAGACAGAATTCACTGAATTTTGAGATTTATGGGCTATTTCCATACCTTTAAGTTTGCCAGATCGGTAGTGCTTTTTTAAACACTTTGCTTCAAAGGAAGATTTTTATTAGTTCCAGGAACAGTTTAATTCTCCTTGTCTGTGCAAAATGAAGGTGGTTTTATGGCATCTGCTGAGGTAATATTTGCTATTGAAGGACAGTGTTCATTCTTACATCTTTAAGGCCATTTCTATCTTAATTCTTAATTGTTAGAACTAGAGAGTAAGCTCACACCCAAACCCCCATTTCATTCTGCATGAGAAGACAAAGCTGGAATTTTTATGCACTTTGCACTTAGTGCATGATTTCTTGTGGAACTGAAATGTTCACCTATAAGAGGAGAGAAAGCTCCCATGCTTTCTTTCTTGGGAGATGATCCGCTCTTCACAGGTTTTAAAATTAACCTTTAATTACTAAGCAGAGAAAACCAGCCTTTGTTTTTGTTTTTCTTCCTTTCTAATATATTTTCCTTTTGATTTCAGCTTGGGGAAGAGCCGCTGCTGCCACATACCTGGTCGGCTTTCTACTTCTAGTCATCTGTTTTGCGCTGGCCATCATCGCATTTGCCATTGACACACTTCGGTTCAACTTCATTCGTGGGATTGGAGGCTTGCTTTTCGTGGCTGGTAAGGCAGTATGTGGTGTGAAGTTTAGCTTGTGCAGACATATCCGTACTAGAACTGATATTTTCCTCAGATGATTCTATACCCAAGTCTCTGCCTGTGTATCTGCTTTTCATAGAGTCTCTTGCTCTCTATGAAAACCCAAAGTCTGTCGCGGCACTGGTTCAATTTTCAGATCGTCCAAAACATGGATGGGTTTAGCTACAGGGATTGTGGAGGAAGGCAGTGCTGCTGGGTGTTAAACATTTTTGTTTTCTCCTGTTTCTTCAGCTGTGTTCTCCGTCATGGGCCTGGTCATTTATCCAGTAAAGTTCTCATCTGAAATTGAAATGACAGGAATCAATATGTTCAGCTGGGCCTACGGCTTTGGCTGGACCACTGCCATTATGGAAATATGCTTGGGATTCTTCTTCTGCTGCCTTCCTAACTATGAAGATCAGATCTTGGGTAATGTCAAGCCCACATATTTTTACTCTTCCCCATAAGCACCAGGAAAAATGTGTTCATAGTCCAGAGATACCTGACAGACTAGCTACGTTCTTCAGAATATTGTCATCAGATGTTAGTAGAAAAGGCTGGAAACTTTTCTAATGTGTGTAGAAATATGGCACTGGCATCTGCAATAAAGTTATCTACTCTATTTTGGACCTTCATATCTGATGTGAGTTGGTTAGATAAAGCACAAATGTTAAAACCCTTTGGTTTTCCTCATTCGTTCCCATAAGTGGGGTTGATGTGGATTCCACTGCATTTTAAATACATTCACAATGGTAATTAAATTCAGAAAAACTTGTTAAGCTGGCAATAAACAAAACAACGTGTATCATCTTCCTGAAGGAAAGCAACTCACAAAAATCTCATTTTGTATGTATCATCTTTAACCTGAAGATTTTGCACATTTTTCAAGAAGTCAAATACCTTTACCCACTGACTGCCAAAGTAGTAAATTAGTCAGCCAGCACTTCACAGCTTTGCTTCTACTTTTCATTCATTCACTTAAGCCATAAGGACAGAGTAAAGAAGGGTTTAAAGCTCCCTACCAGAGCCAGCATCTTGACTTTTCCTCATTCATGTGGAATGTATTTATTTCTAAGTGTTTGCAAAAGTAAGCAAGGAACACCAGTAAACCCTTAAGAATCCTGGTCTGCCATTGCTGGTGTCAGTACAGAGTGGACAGAGGCAGAAGGGATTTCAAGCCACCCATGCAACCTGCAGACCTGGTTTGATAAAGCTCCTGGTGTGGCTTTCTTCTTGGGTGTCTTGACACATTTTTTTCTGCTGTATTAAAACCTGGGACTTTTAAATGCTCTGTTATACTGGTTCAGTTTTTTTATCCAGTGTAGAAAGGTCAGGTATGATTTCCCTACACCTCAGGAGGTGAGCTGGAGCAGTGTAAGTATTACACCGATGCTAAAAGGCCCCTTTTTTGTTCATTTGCTGTTCTTAAGTATTTTAAAAGTGGAAAGTGTATACTGTCATATGCAACTGTAAAATGCATAAATACCCCTTACCATCTCATACTAAAGCTCTCATAGAGAAAATCACATCATAAAACACCTTCCAGCATCTTATAGTCTACAGTGCCTCGAGCCTCAATATACTGCAAGCAGTGAAGTATACTCAAGATTCTGCTGGTTTCTGCCTTGTTAAACCTAACTTTATAACATTCCATTTATCCTCTTAAGTGAAAAAATTGATAATATGTGATGTGGAAAAGAAGTCTCATCTAAATCCTTAACTACTGAGGTTTATTAGCTTGTAACACATCTGCAATTTTGTAACTATGTGTACTATGAAAAGACCTGCCAAGTGTTCTTTGTTTCAACCAATAAGACGTGGAAATTTTTTCAGTTAAAACTTCTTGGTAGCTAAAATTAATAAAGGCACAGGCCTTCACCTAAGTTGTTTGGAATTTTTTTGTTGGTTGGTTGGTTAGTTGGGTTTTTTTAAGCAGTTAACTCCATTCACTTTTATGGAGTGTCTCCTAACCTTGATCAATAAGTGTGAGAGATGGAGAGAGTATAAACAATGCGGAGAGTATATGTAACAAGGAATAGTTAGACAAGAACATGTAAATACTTTTTTAAAATATTTCCTAGCTGGAAGAAAATCAAAGTGAAATACAGTTGAGAACACAGTTTGTATAAAATGACTTGCAATTCTTTGTGTAATATTATCCATTCACGAAAAAAACTTACCATATTTTCATTATGCTTATTACACCTAATAAAAGATGGTATCTATGTGTTGTTTCAAAAATGAGTCTTAACTTTTGTTCTCTACTGAGAGTGGGGAAGTATGGAAACCCCTAAAGCCTCCCCTTCTCAGGCACCACCTTGGAGTACCTGAGTATGCTGAGTGGAGTTTGACATCCAGCATCACAACTACAGCTTGTGTTATTCTTCAGTCCTATGCTGGCTGTCGCCCGAGGCCTTGTTCACAAGCACATGAGAACAGAGGACACTTATGGACCACTCTGCTAACGGGCTTATGGTGTTGAGTACCTACACACATGGTTCTGTGCTATGATGTGCTACAGCTCATTTTGGCACGGATGGTAATGCACTCGTGTTCACTGAATAGGAAACCAGCTCGGTCCTGCTCAGTGCTTTTGCTCCAACAGATGTGGCAATCCCCTGAGGAAGCTAAAGGGAACTTAAGCAACCACCATTTGTATTTACAGTTTCTTTTGCATTAGCTGGATACTGACAAAACGCCTGGAGGTGGGGAAAGGTGCACAAAACAAGATTTAGGAGTGTGACTCCAACCTTGATGAGACAGCAGAGCATAATTAAAAAGCAAAGAAAATCTCCAGTGATCATCCCCCTTCCCCTCTCCTCTCCCTTGCTCATCTCAGCAGTTTCACCACCTCCTCTCTTCCCTCCTCCTCCTCCTCCCTAAAGGCATCTGAGCAGTGACAGGGCTGGTGACTCTGCAGGACACAGCCCCAGTCCCCATTCCCCACTGCCACTTTTCCTTTCCTGGGAGAGAGGAGGAATGAAGAAACTTGCTGACCCCAGCACAGCATCAAGGACTGTAGCCTGGCTCCGTGCCCCAGGCCCTCACTGGAAAGGCTTTCCCTTAAAGAACAAGGTGGGTGAGTGGGTATCCAACAAGCAGAAGTATCACAGGTATTAGTGCTCAAGTGAAATCCTGTCTTCAGGGTAGTTTGCTTCCAGTCATGCCAGGCCAGTTCAACACAGACTCCTAGAAAAACGCATCTTAAACCCTGCAGCAGAAAAACAGTAAGAAGAAGGATAAAACTGTTTTACAGATGCCAGTGTTGTTTCCTGTGGCTTCTGCAACAGGGGTTCATGGCAAAAACAGCATGCAAAATATAATCAGTTCTGACAGAAAAGGAAGCTGAATCCAGGAGCCAACGATGGCCTCAATTTATTAGATTATTAACTAACTATCAACTGCTAGGTTTTGAACTAAATTGTTAAATTAGTCTACAATTTAAGGTCAAGTATGGTATTAACTAACCAAATTGTTAGATTAATTTGAGCTAAGTCACCATCAGAAAGCTTGGATTTTCAAGCAAAGGAGAAGTTAGAGGAAGAGAAGACATCTCCTTAGTTCTTCATCTCCGTTAGCCAGGGTTCTCAATCCAAGTCTTGTCTATAAGCGAAAAGGACACTGAAACACTAAGAGCAGCATAATAAAAGACTTAAAGTTTCATTGTGCCCAACGGCAATGTTAAAGAAAGAGCAGGGAAGAACAGATGTCTGAAGCTTTTGGGAACATTAGGTCTGCTACAACAACAGAAATAAAGACGACTGCCAAAGGCATTGCTACTATTCCTGTCAAATTAAGAATTAAGGAAACATCCTTCAACAAACATGTTTTATCTAATTCAACTTTACTACTGAAAAGCAATGAAGAAATTGTGCTGCAAACAAGTAGAATGTCAAGCAGCTCTACAGGTACAAACTGAAACAAAAGAAATAATGAAAACTTCCTGCTGGTAAGTTAGTATGTTCAATTCAATTTCTGATGTTTCTGCTAGAGCTTGAACATGTTGATCTTTTCAATATTCTCTGCAAATATGTCCATATTTCACTTTACATTTCTCAGGCACCTGCCATTTGGTCTTATAATACATCCTGCTTAATCAATAATTCAAATGCAATCCAGTTTGCAGTTGTATTTGTTGTGCATATTTTATTGTATGAACTAATAACAAGACTGAGGTTTTGAACCCATTGACATAACTTGCAAAACATTTATTTGTTTTCTTCAGTGTGGCATTTCATTCTTGAAGTGCAAACCCTTTATTTTATTTGTTCAGAATGAGTAATATCTCTAATGGATACTCCATTTAGCAGCTCTGTTTGCTTCTGGAATAGGACACTGGTATGTACAAGGTAAGAAACAAGAGTTAGCGCTGACATATAATTTTCAAAATAAAGGACAATTCATTGTGTACAAGATTAGCAGAATTTGGGTCATAATTAAATCACATTTTGCTAGACGCACAACACGGTCACATAAAAAAGATTCATCTTTCCTTTTTGACACATCTCAGTTGTATGACAGTTATTACTTCTTATAATTCAATCTCTTGGAACACTTCCTTGCACATTTCTATATCTAGTGGATTTCTCTGTGTTATGAAGATAAATAGATTCAAGAGAAGAATGAAACAATCAAGCTCGTGATAAGGGAAAAGGGATTGGCCCATTTGCACATTCTGTCAGAAAGTGGGAATCAAACCATCTTGTTAGAAGGATAGTGATCTGAACAAAGAGTTCCTTCTGAATCACACTGGAAATTCCAACCTGAGATTTAAAAGACTGATAATAATGAGGAAAGAGAGATTAAATCAGTTGGGTCTTACTTTATCTTTTTCTACACTGTCAAAATACTGCTTTTGCCAGAAATTTTGTTTTCAAGAAAAAATTGTTACTTTGGTGCAGCTGCATAGGAATGTCTGCAATTTTATCTGCAAAATTCTTCAGTGCTAAGTGCCAGAATCCAAACAAGCATTTGAATAACGTGAAGGCTGCAGATGATTCCAATGAGGCCATCAAAGCTATTTTCATAGGTGGTTCCTTAAATGACTTGATATATTAGGGCTCATACGCCCATCTGCACACAGTGGTTAGTTCCACAGATTTCCTGCATGTGAAGTGATGCAGTAACTTTTTTTTTCAATTTTGCTTTTCATTTTTCATGATCAAAGTGAAAATGTGAATGTATCATAGGATTTTGCATGTGACTGCTGGGAGTGAGGAAAATTTACAGGAACAACTTTCAAAATAGTTTTCCTGTTTAAGAGAAATGTGGTGAGATTAGATCAAACTATCCTCTCTTGGGTAGCTTTTATGATACATCCTTTTTCTTGTGCCCTAGTTTGCCCAAGCCATCTGTCTTTTTAGTAAAAACAGTTTCGTGAAAATGTACTCTAGTATCATAATGAAAAGAAATTATATTAGGTATCCGTGGAGAATCCATCATAAAGCACTTGACACAGCCCTTGATTGTTCAAATGCAGATCAAACAGAGAGGCAGATGTTGTCTGTAGGATTTTTCCACATATAGTGTAAACCCAGAAGAGGACTCAATTAACTATTGACTGTAGACTTGGCTTACATGCCCGGCTCTCCATTTCTTACAAACTAACAGGTGCCCTAGAACTTTGCCCTCAGGAAAACATCAAACAAGTAAAATGCAAAGAAGAAAAATGAAGGAAAAATATTACATAAAGCATTTACATGTACACATCCATAGTATCACAATTTAGTCCATAGTTGACCTCAATGTGAATGAGGATGGACCAAAGTTGTGTAAATCACAGTTGGGGCTGCGCTGTTATTTCCAGTTTTTCATTCTTTTATTTTTCCATATGAAATTCTTCTCACCTCACCTCTGTAAAGCCTTTCTGCATTTTTCGTAAGCTGTCCTAGTTTTACCACACCCTGTCTTGACAAGCACACGTGCTTGCCAGGCTCATATCTGAAGCTTATACAAAATATTGATGCTTATACAAAATATTGAAGCGTATACAAAATATCGATGCAATATTTTAGGCTTTTATCCCTTAACCCTCCTTCTTAAATAAAAAGGCTTGAAGTAATAAAATCCTGCTGACATTAGGCACATTAGAAGAATGGAGATTTTCTTGGGCTGTTTCAGAATTAACTCTCAAAAGAAGAGAGAAGCAAGAACTGAGGTTCAAGAGAAAAACCAAGTCCAGTACAAAAACAATATCCCAAAATCTACCTGCAGTCCTGACAGTAAAATGGCTTGGGGTGATTAGCAGCCAAATTACCTTTGCAGCTCCCTCCTTCATGTGAGCGTGTACTCTTTGTTGCCTTGCAGCTTTTCACTAGCATCAAGAAATCTTCTGGGCACTGGTTTCTGAATCCACCAGTATGCAGAAGGAGGAGCTGCCCATCACCTCTGCCTCCTACTGCGCCCAGGGAAGGGAGCTTTAAGGCAGTAGCCCCAAGGATTCATTTGTCCCTTGTGTGACATGGCTGGTGTCTTCATGGCAGGATGGGATGGTTGCCCACCCGAGTGTAAAGTTTCCCTCTGTTTTAGCCTACAGACCAAAATAATTTACTAGAAAGTTGAAACTGCCATTTTATTCATCTGAGAGGTTTTGGGGCGGGGCAAAGAAAGTTAGAGATTTGGAGACTCACAGTGGTTAGCCCAAGAATTTTGTAAATCAAGGATTCACTGTTTCAAGATTTACAACCTTCCTTAAAATACTCCCATGTATAATACACAGAAAAAGGGAGGGAACAGACACACCTATTTACCTTCATAATTGGTAGGCCTGATGCTTTGACACCATGAAATACTCTTTGGGTTAGTAACAGAAGGATGAGCACAAAGAGCTGAAACTTTACGCTTTGCCCTGAGTCACAGCACAGGTGAGGATCTCCTGAGTTACCAAGTGCTGTCTCTGACTATCCGAGAAAATGGCTTATCATCTTGTTCATTATCTTATCCCAAGTCTGCTTTGCCCTCCGTCTGTCATAGGAGGCTGATTTGAAAAACAATCTGAGAGTCGGCCTCTGATTTCCATCCAAGATGTATCACTAGCCAGACAACAAGAGTACCTAAACTTCTGGCACTGCCTATGGCAACACGCAGGGGCAGCATGGTCACCTCTGAGTGACAATGCTGAGTTTCCTCCAGCACACCTTCTTGTTTCAACTGCCAACACTTGCATTTTGTCTGCTCCATACCTTTCAAACCATCCTTCCCCAAGCAGCACACCGCCTTCCAAATCTGTGCTCCTGTCTCAGCTGCTGCCTAATTTCCCATGACTGCCATAAGGGGTAATTACTGTCATCCCCGGTAGTGTCTTGGGCACCCTTTAAGTCCCTCCTTTCTCTTGCCCAGCCTAGAGCACAATTATTCTGAGCTGGCCATGCAGCAGCCAGATTTGGAGCACTCCTCATCCTGGCCATGTGAGCAGGCTGGAGGGGAGCCTTGCTCATCTCCGCAGCAGTGCGTGCTTAAAGAGCATCAAGGCCAGCATGAGGGAGCATTGCAAAAAAAAAAAAAAAAAGAAGAATGTTAAAACAAACGTCTTTGCTTCTCCATCTACACAATAAGGACAAGTAAGAACACAAGAACTGTTTGCTAAAGCTCTTTTTGCAGTGGTGGACTTGAAATGACATGTTCTGCCTTCACCTCCCCAGCTCCTGAGGGCACTTGGGAACTCTGGTTCTTGCAAGAATGAGTCCTTTAAAGGTTCAAAGAAAGTGGAAAGAATTCTTCTCCACATACATTTCCACCTCCTCCTGGTGAAGCAACTCAAAGCTTGCTCTAAAATCTGCAACAGGAGTGTAACTAACACAAAGAATCAAACCAGAATAGTTCTGAGGAGGCAAGGTGGCTTCAGGCACCGTAGTGGACTATCACCGCCTATATATATTAGTTTACACAGAATATTACACAGATCATATACAATGTATGTTTTGGAAAAGGATGGTTTGTTCTAATGTAATAAACATTGCTACAGGTGGTGTAGCAGCTTGGATTAATATTGGAAATTTGGCTTGATATTCATCAACCTTGTGTCATCAAAACAGCTTCAGTCTGATCTGTGTTTGTGGCTTACTGCATAAAAAACCTCAGAAGTCTGATATTAATTTTGCCTAAATGATTGATTCTTTAGGGCATTTCTTTTTTCATTTGGCTTACTTTCACGAACATCATCTCAAAACAAAATACCTATTTCAGCTTCCTCTTCCTGGTGTATTTTTTTCAAAATTTTAGAATAATAAAATTTTGAAATGAAAAATTTGACCTTTCTTCCAAAGCATGTAGGCATGACATTTTAGATATTTGATTTTTATTTTCTAGTGCATGAAAATAGTCATAACTGACAAATTTGAGAGTTTAAAGTGATCTGAGAAGCTGAGATCTGATTTACTTTCTAATGAGTAATCTATTTGCCCCAGAACTGGCCTGGTTCTCTTGTAAATACAGTAGCTGCTTTGCTATTAAAAACAGTAGTACAGCTAATGTAAAGCTAATGTAATCCAAAGAGATTCTTTCTTTCAAGTCACCATCCAAACAGAAAGGCCGGCTTTGAAGGTTATCAGATGAGAGATCACAGAGGACTAAGCCAAGTTACAGATGACTGGGCTTGTACCAGGGCTCCTCCGCACTTACTCTCCTGGTTTTGAGAGTCTCTGCCAAGTCAAACACAAACCCAAAGACTTTTTGACAGCCTGTGAAAAACCTTTTGAAGGCAGAGAAATGCCAGATAACACAGTGCCTCTGCCTTATGGTCCTGACACTAAAAATGTGACCTGTGCCTACAGGTCTACAGGTGTTTTAGTTTTCTAATTTAAGGGCACTTCATTTTATCTGTATTAATATAATGAAGATGTAGGCTGGCCTAGCAATAAAAAAAAAGAATGAACTAACATGCAGGGGATGTTCAAAAAGGGAATGCTTGTGTTGTCAGTCTCACAGAGCTGTATCATCGTGCTTCCTTCTTCCCCCATGGCTATGGTAAGTAGGACTATTATCCACCTCTTGCAAACAAAAAATATATGAACTAATATCCCTCAAAGGGCAATTCCCATCACGTTTTGGGACTGACAAAATACTATATAGATGCAAATAATAGGCATCTAGAACATTTACTCACATGAAATTAAGCTCAGCATGAAGCAGTTGGTCTGAGCAACAGAAAGCCCCTCTTCCAGCTTTAGGGCAGGCAGTGTATTTCTACTGTCACAAGAGATTAAGAAAAACTATGCTCTCCTAAGGAGCTGAATCGGCAGAAAACCCTGGGCTGAGACACTGGTGATGAGACATTCAGTATCAGTTCTTGGGTAGAAAATGCCCCTCGGGCTAGGGCTGGGCTGCTCCAAACCTCCTTGGCAAAGAGACAGGAGGCACAGTCATCCAGCACTTGGTGCAGGGGAGCAGCTCCTCTGCATTCGCTTGAGGGCAGTGAGACAGTTGGCAGAGAAGCCGTCACGGCACCGAAATTAAATTTACAGGCTGCTTTCCCATGGCTGTGCTGGGACATAGCAGGGTGCTTTATAATTATGTTTTAGGAGCCTCCGCCCTTTTGCCCTAATTTCCAATTAAAGTTGTACCCTTCCCAGGAGAGATTGCAAACATCCTACTGTTTAAACAGGAGGAGGAGGCCAGGAAGGACCATTCTGTGTAGATCAGTAGTAGACAGCAACCTGGAAAAATTACTTTATGCCACAACCAGCAACTACTCAGCCTCATCACCTAATTAATTTTCTCTTCTAGACTTACTGATTATGTATTTAAAGCCAAAAGGAA
Organism: Callaeas wilsoni; assembly: GCA_013398955.1. Classification (NCBI taxonomy): domain Eukaryota; kingdom Metazoa; phylum Chordata; class Aves; order Passeriformes; family Callaeidae; genus Callaeas; species Callaeas wilsoni. The sequence goes on along the minus strand of VWPU01002144.1, from coordinate 54,281 downwards.
AAATGGACAACGAGTGGGACAGAAATGTGGTGGAAACAAAAGAAGAGAGGACAGACAAGGCAGCAAAGCAGTTGGAAAACTGCAGTCTGGATGCTGTTCCTATTGTCAGCCAACTGTGACTGTGTAGAGTGAAGTGCTAGGCTGGATATATCAGCAAGAGATAGTCTTTTACTAGTTTGTTTTCCTAACCATACCTAGATGTTAGAGGTATCTTCTCTGTAGGACTCCTCTTTACCCCTACCTCATCCTGGGTGACCCAGATATTGCACCTAGAAACCAATGTTGTTCAGTAATATTGATCTTTTGAAAGGTAGACCATCAAAACTGTACAACTAATAGTACTTTAAAATACTTTTTCACTTAAGTTTTGTGAATGGTCTCCTAGTTTTTATAAACCACTGCAGGTTTAGATACATATTTTTCAAGTGTTGGCAACTTCTGATTCAGATTCAAAATGTGTAAGACCTACATTTCATCTCCAAAACTTTGTCAATAGAAATTTCCTGGTGGCTTTAAATGACTGGTAAACTGCTCCGAATGCCAAATGGCACAGAGGAAACTTGTGGTTAGACTTGTGATGGAGGCTGGCAGCACCTGCTTTAACGACGAAGAAAGGTGTGTGTAGCTGCCGAGAACCCTCTGTTTTACCACATCTGAATGGGTCTTCCTCCCCTCATGGGTTATGTTACTTGGTCAGTAGGCTGCAGCTGTGAAGGAAACACTTCTTACCCAACACACAGATCTTCCTCTGACATTCTCTCCTCCTCCTCATTTGCCTCCTCATTTGCTCACAGCTCTGCAGCATCCATTCTTTTCATGTGGGTTTAAATTCAGGATAGACCATAATCTTATGAGTGCCATTTAAAGCAACAATTTTGCCCATTGTAATAATAATAATAATTTAATATCTCCTATAGGATGTTTCTGTCTTCCTCTGTGTAATAAGGAGTTTCCTTTTAACTTTAATAGTCCATGTTCCATCATCTGTGACTACCAGAATGTGTTATTATCAACAAATATAATTTATATAATTAGAGATTTATAGGCTTATATTGAACCCTTTACCAGCCTGCTTCAATTTCTAGACATTGCAGTTTTCTTGTTTGTTTTTGCACCTGATAAGAGCCTGTGTGGCCACTAAAACTGAAAAAGAAAAAAAACCTAAATTTATAGAAACCTTTCCCACTGGAAAAAGCAGATCTGGACAAAGTAAGAGTGTAACACTTCATTTGCAGACTTTGGCACTTAATTATGATATTCCTTTTATTCTTGTAGAATAACAAAAGCAATGCTTAATGAGATGAAAATTTTTGTCTTATCAAAACAAAAGGACTTATGACAATCACTTTAGTAAATCCTTAGTTTATGTTTCTAAATAATTTTTCCTACAGATTTTTCAGATTTATCTCACAACAGGTGGAAATATAAAAACATTAAAACATACATTGCAGAAAAGAAATTTCTTCATTGACCACTGTCAATAAACGGAATTTTTAGGGATCGGTTTTATGGAATTTTTGATTCTGATGAATAACCATGACTTAGTTTTCATTAAGGAACAGGGAAAAAGAAAAGTGAGTAAATGGGGGAAAGATAAATGTTCTTGCAGTTAGATGTAATGAAATGAAAAGGTAGAGGAAATGTCCATCCTGGAGGGACTGTGAATGTCCTGTCCATTTGAAGAGTGAGGACCAAACCTCGAGCTCTGTCAGTGGGGCTGCAGCCTCTTCGTGTAGGTCAGACGCTGCCTTACAGTGAAGCCGTGCTCAGCACCATCTGCACTTCTTGCACCTGGCACATTGGACTCCTTATATCTATATGAGGAAAAGTCTTGGGACAAGGCTGCGGGGGACACACAGCTGGATCCTGAGACAAAGCCAAATCCAGATCCGCCTCCTTCTTCGGAGTGGGAGGTGTTGCAACACGACCAGTTTATGACCGACGCGGCTGCTATTGCTGAAGATAATATGTTTTGAAGTACTGGCTTCTTCTTCAGTCCAGGGTGGCATCCATGACGTTTCCTTTGCTCCCTGTGTAGTACAAGATGGATTACAAGCAAAGGGAAGACTATTAATTGTACAATTAGCAAATTATATATGTTGAAATGTTACTAATTTAGTAACAGCTTTTATAGCAGCACAAACAAGGAGGCATTCCTCACATAAAAGACAAAGTTTTTGCTCATAACTCTTCAGGAGTAATTAATGTTAAAGCTTTTCAAGCTACCCTAGACTAAAAAGTAGACTGAGTAATTATCAGCTGCTCTAATTGGAAACCTTTTAGCCATCAATCAAGAAAGATGTGGGAGCAAAGGACAAATGCACATGCTCAAGACAAAAGTCATTCCAGTTCAATGAGTTAATATTAACCCACACTTTTATCTGCTCTTGTCTGACTACACTTGAAGTCCTCTGAGAGCAGAAACTCAGGAAAACTTGTTCTTCCAAAAAATGACTTTTCCTCGGTATCCTAGTGAAGAAAACCCTGAAACCACACAGAAATGCTAAAAAGGATCAGGAGTTACTTTTTGTTTTTTTACTTTTATTTTCCCCCAGAAAATGCAGAGTGACTGTGACTGCTCAGGTCAGTGAGTGAACAACAGAAGAAGTGAGTGATGCTGATGAGGAGGCCATACTGAGAATCTTTTGTAAGAAAAATGTGATAGTGAGGGAGCAGCTCAAGGAGAGTTTGAAATGGCAGCTAATCCTGATGTGAAATGCTAAAATTCCAAGTACCACAAGGGTTTGCTCTTAATGTTATTTTTCAGTTGCATCTTGTTACTGCTGCAGCTAGTGATTCATGTGGGTGTACTGCGGGAAAACATTTTAGTGAGCTGCATGTGCAAACTGGGCTTTCAGTGTTATAGTTTGCTTCAGGAAAATCATCATCTTTCCACAGTTTGTTGTGGTGAGGGTTTAGGAGGAAAGGGAACCTACAGCGGGTTGACCTTAGCTGTTATTTTGTTGAGTGGGAATCTCAATTTTGCCTGCACAGGGATATGAGAGATGAACAGAAAAGCATGTCTAATAACTCAGCGAGTGTAGGAACAGTTCTGGAATACTCCATCACCACTTACCTCCTCCAAACGTGTTTCTACATAAAATACGGATAGCCACCTTTTGCAGAGTTGTTAAAAGGATGCATATTTTAAAGGTACACTGAAACTGTGGATGTTTTTGAATTTAGCTGATTTCTAAAGCTGGCAAACAATCTGAACCTGTTGTTCCTCAGGATGCCAATGCAGCCACTCCTCAAACGCAACACCCAAGGCAACAAAACCAACACCCTGATCTGAAAGGAAAGGAAGAAGCTGCTTTCCTTCCTCTTAGTCCTCTCTGTCCTCGCATCCCAATTTGCTTACGTCAGACCCCAATTGAAGCAGGTGAAGCAATACTGCCTTTTATGTCCTTTCCCATGCTTTAGGCAGAGCAATTGCGACAGCTCAAAATAACTTCATTAGACGTGTATTCAAATTAGCAAGAATATTTTCAATATTTCAGCTTTTCTGGATGATTCTGAGCAGCCTGCAAACTGTTTGGGAGTTGTATATGTTCTAGCAGAAACCAGCATCACTTCTTTTGCAGACCTGCTTAAAAGTTCAAACTCTTTATGGTAGAGAGGTTGAAGCCTACTGCAGTGCCCCAAGGACGCCAGGATAACAATCCTTGTGGCATTAGCAGTGCTAGTGTTGTCATTCCCCTCCCAGTTTACGGCACAGCACTGATTACTCTTGGCTGTCTTGGAAGTTGTGGCGTGGCAGATGTTGGTTTGTTCTGGTAACTGAGCAACACGTTGCTGCTGCATGGGGGGATGATGAATCATGAGGGTGTTGTTCAGGCTTAGCAGGATTTGGCTTGGGGAAAGCACAAAACAAGAAAGCCTGAAAATCTTGTACAAATCCAAGAAAACACTAGTGTTGTCATTGACCAGGTCAGGGACCAGCCTGTGAAATAAACTGCAGTCTATTCACAGCAAAAATCGCCTGGCTTTGCAGCCAGAGGTGCCAGGTAGCCAGGTAGTGACCAGAAAACAAATCATATTTTGTGTGTGTGCAGAGATGAACATAGAGAGACTAACGGCCTACAGCTTTTGGCAGAACAGTGTCTTTAATGGACTTTAGGGCTTCTGCAAGAATTAGAAGCTTTGAAATTTAGTACCAATTTGAGAAACATATGCAGATTTAAAGAATGGATTATTTTAATCAATTTTTTCTTTTAACTTTAAACAGATTTATGAGAGTTTAATATTCCGTAGTAAGCATTATGCAAATATTCCTATTCCCTCCTAATAAAACAGGTAATAATGAATGGTGAGGCTGTTTCAGTTACACAGCTTGGTAAGTCTGGCAGACAAACAAGCAAACCAACCCATGAAATGCAATTTTTGAGTGGTTATGTGTGTAAATCTATAATTTCACTAATGAGAAGCTGTGCAAATAGCGATACATTTGGTTTGGGTTATATGTGAGCTGTGGCAAACTTCTTCACCATGGAGCCTCCAGGCGAGAACATAAAATAGCTGACTGAAAATTTGTCCTTAACATCAGGTATCATGGGGCTGTATCTCAAAGCACTAATTTTATAGTTCCTTTTTAAACATAAATCAACCTTGACTGACTTTGAGCCCAGACATTTAGAAATCCCTGTTCTAAATTGAGCTTTCTTGAACCATAAGGATTTCTGTTCATATCAGAAGCTCTCTGATTCGCAAGTGTTCTCATTTGTCAGTATTAGAAAAACACTTTTCATCATAAAGAAGAGATGAGACTAGAGCTCTTGCTTTCCCAGAACCTGGTGGTGGCTGTGACAGTCTTTCAAACCTGCAGAGACAGATCTCCTTCCAGTTAAATTTCTTCTTACTCCCTTCTCTAGTTGTCATTGCCTCCTGCCATAGGTTATACCTCACTGATCTGCCTGCAGAGTGGCTTGTCCTAGTGCTCCCTACCTTGTTTCAAACACAGACAGTTGAAATATTTCAAGCTTTTTTCCACCAAGTCTTTAATTTCCTCTATTTTACATGAATTAGCTTTGTTGATTAACAGTGACATGAATTAGAAAATGCTTTTGCAATTGTGATGTTAACAGAAGAGCTATGAAAGGAAAAAGTAGCTGAGAATCACTTTTTCTGCTGTCACTGGACCCAGAAGAGAAGCCCTGTTGTTGCAATATGAAGTGTATCTCTGAAAACTTCCCTAGCTGGGCCCTACCATGTTTTCATCAAGGTCTTTGGCAAGCCCTTCTTTAGGAGTATGTGAATGTGATTATACTTTTCAAACTACACTTAATTCTTTATCTGATTCCTTCAAAATCCCACAGACCTCCCTTAGAAACACTTCCATAAAGTGACAATATAAAGCAATTCTCTATAGCCCAAACATGCAGCTCATTCTCCATTAATGTTTTCTCTGGTTTCAAAGCAAAAATGCATTGCACCCTGAGGAAGAATAAAGATACAAGGGCATATAAATGGTCAAGATATTTGCAAGCGGACAAGTAAGTTATCTACAGAAGCTCAGAGTCTTCTGGCTTTATCAGTATTCATAACCGATAACCCAAACTAACAAAGCAAAACTAAGACCTTTTGTCTATATTAATATTCTAACATATGATGAGTATAATGGATCTGTATTTGGTTTTGGGACTCTATTATTCTAAGAAAAACTCTTCTTTGATGCAGAAAGCCAAAATCAAAATTTATTTCTATGAGTCCCAAAAACACAAATGGAGTTAATTGACTGGCACTATCAGGAGGAAGGACTTGACTGAGCTGAAGCAACCTTTCTACCTTTCTCCTTTCTTAAATCAGGAGTTGGAACACACTACTAAAGCAGTGTTTGGGAAGACTGCATCATTGCTTCTTATGCTGTACCTGCTGGTAAACAAAGGTAGGATTGTGTCTTCCACCACCACTGTCAGTTGGGTGCATTTCATGTGAAATACGTGTGAGGAAACATGAAAATAAAGGAAGTTAAGACGAGACCTTTGATATGGATCTGAGATAAAAATTTAGACAGGTGCAGTGCAGCCTCCTATGACAGTCAATAATTTTCTAGTCATCAGAGTCTGAGGAAAATCATCTCCCCTGAGGGGGTCAGCCCTGCTTGAGCAACTTTGGCATAGATATCTGACAGAGGTTAACCAATCTATGTATCTGTCTCATTTTCTCTTAATTCATGTATCAGTGTTAGGGATCTCAGATTTCAAGGCTGTAAGGGACTCACCACTACAGTCTTGCCTCTTGCATGACACAACAAATAATGTTATTTTTTCATGAGTAAAATGTCAATACTGCCAAACTCAGCCTTTATAGTGAGATCACTTTTTCAACTTTTTAAATGCTTACTATTTTGAAGAATTAATAGGACAAAATAAATCAGAACAAAACCAAGCAAACCCTCTTTGCTTGTTCTAATCCCTGGATCATCTTTAAGTGGGAAGAAACCGCTGCTCATTCTTCATAGCTTTTTTTCTATACTGCTGAGTTGGGATCAGCTTGAGACTGAGCTCTCATAGAGATCTGGCTCGGCCTTACGATCCAATGCTTTGCTGAGACCTCTTGACCCAGAGAAGCCTGCATAGGCCCGGGATTTCCTCTCCTGGAACAAGCTGGGGGTGACACTCTGAGGATCAGGAGTTGTCAGGAAGGAGGGATTAATCTCCATTTATTCTGTATGGAAGGGGCTCAGTTGTTAGCCTCCAGCAGACCTTGGGCACAGATGGCCTGTAAAACAAAGCAAGAACTGAAAAGATTTGGTTTCAGTGCCTTCACTGGGAAAATTTTAACAAGTCACAGACTTGTCCTCTGTTACCTAAACTCATAAGCTGTAAGACTGGAATAAATTTTTTCTCTAAGAGATGAAAAGGCTGAGCTCAATGGGGTGTAAAGCAAAGGACTGAAGCCTTCTTGCTTGAATCTCTAGGCTTGTATCCCTGAGAGCTGGTGACATTGCTGGATTCCAGCACAGCCATCTCTACAGTGCTCCCCAGCAGCTGAGGAAGCCTACTTCAACCAGGCTGCCAGGAAGCACAGCAGTGCTAACTCCTATGGGTTTGCATACAAATGGTGCTGCATTTGTGGCCTCTGCAGCTTTTTGCAGGCCTCTTCCCAGTGAAAGGGAATTGCAAAATCCCCTCTCACTGCATTTTATGGATGGCAGCTCAATGGTTCATTAAAATCTCTTTCTCCAGAGATGATGTGATCCTGCCTTCTGCAGCCAGAGCTCCACAATGTAACTGAAATTAACCCTGCAGCCACAGACACGGCATTGGAGCTCTTTACTTTGGTTCTTTGCTTTACACCCCATTGATCTTAACCAATCTTACAGACGGAATTTTCCATTCATTCCACAGATAATGTCCCCCTAAACCCACTCAGTCCTCCCTGCTATAGACATTACAGTTAGTAGGGGACAGTGCACCTAAGAGAAAGAATTAACTGCAGCATCCAGAAAGGCTACCAATACTTACTGGCACTGCTAACACCTGATAGCGGAACGAGCAACCTTCAGGTGCAAACTCATTATTAAAAAGGTCTACAAGCCAGCCTATAGCTGCAGCTATAACAGACTACCAACAGACCTATTCCACTTTGTGTTGATTTTTCTTTTATGGCATGAAATAGTCAAAAGACAAGGTTTAGAAGCACTTTTCACTAGGAAGACAGTCACAAGTTCACCTTCAGCTACTGTGCTCTGGAGTTCTTTGAAGTTTATCCTAAATGATTCCAAGTAAACAATAATTAGCTGTGCATGGGTGTGAGTCTTAATCAGAAGGCACAAAGGATTCACATTTATTAATCCTCTTGTACCAAGCAAGTTTATCTTCCTGGTAGAAAAGTTTTAGGACTTTCAATGGCTCTCCTAAAAATAACTCACAATAATCTCAAGAATCTTACCCTTTTGAAACTGCTCTGGAAGAGGCAGTCTGCTTGCTTTCTAGATTGAGTACAACAGCCAGAATAGTAGCTTCTAAAGTTAACTTTGAGGTATCAGTGATCTGCTTTGGGCATTTTGCTAATTTTTGTTTTGTTTTGGGTTTTTTTTACATCTTGATTTGCTTGTTCAAACCATGAGAGCAGCTTGAGCCTTTCTATATCTGTGGCAAGGAGGGACAACTTCACCCTTCTAACAGCATTTTGCAAGTAAGAAGTTAGTTATTATGTAGGACAAATAATAATTTGTTATGTAAAGCTATAACAATTTTAAAATTGATTGGTGAGTCATCCCATGTAAAACTCTGCCAAGGATCACACCTTAGTTTTTGATGAGGTGGCTGGTTGATTTCTGAATTTATATTTTTCTCAGTTTTTTGAAAAGCAGCATTATCTTTCTCTATTGTTAGTGGCTACACTGACCTGTTTTTATTTAATTTCTAGAGACTTAATTTTTGTAGTAAGGAGGCTGTAATCCTTGCCAGGGATTATCTGGCAAACTTTAAGCATCTGCTCTCGACTTGTTTCCTCAGTGGGCAGGGCCAGTTAGACCTTGTGGCCATAAAGGTGTGCTGATTATTGGAAAGAAGGGCTGTAAACATTAGTGCAGATGGCCTGTTGGTCTTAGGGAGCCTTTTAAGACCCTCAGCCACAGCACTTAAAAATTTAGTTGAAAATCTGGAAAAATTCCAGTTTCCAGTAGCCAGTCATTATTGAACTGTCTTATGTCCCTTCTGGAATTAAACTGAAGCAATATAGGATCAAGAATTTGAAATAAGGGCAAATGAAAAAAGCATTTCACATGGATAAGGCTGAAATTCAGTCTCACAGACATTTGTATGTCTCTTGTTCATTTGTTTATTTTGGAGCTGATCATAATTTATGAGCTGACATTACACAAGAAAAGATTTTTTTAAAATAAGAGAGAAAATGTGGATTTTTAAACAGAGATTTGCAAATGTTTCCTATTCTTATTAATTTTTAAGACAATTGGGCTCCCAGTTCCCTTCAGATCCTTTGAGAAACCTGCCTCCATTGCTACAATTTTAGACCATTCCTATATAAAATTTGGGCCACCTGCATTTCAGCTGTTTTGTAAGCTCTAAATATTCCATTCACCTGCACTAATGAAATTCTTAGCCTTTTCCAACGGACATATGCCTGAAACAGCTTACACTGAGTTTTTAATATGAAACGTAGAAGACTCAATGGTATGACCAGTTTGAAGTTTAGAAGTAAATTTGGTAAACAGTTCAGATTTCATTGTTCTATAAGATGGAATTAATTCCTTGTGTGTAAACAAATTCAATTCTTCCCCCATATAGGGAGGGATGAAGAAAAGGTTGTAGTGACAGCATTGGCTTCTCTGCCTCCCTTGGTAGCAGATGGTTTTTGTTGTTCGTGCCCAGGTTGTGGGTCCCATGACCTGAGTATTTTTTGAATGTGAACATGGTAATCAAGAAGGTTGAAAGTTCCCAGAGGCCTAAAACCTGCAAGCACAGCTGTTGTGAGTAATATGTCTAAATTTGGTCTCACGTTGTCCACACTCGAGTACACAGCAAAACCTCAGCTGATTCCAGCCAGAAGCAGACCACACATCCAGAACCGTGACATTATCAATCAACTGTTTAGATGGACAAACATACAGCAATCTCCTTATCCATATATTCTCTGACACATTTTTCAGCATAGGATCCTGCTCAAAAGTGCTAGACTCTCAGGCTGAAACCAAGGCTTAATTTCTCAATTCTGGTTTTGAGTGGTTGAGAGTGAATCATTTAATGGACTGACCAAGTCCTGTCATCATGTGCCACTTGGTGGGCATGTGTCCACATTGTTTACAAGATTCACACATTTGCAACAGGTGAGAGCATTGTTTCCCTCTTTCATGTCACATTAAAATGACACTGTTTGCACATTTAGAGCTATTAAGCTCTTGCAGGTAAGGGAAGTTACAGAGCCATTCTACAATACACTTTTATTCAGCAGATTAAAGAAGGGAAGATTCAATTTTCCAAACTTGCTGATGCAGAACATGTTGCGTGTTCGTGTGTCAAGGAGAGTGACCTGTAAGGGTACAAACACACAAAGGGTGATGTGGTCAGACCGGTGCTGTGAATGAGCAGGGTGCATTAGGTGCTGGAAGGGAGTCATGCTCAACAGGAGTGCTGCCTGCACTATTTATCAGAGGAAGAAACGTGGTTTATGTAGTTTGGTGTCGCTGAGGTGAAATAACAGCAGTAAAAATCATAGAATCATAGAGTGTTTTGACACAGATCTGTTGGAGCAGGTTCTAGAGGAGGGCCCTGAAGGTGATCAAAAGGCTGGAGCATCTCTCCTTGGAGGAAAGGCTGAGAGAGGTGGGGTTGTTCAGCCTGGAGAAGACTCCAGGGACACCTCACTGGGGCTTTCCAGTAGTTAAAGGAAGCTTGTAAAAAAGAGGGAGAGCAACTTTCTACGTGGGCACGTAGTGCTAGGACAAGGTGCAGGGTGGTTTTAAACACTGCATCTCTCTGCCAGATGGCACTTATGCTCCCTCCTGAGGTGGGGACACTGAGAAAGAATAAAGGTAAGTAAAAAGGCAAAGCAAGAGATGGAAGGGATGTGCCCCGGTCTCAGAGATTAACATGCCTTGCATGTCTTAGGGAAGACCTAAGATTCTGTCTTTTCTCTGAGTGCTGCTTATACATTTAGGAACTGGTACACAGACATGATTATGTGCACCTATCTATTCATGTTCATGGACCAGGGTGGCCATAATCCAGTTTCCTGATTCTCTCCCTTCTCTGCCACATGAGCATCTTCACCATTGCGCTGCAGAATTGTGCTACCTCTGTAGACCAGTGGGATATGAAGTCGTGAGACTCGGCTTGAGAGAAAGTGCTATGGCCACATATTTTGTGGGAGACAGCTGAACCTCGGGCTCGCTGGGCACTGTGACAACTCTAATTCCTGGAGCTTGTCAAAAAACAAGACACTTGGTATTTAGAAACCTTCAGGAACAGAGAGCAGCTGAACAGGAGTTTGCTGATCTGAACATGTGTGCTTCATTCTGACAGTGCATCATTTATTACCTATGTCTTTTCAATATCTCCATCTTTCTGCCCAATATTGAAGAGAGAGAGTGGAATATGAGTAAACTGCAGGTGTAAGCATACTGAAAGGTTGTGAAATTACAGACATCAGAATAAAATCACTTAATGTGTCACACTTCCTGAGTTAGGGATAAAGTAGTTACCTAAGTGATTCCTTTCCAACCAATGCAAGAACAGGAACAGCATTAATCATGTCTAGCTATACAATTTCAGCTTGTATAGACACATTCTGGCTCCTGTCCAGTTACTGAAAATCTTAACCATGTCATAACCCCATTTTGATTATCTGTTGCTCGGGGAATCAGCTTCAGGCCTCACAAAGGCACAAAAGAAGCATGAGCAAACACTGTCACTGCCTTTATTCTAGAAGCACTTTAAGAACTGTGATGGAGATCTCCATCTCTATTAGATACATCCTTTCTCCCGGAGCAGGTGTCTTCTTCAGCTACTGCCTCTGCCCCGGAGCTCAGTGCTTGTCCTGGGGCAAGGAGATGGTACCATTTCTGTCAAGCACGCAACAAAAGCCACTGACCTGGGAAGAAGAGTCACTGCTTGCGTGCTTGCAGGAGGGGCAGTGAGCTGTTAGAGACCCATGTTTACGGCTGATTAACAAATTGTTTGGTAAAGCAGCACGGCATCAAGGAGTTAATCATAACTGAGGCAGAGATTAATATCTAATTGTAGCAACTCCAGGCAGTTGAATTTGCTTCCACTGGCTTCATGACAGAGTGAGTCCGCCAACTGAAGCCGTGTGAAGCCTGCTCCACCCAAACTGGGGTGGTTTCAGACAGAAAGCACCTGTCAATCTGCCCATCCTGCCTTGCTGCATGCACAGAAAGCAGAAACCATGTACAGCTCTCCAACTCCTAAGCTCCTCCGCACTGAGGCAATTAGCCATGATTATATCCTTGGCGGAAGCTGATGTCTCCTCAAATTGGTTAGGCATGTTTACAAGTTGAAGAAAAGATAAAGTGGCTCAGTGATTTGAGATTAGTTTCTGCCTCCCGTTGTTGGAGCCATATTCACAGCACGCTGCCTCGCCCCTGTGCAGGAGGGAGAACAAGATCAAAGGGACTCATACAAAGAGTTGCAATTCCACACTGAAATACTGTTTCCTCATCTCACTTTTCTGCCAGTCACACTCCACTGCCCTAACTCTGGAGTTAGGCCAGACTTGGGAAAGGAACAAGGTGGCCTGGGTTTGGCACTGGGGATTAATTTTGTACCTGCACATCTCTTTGGAAAAGATTTACAGAAGTGTGTCCACTGTAGCAGCTCCCTTTCAAAGAGAACCCAGTATCACCAATGTGTACAGGAATTTATTTCTCATCTCTCCGCACTGCCCAGGTTATAATAAAGGAGCTGATTTACAGCATACCACAGCACTGGGAGAAGTGGGAAAGTACCTTTATGTTGCATTAGAAGCAACAACAGTGGTTGAACCTGCAGGGGAACTTCCAGCACGCTGGATGAAGTAACCCAGATTGGAATTTGACAAAAAACCTGGATTATTTCCTTTGCCTGAAGAAATTCATGATGGTGACCCTAAGGGCTTACACTGCATGAAAAGCCATAATCTTACTAATATGGTTAAATCAGTAATTTGCCAAATTAATTTGAATCACTTTTCCCATGCAGGGCCTTGTCTGCTTTAGGACAGTGTCCTTGGCAGACTTAATTCTGATTATTATGTTTGTTAGAGAAATAATTACTTCAGGCTCCCAGCTCAGAGTCCTTGATGTTAGTTCTGATACAAAAGTGCAGAGAATATTTATGAGCAAATTGCAGGAATAAATATACTGAAGGGCTGTGAACTTATGTGATAGTGTCAAGCTCACAGTGATTCCAAGCCATCACAGTGAGGCACTTAAACAGTGAGCTGCTCTTTGAAGGCGTCACAGACTGAAGCAAGTGCCACTTTCAGCTCTTCTGGAAATAGTTACTGAATTCTGAGTGATACCATGGGGAGATTTGCCATGCAAAATGACATGCTTTTTTTGGTGTGCGATCACAGACTGCTAAAAGCCCCATCCAACCTGGTCTTGAACACTTCCAGGGATGGGGCATCCACAACTTCTCTCGGCAAACTGTGCCAATGCCTCATCATCCTCAGAGTAAAGAATTTCTTTCTTGTATCTAACCTAAACCTACTTTCAGTTTGAAGCCATTCCCCTTTGCCCTGTCACAACCTTCCCTTGTAAAAAGTCACTCTCCGGTTCTTTATTAGGTCCCTTTCAGGTACTGGAAGGATGCTGTAAAGTCTCTCCAGAGCCTCCTCTTTCTTCTCTTGGCTGAACAATCCCAATTCTCTTACCCTGTCTTCACAGAAGAGAGGCTCTATCCCTCTGATCTGCTTTGTGGCCCTTCTCTGAACTCACTCCAACAGGTCCACGGCCTTCTTATGCTGCAGGCTGCAGAGCTGGATGCAGTACTCCAGGTGGGGAGCAGCGTAGAGGGGAAGAATCCCCTCCCTCAACCTGCTGGCCATGCTGCTTTTGACATAGTCCAAAACACGTTTGGCTTTCTGGGCTGCAAGTGTACATTGCCAGGTCATATCAAGCTTTTCATCCACCAACATCCTGAAGTCCTCCTCGGGGCTGCCCTCAATCCATTTTTCACCCAGCCTGTACCTGTGCTTAGGATGGCCCTGAGCCACAAGCAGGACCTTGCACTTGGCCTTGTCGAACGTCATGAGGTTCACATGTCAAGCTTGTAAGGTCCCTCTGGAATTACTCTTGTTTCATACCTGCTTCTTTTTAGATGACAAAGGCACGTTTCTTTCAGCCAGTGCCATGACAGTCAGCAGACCTTTACTGCTGGACATAAGAAAGCTGCCATGCAGAAAGGAAGGCAGGGCTGGGAAGGGCCTGTGAGAAGAAGTTTCAGTGGCCCAGGGGAAGCAGCAGAGGAGGAGAAGAAGAGGGAGAAGGAGAGGGAGAGGAGAAGAGAGAGCAGGGGAAAGGAGATGAGGGAGGGGGAGAGGACGGCGCAGAGGACGGCGCAGCGTCTTCCTACAGGCACTCGGTGCTGAGTGAAGCTACCCGGGCTAATGCTGCTGCTCCTGCTGCTCCTGCTGCTGCTGCTGCGGCTGCTGCTGCGGCGGCGGCCGCGCCTCCCGGGGCTTCCCCGCCTCTTCCCACCGCGCCTGCCCGCGCCCGCCCCCTGCCGGTGTCCGGCGGCGCAGCAGCCGCGGGGGCGCCGGGGGAACTGGCAGGCAGGGCCGGGCAGGGCGGGGCAGGGCCGGGGCTCGCCAGCCGGGCCCGTCTCGGTACCAAGGCAAAGGCGGAACCCAGGCGGGCGGATGCCTTTCCGCTTTGGGCAATCGGCTGTTGAAGAACTGGTCCGAGGCTGGGCCTTTCCCACGGCCGCAGGGGAGCGGGCAGAGCTTTTCGCTTCCCTGTGCAGTGTTAAGCGGCACGAGGGGCCGGGCCGGGCCGGGCCGGGAGGCTCCCACGCCTGCGGGACGGAGGGCGTGGGTGGAGCCGCGCTCCTTCGTGGCATCCACTGGGCTCCGGAGCGTCTGGCGGCCATCCCGGCTTCACCGCCCTCATCTGCCTAAAAAAAGGGATTAGCAGCAGCCAGGCAACAGCTTGGAAACTGCCTTGTCCGGTTGCTTGCCACATACTCCTCATAGGAAACCTGGGACAGGCTCCCAGAAGTACCTTGGACTTAAAGCAAGGCCTTCCCCAGATGGGGACAGACGCATGGATTGGTGACCTCTTTCCAAGATCTGGAAGATGCCATAGTCTGGCTGCATGTGAAGAGCCCACTGCAGCTGAACCTTGTCCTCAGAGGAGCTGTGGGCTGTGACCTGTCTCACTGCTTTGGGCTGTAGCTTTTTTCAGGAGCTGAGAACACACACAGAGACCTGTGGGGTCAGTGCCCAGCCAGCCCTATAATACTCGAAAGCTCAGTGACACTAAATAGCACAAAAATAAAAGAATTTTCAACAGGAAGGCTCTGAACCTTTCTCACTGGCAATCTTGATGTGAAGACCTAGCTGTATCAGTATTATGTTCTTACTATGACCTGGGGACATAGCAACCTCCATCGGACCTCGAAACAGGCTGATTCTTGATCTTGTTGAGCCATTTTGACTGCCTGCTTTATTTCTTAGGGGTTTATACTGGTTCACATGGCCACTTGTCACTTGAATCCTCTTGTTAGAAGTTAATCTTGCCTGAACATCTTTACTCCTGCCTTTGCTTTTACTTCTCTTACGTGGTACGACTTTAGCTTAAGTATCTCCCACAGTTCCTCACAACGTCCTCAATAAAGCTGCACCAAAGCCATGCAACCTTGCCTTGCAAACCTGGGCCATGGCTTGCAGGCATCTGAATCCCTGGGTTGTGAGGTTATGGGTGGCAGAAACATGCCTGACCTGTGAGTGTGTGAGCTTGAATGGAGAGCTCAGAAGGACCAGCCCATTGCAAGAATAATATTCACTCTCACTTGCAACCAAAGAAAAGGCTAACAGTGAAACAGATTGCTGATGTCATACAGGAGGTTAATCCAGGGAACTGGAATGCTTCCTCTGACCCTAGATTCCTACATTCTTCTCACAAACCATAAAATTCATATATAAAAATCCACATGCATAAATCCATATGTTCTCCTATGTTAATAACATGTGCCTGAAAGGGCTTGCCTTCATAATGTGTCTATAATCTGCTAAAAAATGATTTGCCTCATTAGTATGTATTTCATATTAAAACGCTGATTTGTTTCTGTAGACAGATTGCCGCACAAGGTAGAGCAAACTGCACTGGCATGAGAATTACACACATAGCTGCTACAGGTTGTTCTGTTTAATTTTATTTTTGATACTTTAAGATCTAGACTGCAGTGCATGCCCCTCGTTAAAGCAAACAGCATTAAGAGATGGGGTGGGGAGTCCTGCCTCCTTTCACGCATTGCTCTGAGGTGCTTCAGCTTTGTGGGGCCCCTAAATATCTCATCCAGCACATAAGCGATGGAGGACTGGGGGACTTATGGCTGGGCATAAGTGGCTGCAACTCCTTTTCCTTTCATCTGGCTAAAATACACCCATTCCTCGTGCTGCCGTCCTCCGCACGGTGCATTGGCATGATTTGATTATTGTCAGACATTTCTGCAGTTTCTTCTGCAGCTCCTTTTTTATTATTTCATGATCTGAGTGTTAGCTAAATAATAAGTGTTCCCACATGGCCTGTTTAGGATGTGTGAAACAATTTATATGAAATAAACCTGTTAAATACTTGTGTTCTTTTTTATTTCAGTTTTCATGCATTTCTTTAAGACTCTTTAGTCAACATTTCTCTGAACCAAAGTCAAAATGCTAAAATAGCCTAGGATTTTTTTAGAAAATAAGAGACAAAGTATTTTATTTAGGAAATGAACCTGTTATGTATAAAAGAAAAGGATCAAAAGTACACCAGGATGCTAAGTGTTTGTGTATGGGGTTTTTATAGATATATATTCACATAAATACTGAATTAATACAAGGAGCAATAGAACTGTTGCCATTTCTGTCAGGCATTACCCATTTGGTATTGGTGGGCATTCAATGCCCCGAACTTACTATGGCTTTTTTCTGCCAATAGCCCCAAGCTGAGATGGCCAAGTGGCCACGGGGCCAAGACTTCCAGGATAACTCTATGTGAGGTACGAGGAAGGAAATTTTCCAGCTCGGGCCCGTCATTCTCCTGGTCTTCTGTTACGCCTGTTCTCTTTGGACAACTAAACCAGCAGTAGCCGCTAGATGGCTGTGTGCAGTAAAAAAAGGCCACCCGTGCCGCCTTATGCTGCCAGAACCCGTATTAAACATGCGGTATCATTTTTATAAAACCAGTTAGTCTTTTCGCGGTAAAATTAATGTGGACAGGCCAGAGAGGCAGGACAACCCACACTGACGACGTTCTTCACAAAGCCATCTTGAGCAGGACAGCTTGGACAGCGTGGAGCCGGAGCATGTGTGTCCTGAGCTGTCCCGCAGTGCTGGGCCCAGCCTAATTCTAACGGGGGGCCAAGGATGGCATTTCCTGCCAGAACTGTGGGGAGACACGCCTGACTCAGTTTGAGATGCTGCTAGAAATCCCAGATATGGAGCACTGGTCAGTCAGTGGCTGTGCCAGCCATACTTCTGGATGGCAGAGGAAGGGTAAGGCAAAAGTAGGACATCTCTGACCTTTCCCACAAAGGAGAAGTCCTTGGATGCCAAAAAGAAGGCTGTGGTGGGTTAATCTTGGCTAAGAGTCAAGTACCCACCCAGCTGCTCACTCCCTCCTCCCTCCCCTCCTCCTCTAGGACACAGGGAGAAAATTGGATGAGAAAGATCATGGGCCAGGATAAAGACAGGGACAGTGCTTGACAGTTGCTGTTATGGACAAATCAGACTACTTAAGGGGAAATCAGTGTAATTTATTGACAACTAAAATAGTGAAAACAAAAAGAAGAACATTAAAACAACACCCTTCCTCTCCCCTTCTCCAGGCTCAACTTAACTCCTTCAATCCAGACTCTTCTACCCACTCCAAATGGTGCAGAGTGGCAGGGGTGGATATGATCAGTACAGAGTGGTTTCTCTCTGCTAATCCTTCCTCCTCACACTTCCTCTGCTCCACTGATTTGCCCATGAACTGCAGTTGCTGTCAGGAAAAATCTCTGATGTGGACTCTCTACAAGCTGCAGTCCTTCAGGAATATTCATGTGCTCTAGTGTGCATCCTCCACGGGCTGCTGGCCAGCTGCATGGGCTCCCATATGGAGCACCTCCTTCTCCTTTCTCTGACCCTTGTGTTCCCTCTGCTGCTTCTCCCTCCTTTTTGCCACCTCCTTAGTCTCTGCTCCATCTAGAAATCATGGAAAAGAAATACCTAGTGTGTCTACTCACTCTTGAACCTTCTGTCAATGATCAGCTGTGAAGGACCTGCCCTTGGGTGCACTGGAAAGGGCTCATGGCATTTCTACTGCCATGGGAGCAGCCTGGGCACATCTGGGCTTTCTTCATTGCCTCTGAGAGGGTGTGCAGAAGTGCTACCCTGCCCTATTTGAAAATGTTGATCCATTCCATAAGGGAGATATAACACTCAGAGTAAGAAACATTGCATATTAAACACTGGCTTGTTTCTATTATGATTTAGAAATCAAATTCTTATATTAAAAATCTTTAAGAAAGCAAATTAAAAATCACTAAGAGGAGCTGAAGAATTTGTTTCACAAAAGATTTTGAAATTTTTGAAACCTGAATATTCAACTTGTCACCAAAGAACTCTAAATAAGTGATAAAAATTCAGCAGAAGAAATCTAGTCCTGCAATTACTCTAGCTCAGATTCACACAGAAATTTCACTTTAACAAGAGTCTGTAGTTTCAGTGTTGTTTTTTTTTTTTTTAATGAGAATTTTAAGTAGATCATCTGATTATGTCATGAGTTTCTCACTTCCTGTGAAGTAGTATTTTGGCAGAACTGACATGATATTGTGAATATTGCTTTGATAGCATTGCTTCTTCTTAATTCTGAAGTGTTGTGTCAAGTTTTTTTCAACCACTTTGGTCAACTTTTCTAATGCATTTTCTACCTGATGACCTGCTTTTTAGAACTGTTATGATACCCAGGCTGATTTCACAAGCAGAATGTGGAAACCTGGCCTCACAGACAGACAAGAGGAAAATCTGTCACTGACTTCAGTATGGCAAGTTTTTTCCATCTATGATTCCTTGAGCTATCTCATTCTTGGTCAGGCAACTAAATTACTTATTTTAAGGAATTTTTTTCCTTGTAGAACAGCTGTTTTATTTCTACACAGATTAGAAAAATAAGAGTAAATTTTGTTTTAATAAAAGTCTTTAACAGTTTCTTGTACATTTAAAATGTGAAAATTGTGGATTCATCTTGAGAAAGGAGTCAAAGTTCAAGCCAGTTCTGTCTGAACTGATGCAATTCTGCATCCCAGTTGGCAAGCATTATGAGTGCCCAGTGATAGGAAGTTTTTGCTTCTGTATGTGTGTCTGATTAAATCTTTTAAATAGGTTAGTGTTTCTTGATATAAGACAGTGAAATGTAAACAGTCAGTACAGCACTGGGTTAATCACTGGGGTTTTCTGGAAGAATATGGTGGCACCACAAACCTTCTCTGCCCAGCAAGGCTGAGTTCCTGGGTGGGAACTCTGATGTGCACTGCCAGGGTTAAGAAGAAACAGTGATGGAGAATGGCAGGCAGGCCAGGCAGTAGCTACCAAAATCACTGACCCACAGAGAAGGATTGGTCTCTCTTGTTGACCATGACAATTGTCTTCAAAATCTTGTCACAAATTCCCAGATGAAGACAATAGTGTTTTTTCTACACCTTTTCTCTGCTTCAGCAGTGAGATTTGACTTTACATTACTAGCTACAATATTGAAAATAAAACTACTGAGGTCAGCTGAAAGTGTCTACAATGAGATTTATCTGAGGCTGAAGTAGTTTAATCGAAGTTTTACCTTCATCTTAGTAAAAAGAAGGCTCTTTCTCCAGGGTATATCATGTAAACTGGTAACTACAAATTTACTTAAAAAACTTAATTCAAATTGTGCAGAACTCTTTCCAACTTTTTAAAATCAATGTCATGCCAATATACATCAGTACAAATTTCAAAGTATGCAAATAAAATGTTACATGAGCATACTCTAGAGGCTTTTCTTATGCTGAGCGGTGATTTATTTATTAACTTTTTGTCCTTTTCTGTCAATTGCCAGTAAGTGTCCCAAGTTCTGTCTGTTGTTTCTAATAACAGGACCAAGACTCATGCAAATTTGGAGAAAACACTTAGTTGCAGCCTTCTAAAATGGGGAAATGATGGATTTCTTAACAGGCTGTCAAGCTAATCTTGCATGTCTGTTTAGTCAGTCCTGGATGAAACTGCCCATTGTGATGCCAAATAGAAAGCGAGTTGTGATTATGAGCCTCCCTTTAGAGCTTATCAGCTATGAGCCTGCTTCTGGCCATCTCTTTCTCTTACAGGAACGTTGCACCTTCAAGAGATGATGGTGATTTTTGTTTGCTGCACCAGCACTAAGAGATAGGGTGGAGTGTGTATATATAATATACATTTATGTAGAATATCTCAAACACCTGATCTAGTGTATGAAAATGTTACGCAGAGCAGTGTTACTAGGAATGCTATTTAAAAAACAACAACAACTGAAGCATTGACAGGTTAAATGACTTGTCTAGGTTACATAGAAAAATTGTGGGAGACTTAAGAACTGCCATACATTCTCCCAAACTCACACAATCATCTTATTCACAGACAGGCCTCTAGAAAGGATTAATCTAAATGCTATGTTCCTTGGAAATTGAACTCCAATGCTTATTTCCTCTCTCCATAAAATGAATACTTTGTTCACCTTTTCTTTCTTTCTCTCTGTGGCTAAAAGTACTGCATGTTAAATGTGCTGCAGCAGCTGTACTGTGCTTCTTGTGGGTACGTACTGCTTGCTCTGCATTCCTTTAGCAGCTGTCATCACTACCCATCAGCAAATGTTTATATGAAGTTATTATTATTTCATTAAAAATATGACACAACCTCAAGGATGAACACTGATGAAAAAGCGAGCTGTCAGATACTGATTTAAAAGGCTCAGGACTGCTCATCTGGAACTAAAGGTGCCACCAGGTCAAGTACTTCCTCCTATTCAACCACACACAATACCCCTGGCTGCTCTGTATTTGTAGTTTTAAGCATTTGCTATCTTTGGTATCGGATTGTTCCACCAGCAATCACGGTTTGAAGTGAAGAGGAAGCTTTTTTGGAAAGCTAGTGGTGTTAACTCAGGCACTGGCTTGCTTCTTGCAACTAGGTTTTAAGGATGGCAGTGGAAGACTTCAAGCTGCAAGTAAAGCCAAGTCAGTTCTATATGGTTTTCTGTCAGTGGGTGAAGGTGACACCTTCCTCAGGAAAAGGATGTCAAGTTGTAAAACTGCAGGTAGACAGGCAGAGTGTAGCTGTGGGGTTTTCTAGGGCCTTCTTTATGGAAGAACTGAAGTGTGTTGTCAAGCAATGTCTTGCCTGGCTTGTGATGCCCCTTGGGACGGTTACAGTATTAGTGGCACTTTGGGTCACTTCCAGTCTCAACACTGAAATTTGCATGAAATTTAAGAAGAGATTCCTCTCTGGTCTTCTCCTTTTGCAGTTTTAATCAATGAATGAGGATGCTTAGGTAAATGTGGCTTCCTCTGCTGTGCTGGTAACCCAGCCCTCAGTGTGATGGGTTTGAACCTGAGGACTTCTGAGTGACTCTGCTCACTGGGAAAGCTGTCCCTGACTGTCTGCCTCCTTCAAGCTGACCACAGTAAAGTCCATAAATTAAGTCCTCAAGGAAGTATGGGTTGTTTACCTGATTCATATAAAGTGCATCATCCCTCTTTTTTTTTTGCTTTTAGAAAGAAACATGGGTAAAATTTCTCATGAAGCTCTGAATACCAAGCTGTAGCCTGCATTGCTGTATCTTATTGAACTCTATAATGCATGATGGCTACTGAAGCCTGTGGTATTTTCCTCTGCTTTCAACAGACACTGGAAAGACATGGAGAACATTACTGAAGAGGGAGAAAACATTTACAAATAGTAGCTATGTTACTTCTCAAGCCAAAAAAAAAAAAAAAAAAAGGAAAAGGCATAGATAAATGTTAGGAAGTGGTTCTTAAGGGAATAGTTTTCCCAAGGTCTTGTGCCATTTTTAGCCTGGACCATGTAAGCAGAGCACAGCAGCTCTCAAAGGACACGTGTGGGCTGCTGGCTCCATGGGCCACGTGCAAGCACGCTGCACAGTCTGAGTGAAGAGGGAGAGAGGGCACCTGCATGCCTCTGGGGAGGGGATGCCTCAGAAAAGGTAGGTATAGAAAATGTCTGTAGAGGGATTACAGACGACTATATTGTTTCTCTTGGAAGTCTAGAGAATTACTTCTTTCATTGCCCATTATGTAGCAAAGTTCCCTGTTTTTGTTATGATTAGAAATAAAACCCCATCTTGTGCCAGAGTGGATGCAGTGCTGGTTGTTCTGGCTAGCAAGGGGCAAGGTGAAGTTGTACACTCACATCACGTTCTCTGAAACACACACAGTGCAGTGCGACAGTGCGAGAGCCAGCCCTGCCTTACCCAGCTGAGATGGAGCCCCTTCTGTCTGTCACGTGGGGCAAGGGAATGGATGCAGCTCATCTGGGGCCAGCCGTTCCTGGGGCCTTCACATGGCTCTTCCCAGAAGATGAGCACGCCTTCGGGCCCTTTCCACTGAAAAGAACTGCAGGGGAAAAGCGCAAATGGCTCAGCACAAAGCAAAAGACTGGGTGTGCTCCCAAGTGCATGGTGAAAAAAAGATACACCTGGGTAGGCTGCTAATCACTTGATGGAAACATTTCTTAATTATGCAACAGGCAGCTTTAAATAACGTCCTAGAACAAAAGCAAATGCTTCTTCCCTTTTGATGCCACACCTTCCTAAAGAGGGAGAGACGCACTGAGACGCAGCAGAGCCAGGCAGCCACTGTGAAGTGCTGTGGGCTTCCCAGAGCGGCTGTGGAGCGTGGGGTGCGCCAGCAAGGATTGGTGCTGGAAAGCCGGGTGTTTGGGACAGAGCTGGCTGGTGGCTGGTGGCTGGTCAGAGAGAAAAGTGCTCGGTTGCAGAGGGGAAGATGAAATGCCTGCTGCTGGCCAAGCAGTCAGGAGAAGGCTGTGATAAGCAAGGGGGAGGCACAAAAAAAAAAAAAAAAAAAAAAAAAAAAAAAAAAAAAAAAAAAAAAGAGGCTAGAAGAGGAACTGGGAAGGAGAATCTGCCCACTAGGAAGCTTATTTTAGCTGCCAGTGTCACAACTCTCACTATACAACAGCAGCTGTGCCGACCGCGGGCACTGCCCTGATGCCTGGGCTGGCTCAGCGTTCTGAGCACACCCAGTTGCTGCCATTGGAAAGCACGGACACGGGGACATGGAGATGCCAGAGCAGATGGGAGACCATGTACACAGCAAAGCTCTGGAGGTTCACCAGCCCCTGGAAGACAGTGGAGCAGTGGGAACCGAAGGCATAATTTGAGGACATCAGATGAGTGTGCAGGATGTGCTGCTCCAGTCAAAGGCCTGCTTTCCGTCTGACTTCTTCTGGCCACAACCACTTTTGAAATGTATGAAAGTACCTGTGACATTTTGAAAAAATATGACAATATTTTCATGTTGCTTGGAGAGATGTGGCTGGAGATAAGAGTGTGTCTAAAACAACTCATCATGAACTGAAATAAAGAATAACTGAGACTTATGTATGAGCATTTCCACCTAAGGTACACAGAAGTGTGAAAAGTACCTAGATAAAGTGTCTGAGGAACTAGAACTACTTTCACATGGGAAAGGAAGAGGTTGCATGAACCATTATATACTTCCAACTTAGATTTTCAGTAGAGAGGTTTTAAGGAGAGATACCATCTAAATTTTGCAGAATTTGTTTTTAAACATCCGTCTGTGGAAATTCTAGACTTTGGACAAAAAAAAAAGCAAAGTGACAGAAATCAGAATAAACCACTCAGTCTAGCAAAATAGCTGCACAATCTACTTAACCCTGTCTTGTGATGACAAACCACACGAAATCTGTGCAGATAAGCCATCACCAGTGGCTAGTTTCCCCTGTGTCTTACTGAGAAGAGGTGGGGAAGAATATGCATAATTAATACCCAGGGGAAAAGTAGGGAACATCTGGTGAAGTAATCCCTCATTACACTCAAGTGGGTATTGATCAAATGAAATAAAATATGCTTTTGTAGCAATATTCCTCTGGAGAGAGTCCAAGCAAAGTAGCAGGGGAGCTGTGATGTGCCTTGGTGGAACAGCATCCCGCCCACCTCTTCATGCCTGGAGGGGCAGAGGAGGTGGGACAGGGGGAGATCTTCTGCTGAGATGAGCCCATGCACTGCAATGCTGATGGGCATGAAGGCAGACTCATACAGTCTGGGTGAGTATTTAAGGGTAAATTTTTTAATTAAGTTTTTCACATGGTCTTTGATTAAGCTAGAAGTAGGAGGACTAAAGGGAATGTTTGAAGACTGGAAAAAAATCACCTGCAAGAGAAGTTTCTGGGTGTGGTGTGACTTATCTTTTCCTGTTTCTCACTGTTATTTAGTGAGAAGATGGCTTTGTAATTGCAGTTATTATCTTTACGTGATAAACTTAGTTCTGGTGACAAGATAAATAATGCTGTAAGCAAGACCTCATTTTCCTGTTACCAGTTTCTTTGATTAAGTACCTTAGGTTAGCTATGGAGGAAAGCAAGGTGCAATGCAAATATACCCTGTCCTCTTATCCAGCTTTTCAGTAGTATTGTATTGTGCCAGATAAGGACTTAATGTCAAGGTTTTGACATTATGTACAATAATATTGCAAAAAGCTCATGTTGCTTTGACAGAGATAACTTTTCAGTGATGAGCTGCAGTCTTAAAAAAACCCCAAAAACAAGGCAACAAAACGATCTGCTTTCTCTTTCTTCACCCTGAATAGAATTTTTCAGGAAAAATTCCTTATGCAAAATATTGCCTCTTAAATTTGTAATTACAGTTCCCTTGAAATTTCAAAGCCTGGAATTATATATGGCACAGATGCCCTGGTTCTTTTGCTGTGAGCTAGGCTAAGAACAGCTCTGCACGTTGGTCTGCCTCAAGTGACTGGTGCAGTGTAAATGTGTCCATCCACACTCATGCCTCCAGCTCTCTAGTGAATCTTTCTGAAAAGAGATGGATGGATGAACCAGAATTTAATGGCAGAAAAGGCTGTATCCTTGTGTGTGACTGAGGTGATATCAGTGGTTAGAAACTTAGATCTAGCTCATGCTTCACTGCACATTTTTGATTGGCCTGAATGGCTGGGTTGGGCAGGAGAAACATCGCTGAGGTGTTCCTTCCTCTCATGCTGGAAACACACTTGTTTAGGGACTTTCTGAGACATATGCTTTCAAAATTCACAGTAAATGTGACAAAACCTGAAAAAAAACTCCAGAACATTCAGCCAAGACTGTGTTTATGGAAGCAGCACATAAAGAGATTCCAAGAGGTTTTGCCATACACCCTAAAGACCCTGGGCTGTATTTGTGTGGTATAGGGGGAGCTGATGGAGGCTGCATTGAACTTGGGGTGAAAATAGTATTCAATGAGCTTACTTTCCCAGTTTTCCACACTGCTTTGATCCCAAGGGGAGTGCTCTGGCCCTTGCACTCAGGGATCACCCAGGGTATTGCTGGACAGGGATGGATGACCTGACCTGCCTGAGTACCCTGCCAGGAAATGCCTCAGCTTACAAACATGGGGACTTCAGAGTAAGGTAACAGTGTTGGTGTTTGCTGGCATACAAAATGCATGGAGATGAAGAAAAAAACCTGAAGTCTTGCCAAAGGTGAGGTGGCCAGGTGCCAGCTGCACAGAGGTGTTCTGTGCTCTTCCAGCACCACCACACTGCCCAAGCACCTGGACAGTGGTGTAAACCCCTGGCTGGTTCACCCAGATTCTGCCCAGCAGTCTGCCTTGAGAGTCAACAGGTGCTGTTGTTGTAACTAACTCTTTTTACGCAGGCAGTATGGTAATCTCCTGTGGTCACAAGTGGGAAACCCCCTCTTTGCATACCACCTTGTAAAAGCACCACTCAGACTCTCCCCAGACAGAGCCTCCAAAGGGAAAATTTCAGACCTATCAGGCATGAATCTGTTGAAGAAAAACGTTCCTGAGGTGTCCTCAGTCGTTCAAGCTGCAACTTAAAGTCCTTGCAGCTGAGAGCGACAGGGAAATCCAAAAGGATGTTTCTCTTGAATTAAAGTCTTAACAGGCTTTCCTTGGATTATGTCCAAAGCCAGCTCCAACACCAGCCCACCACTGAGTGGGGCCAGGGTGTGTTTCTTTCCCAGAGAAAGAAACACCCCCTGTAGAACAAGGGTTTTTCATTTCTCCTCTGGGGACAGGCTATCCTATGCTCTGTCCAGGTGAGCTGCCACAGATCTCACTTGCTCTGTGGCAGCACCATGCCTGGGATCCCACCAGGAAGGACTGCTGATGGGACACATGACATTTGAACACAGCTCGAATCTGGGCTGAGCTTGCAAAGAGGCTTGGTGCTGGACAAGGGGAATCTAGCAACTTGCCTCAGGATTCAGCAAGTGTAGACAAGTATAGGTGTGGTCATGCTGACTTCTAGTCACCATGGAGCATACCATGGCATAGAGGCTGATGCCAGTTGGTCTACTGTAAATTTGTCATTTTTCATTTCTTTTAGTTAGAAAAAGAAAAATATCTCATGTCTTCATAAGCTTTTTTCCCTCCTGCATATAAGCTAATCCAAGAGCTATTTAATTCTCACTTACATGGCATTTTTTCTTCTGAGAGCAAATATACTTTAAGTTCTTTTACTTGTGTTCCTATTGAATCTTAGTACAAATATATGAATGACTTTTTTTTTTTAAAAATTTATGCTGTCTTCTTGAAAATTTTCAGTGACCTGATGGAGGAAACCAGCATCACACCATTTTCTCATATTTATTATGTTTGCAGTTCATTTAGCCGTTGTACAACACAGCAATTGTATAGAATTAAAAAATAAAGAGCATCATGTTTTCCAGACTGAGGGACCAAAAGGTCCTTCCCTCGGCTGTGCTGGAGCAGCTCAGTAGCGGAGTTGCGTGGACGGTGCAGACATGTAGGAGTAGGGAACTTTTTGTATTGCCACATAATGCCAAAACTTGACGGTTGAACCCTAACCCAGCACCCTGTGTGTCATCCATTTGTTCTTTTGACATCTGACTTGTTTACAGCATGAACACATCTCTCCCACATACGGGGATTGAAACTCCCTGAAGTCTAACTTCAGATGCCAGGAGATAGGGTGGTTTACACCTTTTCCACAGAGGTAGGTAAAAAATTTTACCTAGTGTGATAGTTTTTCAAGGGTTTGACTTTGCTTATTTTTCTTGTGGATTAGATAGGTACACTGAGGCTACTAAAGGTTAATGACACTGGAGAGCCTTTATAATGTATGTGATCTCCCTAGGTCATTTTTGTCTGAAGTCAAAATTTCTTGCGGCTCCGAACTGAAGGTCAATGGACTGCATAAAATGGTTAGACCTTTTCAAAGGAATTCTGCTTTATCAGAACATGAACATTATAGTACAAGGATGACTTAAGGAACATTTTGTATGTCTTTCCAAGTCTGAATTGTGCCTACATTGAGGGAAATCTAAAAGCAGTAAAGGATTTCTAATAATCCAATTAATATCAGTCATTATCCTTTGGAGATAATAAAATTCTAAGCATAAAGGGAGAAGATGTTCATCAAATATTGTGGTTCTGTATCTAACATTTCCCTTAAATAATAATGTAATGGCAATTATTGTTCATATGTGGTACAAGTAAATAACTTCACTTCTTCTTGAACGCAACTTACACCAACAAGTCCTACAAGAGTTGCTTGAAGAAGAAGGAAAAAAAGCCAGTGTCATTCTATGTTAATTATTAGAAAACTGACTTTCTTTAATAAACCTGATTCAGTGCTTTGCTGATGTCAATTTCTAGCCTGGTTGATAAAAGCAAATACACAGATATTTGTGAGGTATTTGTTTTGGTATTGTAGAACATTTGGATAGAAAAATCTAGCAATTCTTGCTGGCAAAAAAACCCATGCTCATTAAAGTGAGAACTGATGTCCTGGCGTAATTAATAATATATCTGCCATAAGAAATTTTTACCACATGACTTCTCTAGTTATTTTGCAGAGATCAGTGTCAGATTGGATCTCATTCTACATTTTCATCTGTGTCCAGGAAGAAAATATTAAGGCACTACTTAGTATTTTTTGGTATAAACCAAAGATGACAAGAAACTGGTAAAACTAAATATGGAGGAGGAAGAGGAGTCAGACAGTGTAAAATAGATGTATTAGCAAACTAGGCCTGCTGAAACAAATGCACTTTAATACAGGAAAGTACAAAGTGGGGTATTACATCCTGAGAGCAACAAAGAGAATAGGGGGCAAATAGCACAATATAAGCTCACAGTTTTACAAGGGTAAAACTGTTTAGGCATGTCTTGGCAAGCTAACAGAAAAGGTGTTTCTTGCCCCCATATTTCTCATTGCTGAGATTTTTTTTTCCATGCTTAGAATTTAGTAATTCTAAAACTTTTTACTGGTTCTTCTCAGGTCTCATTGAAATCGCAATTTTATCTTTATTATGAATGTTTTTCCACTACAAAGAGGGTGTTTATCCCTTGATTATGTCAGTAAGTCAATACAGATAAAAGCCAGATAGATGAACTTTCACTTCACTTCCTTGTTCATGCCACGCTGGTTTATTCTCATCTCCCTTGATAACCTTGAAAACCTCAGTAAACAAGTGGGTCATCTATTTACCCCAATTTATAACATTAACCACTGTGTAAGCCGGATACAAATTCCCTGGTACGTCTCAACTGTATTATGATTCAAAGAAGCTGATCTGCAGCTGGCTGCAAGTGGTATACAGAAAATTGTGACTCAGTACTTTTCCTTGTCGTTCGAAAAAATTTCAGATGTTTGGTTTGTCAGAAAAGAAACTGATAACGGAGCCAGGTCAATCTCTGATGCAATTCCATTGACTACTGAGGAAAAACCTGTTCTCTTGAATCCAGTATTAATGCATGTGGAGGATATATTGGTTTTGGCAACTGCCTTGCCATTAACGCTTATTCCAAACAGCCCTGTCCTGATACATCTCCATTTGGTCTGATTTTCTACACTGAGAACATGTTGGCCCTGAACTAGGGCCAAATACATTTCTAGAACACCATTAAAATAACCAAGGAAATGGTAATGAAGCAATGCTAATGAATGGTAATTCATTAATATTGAGATGTTGTTCAGTGCAAGGACATGCATGTGGTTTCACATGCTCCCTTTGGGCAAGTTTAATTTTGATTCCTCTATATCCCATGGAGTACCTGAAAGAAAACAAGACAAAGTAACTTCAGAAAAATGCAAGTGTCTCAAATAAGTGAGACTCTGTTGGTCCCAAAGTTGTGGAATTGTTAGTGTGCAGTGAGTACATTCTCACTGCAGATAGAAATAATTATTGTTATTTACATATCAGACCTTTCACCTCAGAATGTCAATGCATGTTGTAATCATCAATTAATTTAATCTCATAACTTCTGAGGAGAGCTAAATGAGTGATATTTCTCCAATTTTATTCAGAACAAATATATAAATGGAAGAAGTGAGAGGTTCATTATCCAGAAATGCAAGGCATTTAAATGCCTAACACCCATTGTTTTCAGGAAGCACTTGCCCTAAGTTTTCAGTGACTCTGTCGTTGGCCCAACATCAAACTGATTAGTCAGGAAGCTGTGCAGAAACAGGCAACCTGTGTATTGTACTGATTTTCTAACTTTCTCCAAGAGGAAACGTCACCTTAGAAATGGGTTGTGAGATTCAACTCATCAAACGAGTCACCTTTACAGTGTAAACATCTGCATCTGGACACTCCTTTGTAGTCAGGGAAGGGTAAGACAACAAAGACGAATTCCACCCTGTGTGTCTGCACCGCAAAAGCGGAATACCAAAACACAACCTACCCCAGCTGTGGTCATCCACTTACCCTTGATATACAGAGATTCACTGGAAAAAATTACAAAACATATCCAGGGGATTTCCACACAGTCCTTGATGTTATCTTTAGTATTCTAATTTAGTTTCGGAATAAAGCACTCATTTGTACTTTTTCTTGTGTCTACTTGCCTCTGCTTCAACCAGCTCAAAACAAAGAGATTTTAAACATTTACTGGCTCCACATGCCTATAAACTTATCATTTTCTCATTTTTATGATGTCTCTGATGTCCTGTGATTATTTTCCATTTATCATAGGCTTTTCTGGATTAACTTTATCTGCTGATGATATTTTTATCATTGCAGTATTAAAATAGAGATTTAGTCAATCTTTTATGCATTAGCAAGTATTTTTAAATAGTTTATGGCTTTTTAACTGGGCAAAAATAAATCACAATGTGATCTACCTAGACCTGCTCTGGAACTGAAAATATTTAGTTACACCCTGAATTATAACAGCTAAAGCCTATTGATAAAAGATTAAACACAAACACACCTCTGGCAGCTATAATACAGATGTTATTTTTACACACTGAGACTTCATTATCAACAAGAAGAAATAAGATACAACCTACTCATAACTGCTGTGTTTGCTGCTGGACTTTGTTGAGAGCTTAATTTGAAGTTATTTACAAATAGGAACTGCTGTTAACCCAAAAGAATAAATACTGTGAAATTGGGGAGGTTAGTCCTTTGCAGAGCATGGCTGGACTTCTGCATTTCTACAGATAAATCCATCTGCAAGACAAAGAAGGCAAGCATAAAAAAGGAGCCTTAGGGGCTAGAAATCTTCAGGAAGCTGCATTTGTTACCCTCACCTTCTCCAAAGCCTGGAGGAGTAGAGGAATGTGATGCCCTGGGAGCTGGCTCAACAATGGGAGCAAACGAAGATGCACCTAGACCAGCATGATGGTGGGAAAACAGTGAAGCAGAAACCTCATTGCACTGCGAAATGCAATCACAGGTACCTTGGGAAATTGACTAAAGCTGGAAATGCTGTGTCATCCATTTAGCACATGCAGATGTGGAAAATACAACAAAGTTCTGCACATTAAAGATCATATTGTTCCAGATCCCAGCTGATGGCGAGTTTCTCTTCTGGGAGGGGAGAGTGAGCTTGTATCAGAGGACAGACATGTGGCAGTGAGATAACTCAACACTGTGAATGGAAATCAGCTTACAGTGTGCAGGTACATGAACAAACCAAATCCTCAGAAAAAATCTTACCACTCTGTATCATGGTGCTGTTACGAATGGATTTGAGTGTTTTAGCTAAGTCTCTGCCTTTTGCCCAGGCCTCTGGCAGCCGGCAGTAGCTTTATTGGGGTGGCCAGCACCTCAAAACCCATTTTNAGTTCTTTAATAATGGCTGATTCGGTCTATTATAGAATGAATTATTTATTTAATAGACACAAAACTAACAGACATAAGACTTAAAACAAACTATATACTACACAGGAATAAGAATAAAGAAACTACTAGTAGGTATATACAGCACGAGATTAAAGGTACCATTAATTTTACGGCTAGCGAAGAAATAATATAATTTAGGCTCCAATGTATCTTACCATCCAGTTGTTGGTGGGGCACACATCGAGATCCTTTCCCTCAATTCCCAGGAAAGCAACTGCGGAATCTGCGTCCAAACTCTGGGGAGAAGTCCCCCACACTCTCAGGGTGTGTGTAGAAGGCTTCTGCCTCTGTGATAACTCGTGTGTCTTTTATAGTTTGTAAAACAGTGTCTCTCAGTCAAGAATATTTCTGTTATCTCTTTCCACATCTGCTCTCCAGACTAAGATGTTGATTCTTAGCTGGGGCTTGAGCCCTTTTGGCAGCAGGAATGACCCCTTGCTGGGCCTTTCAGCGCGTGGGTGAGCTCTTCTGTATCTGCACCAACTATCTGTGGTAGACAGGGGGAGGATACGTTCTGCCACAGGTGCTCAGAGTGGAAAGCTGGTGCAGTCCCTGTGCAGAGGAGATGAGCAAAGCTAAAGGTCTGATGCAGCACCAAACTGTCTGAACTGAAAGTTGGTTAATTAAATCATGAAAGCCCAGTGACAAGAAATTCTGCCTTGATAGATCCTCTCTGCTGAGTGCACAAAAGAAAAAGGGAGAGGAAGAAATTCTGGTGATGAATATGTTAAATTTGACATTCATATAGACTTAGGTTTGGCCAGGCCTGATGGGGCTGAGCTACATGTTTAGTGTGAGTAATGCATTTTGAACTTTAATGGTGCCCGTTTCTGATATGACTCAAATGCACAGGAGTGCCAGCAAGCCCCTGAGGCTTTCCTGCCTCCAAGCACCTGACCTGGCACCAGCCTTCAAAGAGAAGGGCCCTGCTAGGGGTTATCATTTATTGTTCTATCACAACTGCCCAAACTTTGCTTTTTTAAAAAAAAGTCTCTGGAAATGATGACTTTTATTTTAGGCAAATGTAGGCTGGTCTAGACATACCCATGATTGTGAAAAAGCCACGCAATATCATCCTTTTCATTTAGGCTGCACCTTAACAATACATAAATGAAAAATAATGTGATCTCTTCCCACCAGTAAAAATTAGCTTTGCCCTCATTGCAGGTAATAAGTTACAGGATAAATAAACTGTAATTGATCATGCTGAAATATCAGTTTGGCTAATTTTGTTGCCTTTTAAGTAGCTGTGCATTCAGGACCACAGCAAAGGCTAAAACACCTAGTTTCCATTAAACTGTAGCAATCCACCAAGACATGCATCTATTTAAATGAAATGACTTTAACAATGAGATCTGCTCAGATAGGCATGCCTTTGTGGCATGACGGTACCAACAGCAGAAATTTAAGGTGCATCTTTTCCCTCCACAATGTATAAAAGGAAGTAAGAGACTATTTTTTAAATGTTATCTGACCAAATTTCCATCTTATTTATTCTACAGAGTATCTCATTGCTCAGGGACTGGCTGAACAATCGTCAGTGGTGAGCAGTTGTATTGTGCATCACTTATTTTTCTTAAGTTTTATTCCTCTCGCTCTCCTTTTAATTACTATTATTATTATTATTATTATTATTATTATTATTATAATATTGAGGTTTTGTTGTAGTAGTAGTAGTAGTATATTTTACTTTGTTTCAGTTATTAAACTGTTCTTATCTCAACCCATGAGTTTTAATTTTTTTTTGATTCTCCTCCCCATCATGAGGGTGTGAGGAAGTGGGAGTGCATATTTTCACTCCAGAACATGTAAAACAAGTAACAGACTATTTTTATATGATAGCTGGCCAAATCCTCAACAGGATGCCTGGAGTAAAGTTGCAGAAGCTAATTGAATTATTACAACTTTACATGAATATAAGTGTTAATGGAGTTTGCAGCGAGACATTTATCCAGCAGCAAGACATTTATCCAGCATCACTGCAGTTTGCACTCTTCTGTCACCAGTGTCAGGCAACAGGAAGCTAAATGAGTCCCGCAAAAAATAATGTTAGCATGTGGGATTTCTGACCAGACAATCTCATGCTACGCCATACTTCATGCCATGACCAAATTCTGCCCCACAGTGCTCAGCAGCATGTCTGACAGAGGTCAGTAGGAAAAGCATTGTTATCAAAGCACAAAGCACCACATGGAGTTGTGCTCCTCTTAGCAGATCCCCAGCTCACTGGCTTTGCTTTACATTGTAAATGAGAAGGGGATTTTGACTCCTTCTTGTGACATGACATCCAGTAGTGGCTCTTTTAAAAAACAGTACTGGCTGGGAACCGGACTAACTCATGATGTGCATTTCTATGAGCTCATATGAATCCCTTGACATCGAGCCACAAACAGAGAACAAAACCTAAGATCCCCCTTCCCCGGTAATTCACCAGGGGAAATCTGAATTCCTGCCCAACACCACGTATGTGTACTAGAGCTTAACTCGAAGAAAAAAAAAAATTGTGGGGAAAAAACCAGCCAAACCAATAACAAAAAGAATCATTGCTGTCAGAGATCAGGGGTGGTGGGAGGGAGAAGAGCTTGCGTTCATAACATTCACTTTAGTGAGGCTGGAGGAGGGGGCAGTCTGGATAGCATGCTGTAGACTGTCTTTCAATATTAGACAGAGGGAATTTTTTTGAAAATTAAGATTAGTACAAAAAAAAATCATCATAAAACTCCCAAGAAAAATTACCTGCTCTTATTTTAGATTTGTCTTTGACCGACAGTACAATAGGAGTTTTTTTTAGTATAGATATATGTATATAGAAATAGAGGCTTTTTTCCAATTGACATTCATCTTGACAAATGGAGGTGTAATCACATGGGGCTGACCAGGTTTTCTACAGCAGCTCTTTGGTGAGAGTGTGTCCTACTGCATAGAACAACTAGATGAATAACCCACCTGAGAGGTAGAGGCAGTCTTCTCCAAAATAACCATGGGTGGTCAAGGAAAGGGGAATTAATGATATAGCAGTTCAGTTAAACCCCTCGTCTTTCTTACTATGCAGTTAGCACAACCCTTCTGAATCAGGCAAGGGTTGATGCTAAGAGTATTTATCATTGATGTGGGAGAAAGGCTCAGCACAAGAATGTCTGAATGGGTTTAGTTTAGTCCATTGAATCCGCTCCCACCAGTGACAGGTTTGCTGTTCTGCATGTCAGATGTGGGACCTGAGAAATGGAGCACTCCAATGTACCTCTTCACTTCAGATTTTAAGGGGTTTTTGCAGTTCAATATTATCTGAAATTATAACTGTTCTGTGTTGTGGTTTTCTCTTTCGGTGATGTACATATTACACTATAATCTCCTACTCAAGTATGCAGGCTAAAATTATGCAGCCACTCGTCTGAACAAATCATGCATTATATCACCATGATGAACTCACATGCACAAAATTATGCTCAGCATGATTTTTTTGGGGATTTATACCCAAAACACACATTCAACATCTAAACACTAGAGAAGTCTCCATGAATCCTCTCAAATACTGCCTTCAGCCCCAAAAGTCCTTCATCACCTCTGTCAGTAAAATCTCCAGGTACTGAGGATATCTGTGGTGAGTCTGTGTCCCAGTTCTCACACTGCAGAAGCCTTCCTGCTGCCAAAGTCTCAGCAAGTCTCTCAAATGAAGCATCAACCTGGACATATGAACTGCCAGGTCTTGGTTCTACCAGATATCCCTGCTAACTCATTGCCGCCTAAACACAGCTAGACATGAGTAGGGTAAGTTTAGAATTTTTGTTCAGTAGGTTGACGACCCTCTTGACATAGCTGCTCAAAAGTCCCTGCTGTGCCTGTTCAGAAGAGGAGCTTAGCATCCAATATCCCAGTCCCAGGTGGGAAAGACACTGTAGCATATCCCAAGAGCTTTGGTCTCATGATGGGGGCGTATTTTCATGTGTTTATCCTGATCACTGAATTGCCCTTTCTCCTATGCTTATCACCATCAGTATAAAGGCCATAGCTGCCAGATAAGAGTGGTTTAATTGACTTCAGACACTTTTGAGGAATGGGATGGTATAGATAAGGACAGTCTGCAGCAAGTGCAGGGACATCAGGATGAAAGACAGCTGGCAAAATGGCTATCACTTGTGATTCAATCAAGCACATAAAAAGTAGATATGAAGCCACTCCTACATTTACAATAATTCAGTCCAATGTTTTTCAATTCCATTTATTGCATTCCTACTTGCTCCAGGCCATCAGTGGATCAGATGGAATGTATACACCAAGTTGCATGGCAAACAACTCACAAAAGGCTCATCAAATCAGACATCCTTACTTCAATAACCATTTCTCAACAACTACCTCAGAAAAGGATGGTTCTCCTGTGGGTTTGCCTGCAGTGAAGAAGCATCACTGCAGGCTGCAGGCTCTCTCTATCTCCAGGTAACTCTTTTCTTCCACTCTGCTGAGCGAGGGAGAGTACTGTGAGGGGTGGGGATGGTGCTGCACAAGTGCAGGAGGAAAGGATGGGCAGATGGCTCACAGGCCATCAATATGCTGCCTTTCCCTTCTGTGTTCATGCAGAAAGAACATCACAGCCCTCATCTGAGAATGTAACAGTGGGCACCCTCTGTTGTTGCTTTACCAGCAAACTGCTGACCACACCGAGTCCTGCCTAAGGCTCCTAGGATACGCAATTAGGTCAGTAGCTCAGAGTTAGGTGTTTCAATCTAACACAGTACATGCTGTTTTGTGATCTCAAACCTGTTAAGTGGCCCAGTTCTTCAGATCATGCCAAAGACTTGCCAGGCAGAGCACTGAAATATCAAAAGATAAATCTACGCACTCTCTACACTGAAAATGTACTAAGTGCTTTCTTCTTCTCCATATCATGTTCCCTATGAATTGAGTGGTTATATCCCTGAGAAATCCAGCAACATAGATAATATTCTGATCATCTTATATTCATCTAAAAGTATCCCTTCCCCAAATAAAATGAATGTGTAAGCCTGCACAGCGATCCCTTCCTGCACTATATTACAAGGAATTCCAGTATAATACAATTAGTCATTAAACCATTTGTTTCATATTGGGACTATTTAGCCTGGAGAAAAGGAGGTTCAGGAGAGACTTTATCACACTCTACAACTGCCTGAAAGGAGGTTGTATCCAGGTGAGAGTCAGTCTCTTCTCCCAGGTAAAAGAGGAAATGGCCTCAAATTGCAGCAGGGGAGTTTTAGATTAGGTAATAGGAAAAATTCCCTCACTGAAATGATTATAAGGCATTGGAACAGCCTGCCTAGGAAAATACTTGAGTCCCCATCCCTGGGAGTGTTCAAAAAAGGTGTGGATGTGGCACCTGGGGACATGGTTTAGTGGTGTTAGGTTAACAGTGGGACTCAGCAATCGTGGAGATTTTTTCCAATCTTAACAATTCTATGATTCTCTACTAGTTTTGCCTTTCTGCTAAGAAAAGATCTCTGGCTATCAAAGATATGTGTCTTAGAAAAGAGCCTTCTTTTCTAAGTGAAGTGGCCACAAAAAGGGAGACTCCAAATAAAAGTTCTCTCTTGCAGAACAGGAAGGAAAAATAGATGAACTTGAAGAGTTGTCTGGGCAAAGAGCAGAAAGCATCAAGAGGGTCAAAATCCCCTAGGGACATACGGGAAATACCAGAGTATTTAAAAAAAAAGAAAGGCGCTAGCTTTAATGTTCCCACACAAGTAAATCACAAGAGACAGGCTGGGCACTCATTTACATGGGAGCTTCAGAATGAGACCAGCCTCACGGGACACAAGGGTTATGAGTAATGGGCCCAGAAAGTAGCAGAGAAAAATCAGTGGGATCTGGGGCATTCAATCTGAAATCCTTCCTCTCTGCAGAAGCTGCAATTAACAGCAAATGGAGTAAATCAGCCCTCTGACAATGAGGGTGTCATGATAGAGGTTCTGTCTTTTCAGTGAGCAGGGGCTGGTGGCTGCTGAGAGTGGATGCCATGAGCTGCCTCCATCTCCTGCTGTCTGGCTGCAGACAATTCCTCCCTGCAGACAATCCCTCCCAATCTTTGCCTGCTCTTTCACCACTGAGGTGTCTGCCTGGTGCAAAGTTCAATGAATCACAGGGACGTGCGAGTTGCATGAGTTGTAAAGAAGGGGTAAGGTGGGTACAGGTCACGAGAGTCAGATGTTGTAAAAGAGGAATATGATGTAAGGGTGGGGTTGGTAGGTCCAGCAGGCTCTGCTCTGGGGGGAGTAGGCTGACTTCTAGGTTGTATGCTCTGGAAGCAGAGGTAAGCTCTATGAGCGCAGAGGGAGCCGGGCTATGGATTAAAGACTTAACCAGGACAGACAGCAACTGAGCTGAGAGGTCAGCCTCTTAGGAAAGGGTCCTTGGCTGCGCAGGGGTGTTCGCAGCCTTGACTCGTATTCTCTTTCAGGTCACGAGCAACACCTAAAAGCCATGATAGCGTATAGTGTTGCCTGTCTAGGCAGAGGTCTGAAACACCAGAGTGCCAGTACAGAAGTTACAGTGCAGAAATCCCCTGGCAGGGAGGCTTGGTTAGGCTGAGCTTGGGATGAGAACACTGCTTTCATGTAGTTTTTCAAACAGCAGTTGGCAACTTGCTCTTCATGAGCTACTGAGCAACTCTGATGCCAAGGCTTCCCTGCTGTCCCTGACAGAGGGAAGCCTGTAGGCCTGGTCTGTGCCTTTGGGGATGCATACACAGCTGTGTGGAGGCGGGGATCATATGCTGCCATCACTGCCTCCCAGGGTGGCACTCAAGCCCTGTTTGTTGGGAATTCCTGAAATGATGGATGGATGAACAAAGAAAGCCAAGTCAAGTCAGTGTAGCTTAGGTTTTGTTGCAGTCTGCTCCTGCACCATTCATACTCTCCCACACTCATTCTTCTGGGGACTGAAAATACTCTGCACCCACAGGAGCCAACTCCGTATGCCCAGGTCCTTCAACAGAACCAAGAGCCCTTCCTGAGAGAACACCCACTTACAGCAAGTTATCATCTCTTCGAAGCACTTGGCTACATGATCTGCACCAAACAGCAGTCAGTAACATGCTGAATGGTAGTGCTCAACAGGAAGGCTTTCTTCAGGGAGTGTCCCATCCTCAGCCATGCTCTCTTGCATACATATAAAAAAACCCAAATTCGATCCTTCAATAATTTATTTTATACCAGAGAAAGTTTTTCAATTATACTTTTAAGTTTGTAACTTTCAACACTAGAGTAAATACATGTAAAAAAATCCTAGCTGTGCAAATTTCAAATTGCATTGTTTCAAATAGTATAAATATTTTAATAAAACATACGTTCACATTAAGGTTCACAAAATATATAAAATTTAACAGAAATAAGTCATGAGTTATTTTTTTCTTTTTAGAAACTGTTTTTTTTAGTAACTAGAAAAAGATTCTAAACTTGAGAAGCAAGTTAGAAGAGGTATCACCTCCAAAATCATAGCAGCAAAATGGATGCTGAAAATTTAAAAGGTGTGAAAGGAGAAGAGAGAAGCAGGTACGAGGCACGGCAGTAAAGCTGAGGTTGCTAAAGAAAGTATTGCAGATTGAGAAGTGGATGCATAAACTCCAGGAGTAAAATCTCAACCCTGAAGAACTCTTGTTACTGAGCTCCAAGCTGTTTACATGATAACGGAATCACATTAAGGATGACAGAAAGTGTGACAGAAATGGGGAGGGAGGGTATGAACAGCACACACAGACTCCTGACAGTGCAGTGCAAGAGAGAGAAGAGTCAATCTTGTTTCAGAAGTGAAGACAAAGGGCTTTGGGGTTTTTCTTGTCTCTAGGAGGTAATTCCTTCCACACAAGTGGGAAATGGCAGGATGCATTTTCCCCATCACATGCATTTCTTCTGTAACTTCTGTCTTTCCATCTGTCTTCGGATTTGGGAAAGGATCTAAATGCTGGTTAGGTTAAGCATGTTAAAGGAGCAGACCAGTGCTGGTCTTGTTTCTGGCTGTGGTTTGCTGAGAGCTCTGCAAACACAGAACCGCTCGCTGTTATCGCCCTAAATGCTTGCAAGAGCTCCCGCCCTGGCGAGCTCTGTAAGAACAGCAAGGACACGGGCAACCCAAACCAAGTTTCTTCAGATGTCAACTGGAAGTTGCATCAGTCTGTCCTGGGCAATCCCGTTGAGGAAGGACTTGCCCCTAACTGATGTATGCAAACAAAAAAAGGTCCTGCACCTCCGACAGTAGACATGGCTCCTTGCCTGGGAGAGGGGAGGTATTGAGAAAGAGGCAGAACTGGAAGTTCTTTGGATTCAAATGCTTCACACTTCCTCCTGGGAAGTCCAAGAATTAAATATGGCATTGTAGGAGCTTAGTCATGAATGAGAGCTCTGTGCAGAAGGCAATGTGACCTTCTCAGCAGTCCTTGTATGCAGTGTTTAGAGGAAGTAGGAATTTATTCCCATTCTTGGGAATAAACATGATCTGAGCAGACAGCTTATGTTTCCCCCTGCCCTCCCACTCCCAGGACTGTTAAAGTGTTTTGGACATAGCACCATTTCAGGGAAGGAAGTAGCTGGTATGGCTTTCTTGTTCCCCACTAGCCATAGATCTGTTTGAACTGGTAGCACTCATTGCAGTAGCCATTGCACTTGGCATTGCCATAGTGATCACAGGCAGGGGCTCGGCAGCGCTGCTTGGGAGGCTCCTGTGCTGCCGGCTCCCTGGCACTCCCCGATGGTGGGAGCTGACCAAGGCGCCGGCACTCTGGGCACAGGTCATCACTTCTGCAGGCCAGGTTGTTTCTACACGACGCCACAGCACACTGTCTCTTCTGGGTACTCAATGCTGCTCGCTGCACATCTCTGTGCTGCCCTGTTCTCTTGAAAAATATTAAAACACATTGTCAGTCGCTGTGCTGGCAGCACAAATGGCTTTTCATTTCCTTTTTACTCTGCTCGTGGTTTGTATAGGTAACCACTTGGGGATTGTTTGCAGGCACTTCTACAAAGTGCAATACCAAGAGCCAAGTTGAATTTTACCAAAGAAAATCACAAATTCTGTCATTTCTTAGGAAAAAATGTTGGCTTTTTTATCTTTGGCAACCCTCAATTCCAGAAGGACCAAAACAAACCAAATAAAGAAAAGCCCTATCTGGAACAAAGACAAACTGTAATGGACTCAATCAAAAATGCAACTTGAACCCCTTGATTCAGTTGCACTGCTCTAAGGGTAAGAACGAAAATCCATCCCCAGTCAACAAAACAACTTAGCTGTTGGTCCAATTGCTTCCACAGAAATTGCTGGCAAAATCCCAGCCGAGGTAAAACTGAGCTTGGCCATGACAACCCAAAACTAAGAATGACTTTTTAGGAGCGCTGCTCAACTGCAGCAGAAAAAACTCATTATATGCTCTATGCTTGTCTTTCAATGATAGTTAAGATGCAGTCATTTGAAGATTTTCTAGCATGGATCTCAAGTTGTTCCCACAAGAGAAAAACATGCAGCGCTAAACAGGAGGAAGATTTTGATAAGTTCACACTTACTTCTGGCTGTCTCACCAGCTGTTCTGTCCTTCTGGCTTCTTGGAATCGCTGGTTCTGGGCTATGATGAAGCAGTTCTGGCAGTACCCCTCGAGCATTGTGCTGCCCAGGGTGCCACAGTCCCGCCGCTGGCAGGACACAGTGTTACGGAAGCCAGCAGCGGAGCTCCCCATCTGATCTGCTGCTGAAGACTTCCTCTGAGATCTCCTCTGGTGGCGCAGCAAAACACTGTCTGTAATGCAAAGCATGAACAGGAGCAGTTTGAATGTGCCCAACAGATCTGATGACCCAAAGCAGCTATAAAAGCTTCCCACCTTAAAAGTAAAAATAAATGAAAAAGATCAACTAGCCTCAAACATGGGTTTTTGACAATCCTGAGACCCCCCAGTTAGTACATATTTCTTTATGTTACATAAATAAGGGTGCTAATGCAGCCTGGTTTTCATATAAGTTGTTGAAAGAGATGATTTAGGAAAAACTTGCCCTAAGTGGGAAACCTAGATCCCACTGAAGTTGAGACGAATTTCACCTCTGACTGTCATCTGTGACCTAGCCATTTCAGCCTCCCCCATTTCAGTCACATCAGATAACTGAAGTACAGTGGTACAGAGCTTAATGGGAAAAAGTGCATTATACATTTTAGTCTCATGAAGCAATATTATATATTCCACAATCAGAAGGAAAAAAAAATTCACTGTGAGCAATGCTGGAAAATAAGGTATTGCAAGCTGGCATAGAAGTTCCCTAATCTGAATGCATGTGGAAAGCTCAGTGTTGTGAAAGATGTCTCTGGCAATGGCAGGGGGGTTGAATTAGATAATCTTCAAAGGTCCCTTCCAACCCAACCTATTCCATGTTTCTTTATTTGTATTGGCAAACTTATCAGCAATAAAATAGTCTGAAGACATAAGTAATAATTCTCTCTTACATATGCCTTTCAGGCTCTATACCTAAGGGCTCTTTACTTGTGAAACAGGGCAGTAGCACGAAAGATGAAGATTTCATGCTGTGATTTATTCACAGACTATTGCCTTTTTGAAGGTCAGTCTTTAAACACACGTGCGTGCATACACATGGTATTACCAAGGAAGATTTCAAGGCAGAGTGTAACAACACACTCCTAAGTTACTCCAAAATACAAGCTAATTATCTACAGTCAACTTCTACTTGCTCTGCTTGTCAAGGCAACTGCAGCGGTTACTCCACAGCATTATACCTGTTACATCCAGAACAGATAGAGATCTACAAATTCTTCAAAGCTTTTTAAACACCTTGCTAACATAACTGATTTTCAGTACCTTCCATACATTTACAGCATTTCCCTCACTGACCTCTACAACTTGTCTAGGTGTGAAGAAAATTCATACCAAACCATTATTGCAGTGGATGATGGGGAGGTATCAAAAGCCACCCCCTCCTGAGTTAGTTTTTCTTCCATCAAAGCTGAAAGGAAGTTTTACAAGAGATTTCACAGATTTCTCACACTGCTGCCATATGCCTCTTTATGGTATGCTGGTTT
This sequence comes from Callaeas wilsoni, assembly GCA_013398955.1. Taxonomy (NCBI): domain Eukaryota; kingdom Metazoa; phylum Chordata; class Aves; order Passeriformes; family Callaeidae; genus Callaeas; species Callaeas wilsoni. Next base: position 12,196 of record VWPU01002144.1, on the reverse strand, counting down.
TGGCTGGTGTAAAGTTAATTTTCTTCACAGTGGCTGGTATGGGGCTGTGTTTTGGATTTGTGCTGAGCACAAGGTTGGTAATATTGAGATGTTTTTGTTATTGCTGAGCAGGAGTTACACAGAGCCAAGGCCTTTTCTGCTTTTCATAGTGCCCCGCTGGCAAGGGTGCATGGGAGGTTGGGAGAAGACAGAGGCGAACACCTGCCTGCCCATGGCAAGCAACAAATTAATTCTTTGTCTTGCTTTGCTTGCGTACGCAGTTTTTGCTTTTCCTATTTAAGTCTCCTTATCTCAACCCATGAGTTCTCCAGCTTTTACTCTTCCGATTCTCTACCTGAGCCCACTGGTGGGAGAGCGAGCGAGTGGCTGTGTGGGGCTTAGTTGCTGGCTGGGGTTAAACCATGACAATGGGATAATAACAGACAGAACATCACCTTCTCCTCACACTGTTTTCATTACCCCCTACCCTTTTATCACCCAGTGCACACAGAACTTCACAATTCAAGGAGGCTGATCTGCAGCCAAAGTGTGTCAAAGCTCACTCCATCTCCACTTACCATGGTTTTCCCTGTACTCAAAGAAACACAGTGTGCAAAAGCCCTCATTTTGTGATGTCCCAAAAAACTTGCAACCCGGTTTCCTACAGAGGTTGCCTCCTCTGTTCTCAGGAGGCAGTGCTGGTGGCAGGGGCTCCGTGCCATGGCTGTTGGGAGCCTGACGGCAGGAGTGCTGGTGGAGGATCTGTGAGATCTGGGACGGGTCAGATGTTGATCTCTGGTGGCAGGTGGGCAGGAAAGTGGAACTTCCATTTGGGGACTGCTCCGTAGACCTTTTGAAGCAAGTGCTGCATATACCATTGAAGGTCCTCTTGGCCTTTTGACGGCACATTTTACATGTGGCATAGTCTAAGTGTCTCTGGTCATCCAAGTTGTTGCAGGGACCATGCTGTCTGGAGTTGTAGCAGCGTTCGCACAGCCCATTGTGTTGCACATTCAGTGTAAAGGGGCAGTCTGGGGTCCTGCACTTCATGGCTGTGGTTTCACTGTACAGGAAAAGGCTCGGAGCCGTTGGAGGTGCAGAGCGAGGCTCTGTTACAGGCCCTTCAGATGTCCATCCCCCAGGTTCACAAATATCCCCACGGGAGGAGCCTGACCCAGCTGCCTTCAGCTTCTCATGTGCTGCTTTGGAGGTCTGCTTTTTTCCTTTGTTTCCTTGAGACCTCTGCTCAAAGCATTCGTGGCAGTAGGGCTGGGTGTTCACAGACATGTAGAAAGGGCAGTTTGGCGTTTCACATTTCATCTGTAAGAGGGAGAGCTGGGAAAGTGACAGTTCCTGTCTGTTCCTGGAACATGTCTCTCTTCTAGCAGGTTCAGCATTCTCCTGCCATTTCTTGTACTCATGCTGTACCAGTTGAAAGTAATCTTCCACGAGGTTTATTTCTTTGGGTAGGTTGCCTTCATCTAACCTGACAGCCAAAAAAGGAAGATTGCATCAGTGGCTGAAAAGAGCAGATGGTGGGAGTGGAAGCAAATACAAGCAACGCGGAAAGGAAATGTAGATTTAATGCACATCCATACTACTCAGACAGAAGATTTGGGATGTTACACTGTTGCTGTAAATGGAAATAATTTCAAAAGCAGGTGTTCAATGATGGAGACTTTCACATCTGAAATAAATGTTCTGAGACAATGCTAAACAGAAGTATTCTTAAAAGGCTTTGCTAGGTAAGGGGTTTCTGTCTAAGAGCTGTTTGCACAAAGAATATGGGTAATCTCTCAGAAGCACAAAGTCCCCCAAATGGTGAATTTCTCTGAGGACTAGTACTCAACTGAGCAGAGGCCAGAGTAGAAGACCCCTTTCCTCATCAGCCCACACTAAGAACAAGCCCTTCCTACAGTGGGCTCAGCATTTAATGATACAGTTTATCATGAAATCTGCTCCTGGTTCTGCCCTGTTGGGTCTGTATCTACAAGCAGAATTCTTCAAACAAACTGTGAGGCTTCAGTGTGATGTATGTAATGCTAGCATCCATCACACCATCCTTACTCTGCCTCCAGCTGCAGGGAAAACCCTACACTGGCGCTTCACCATGCCACAGTTGGTAGGATGAGGAGCTAACATTTCTGGTAATACTCTGGAACACATCTAGGCAGTGTAACTAGGGAAGCTCAAGTGCTACCCTTTACGTGTGCATACATCCTTTGGGTAGAAGGACTTCAATTTTCAAGGCCCCTACACCAGAACTAGTCAACAGCATAGATTCCTTTCTATGTGGTAATGGAAGCAAAGACAGAGGATACAGGGAGTTACTTCCCTCTGTCAGTTGTGAGAGGACTGTTGGACATCACTGCCAGTGTCCACTGCATATGAGAAGCTGATGGGTGTTGCCAGCTGCTCTCTGCATGTCACTGATGCTCAACCATCAGAGGGACGAGCAGAGATGCCGGTTCCTCCACTGGCCACAGCTTCCTGCCTACTGCCAACAGCCCAGGGTCTTGATGCATCTGTGCTAAGAAAATACTGCCAAGTACTTTCCCCAGGGCAGTCAAAATTACACCAACTGCCCATTATGCAATGTGCCCTTACACAAAGCACAAGAGCTTGGGCTAATTAGTTCCTGCATTTAACTACTTTTCACGCACCCTCCTGTGTAATCCAAACGTCAGTGAAACTCATCAAATGGATTTTTTCTTCTAAAATGCTAGTTTCGGTTTGCTAAGTCTGAATACATTTTTGCCTTTAAATTTGAGACTGGCCTCAGCTCATACTACTTCAAAATTTATCAACAGTAATGCCAATGTTTTATATTTCAGGTAGTAAACACATGGGCCACTTAGGAAGGAAGAAACGACCAAAAGAACACACTGGGCTGCCCAGCTTGTCCCACCTCTGTAAACAAGGTAACTTTGAGGAAACAGGAATGACACTCACTTTGCAGCATTAATTAGATGAGTTGTACCATGATCCCAGCCTTGCACTGGAATTTCTATCACTATCAAGTAGTCTTTTAGCAGCTGCTCTTTCTCCCTCTCTTCTGCATCTGTCAGAAAGTGCACATTCAAATCCTCAAATCTGCCTTGTTCACTTGTGACTAGAGGAACAGCCCGGATTTCTGTGGGGAAACAAGACGGAATAACACACACACATATATATATACATATTCACACACCCACACAACCAGCCAGTTAGGAATAACCATAAATTGCAACCCATGGAGATATAACCACTAAATTTTTGAGAGAGAGAACAGCTGGGCAGAGCAATCAGTTTCTATATGGTACCACTGAGAGAGGTCGCAGACATACCTACATCACAAACTTAGCCAAATCCCACAGTAGTTTTAATGTCCCCATATCAACTATCTTCTCCATGTGAGCAGCATTGTAGATCTTTGTTTGTTATGCCTTTCCATGGGATGATGCTGTAACCTCAACCTAGAGAACTGCTGTCCACTCAGAAGAGATGCGTTGAAAATGGTAAAGCATATATTTCATTATTCCTGCCAGGCAGTGGTACCCTGCTGTGAGACTGCATCTTTCAAAGCTTCTTCTCTTACGATGTGGAAAGGAGGCCAGAACACAATAAAGCAGAGGCTACCCTTTGACTAATTCCAGTCTGCAAGCAGGTGAGTTGCACTCTACTTTCAACCAATATCTTGAAGGTAACCTTCAGTTTCTACTCAGATTCCCAGACAAAGCTGTTTCTGCTCACATTTTAAGAATATACTTCGTAAGAATCTTTTACATTTATTTAATTTTATAAATGCAAACATAAACCAGATCATATTTTAAATGCTTTATCAGCACAATGGTTTTGAAGAAGGAACATAAATACCAAACAAGGTACTTGAAAAATACCTGGGCCGCTGTCCTTCAGAGTCACCAGTGGTGTAAAATGCATGTTGTCATAGCCAAGCACAATTGGGTATCTGTAGCATTCTTCAGCTGGCCACAGGAGAGGCAAGTAAACACCACCAACATTCAGAGGAGCAAAACTGGAGCCTGACTCTAAACTTCTAACCACTTTATCTGCATAAAGAAGAAAAAGAAAACACAAATAAGTATGTGCTACAAGCAAGAGAAAACGTATGCTGGGAGTTTTAGAATAACTACTGAAAACCGCGTGTTCTGGAATGCATCTACCTGAAAACAACAGCTGTTGACTAAGATTACTAACACAGCACAAGAGTAACACAGTGGGATGACTGGCCAGGCAACTCACCTGCAAGGACAATGACTGGCCTTCTGAGGATGTTAGCAAGGATGAAGATGTGGATTTCTTCCAGTGCATTATAAGGAAGCCTGTTTCGAGCCCCAGATATTTCTGGGGAGGTCATTTCAATGAGGTATTCCCACTCCTCCTCCCAGTTCTGAGGAAAGAAACAGCTGTCACCAATGGTTCAAAGACATGGAGGTCAGGAACCAGCTGCAGCACAGCAGTGCTCAAATAATCACATTTTCCCATTTCCTCCAAAGGAAGACTATTTGTGCTCTCCATTAATGATGGAATCCGTGAAGCCAAAAAGCAAACAGAATCAGCAAGGCAATGCCGGCGAGCACTCAGAAAACAGCACCATTCCCTCAGGCCGCCTTACCCGGGTGTCATAATGAAGTCCCGTTTCTACAAACTCCTGGGATTTAACAGCCTCCCGCTGCCAGCGGAGCTTGAAGTTCCGTGTGTCAATCTCCCTGAGAGCACTAAACAATGTTTTTCTTAAGACAAGGTCAATATCTTCAATACCCCACATGTACTGCGATGCAGCATGCATAAGGCAATTTCCATCGCCTGCAAAAAAAGAAAGAGTGCATTATTTTCAAATGACTACTTCAATAAAATGCCACAAGCCTGTGGGAAGTAGAATTACACTGCACATATGCTTATTTCCTGTGCACTTCTCTCTAAGCCTCAAACAGAAGTGTTGTAAAGAGGGAGACCACAGTTACAGTCTCTGTTCAGAGACAGAAAGAAACAACTCTCCTCCCTACTGCTTTTGTCAATGTACCAGTCCAAGTTAAGCTGTCATTCAGCAATGCCCCTTACCTATCTTACTTAACTTTGACTGGTATCACAAACTAAATTTTGGGGTCAACTACGAATGTCAAACACAGCTGAAATAGCTTTTTAAACACAACAAAGTCATCTTAAAAGTACAAAGAATGATGTAAATCTCCCTCATCAGTGTTTATACAAATATACGCCCAATGGTGTAGGGTTGAAATAATGGAAACCATTCAAAAAATATTATAGTAACACCAAGCCTCACATCCCCTGATGAGCACTGCTTGGCACTTGGCTGTGCTTGATGGTGGAATTGTCACAAAAAAGGAGACAGAAAGGGAATGGCAGATGATTTATGTAATACAATCATAGGAACACCTCTGGCCTTACTCTCAGAAATGATAGCGTGTTGGGTTGTTACATATATTATTTAGAGGGCTGTTTTTTAAAACACAAAATTAAAACTAAGTAAATGAAAAACAGTGATTTGATTTTCATTTACACAATCTTCTTGCATTGAAAAATTCCTCTTTACAGGTAGGAAGGATTGTGATATTCTGCAGTTTCAGAGGGGAAACTGAGACTCAGAAGAGATAACTGACTTAATTAAAAGACGTGACAAAAAATACATCTATGTCTGGGTTTCAAATTCTATCTCTAGCCATCTTCTTCAAAAGGGGATGTCTCCCCTGAAAGGGAGACATCAGGAATCATTACTGTCCTGTCCTCAGATGCAAAACTAGGTCTGATGTTTACTACAGTGGTAAACAGATTCACCCAATGCTAAGAAACCACAGCAATATTCTTGGAATAGAAGACATCAACCCTGGCAAAGCTACTAGATTTTTCTCACGTGAAAAAAAACCCAAACAAACCCACCCAAAGAGCTCCCACAAGAGAATTAAACCCAGTTTGCCACACACATTATGAGTTCAATTACACCATTTGTGAACATTTTTGCTACTTATTCTGTGAAATGGCAGAGAACAGCCTACAACAGACTCCAGTTCCCAAGTAAGATATAATTTGAAATCTACCCAATGCTTCATAAATTGTTATGGGATTGGTGCATATCAGGTTCCTGCAACTGCCTTCTGTTTTCTGAAGGCTGTCTTGCAAAGCTTACTTCAATTCTGCAGGCTGAGCTCAAAAATCAGGGAAACAAGAAGACAGAAAAACTGACTGGGTTTCCTTCTGACCAAGAAAGATGACATATTAATCCCATTAAAATTTTCCCTTTGCAAAATCTAGAGCAAAGATAAGATTAAATTTTTTCTCTCTCTGAGAGCTCACTTTCGGTTCTTTATTGAGAAGCACTGCCCAAAATTCCTTACACAGCACTTGGAATTCCCCCGCACCGTTTGACTAGCAATTGAGCAACAGTTGTACTTTTTGTTCTGCGGGTGCAGCGTAGCCTCCCTCGGACTTTCCCAGGGGGTGTGGCTGGGCGAGCTGGAATGAATGCCAATTCATTATACAAGTGAAATCTCTACAGCCAATAGATGCTGGAATTTTTAAATTAAAAAAAAAAAGAAAAAACCCAAACAGTTTCGATTTTTGTACCTCCTACCGCTTTCCTTCTATCGTCCATTCAGATGTCTGCAAAGAAATATGTGGTGATTCAAAACAGCTTTTTTAATTAAGAAAACCCCACCACTCCACAGATTCACAAACATATTAGGTAAAATACCCATCAAAAGATCCTGTAGGAGATACTTTCTCTGTTTTCAACAACTACAACCTTAATCAGAAAAAAACCCAGAATTTTCTGAAGAAAGCCCACTATTGACTGAGAGAACTAACACATTCCTCTCACATCTATGGGCTAAGCAGCTAAATGTTTAAAAAATATTTTTCATGCCACATGGGAGGGGAAAAAAAAAAAAAGGTGTTTTCTGGGATAACATAGGGCTTCCCCAGGCTTCTGCACTTCTTTCAGAGATCCTCTCCTACAGTCCAATCTACCTTCTTTCTCCTGCAAAGGTCCTTCAATGCAACTACTCTGCATAACCCACAGGTTTCCAAAGCCACTCCTACTCATGCACTTAATGACCCTGAAGCACTAAACTGAAGCCAAGTTCTTCGTCTGCTCAGTGTATGGGGAGACCACAAACCGAGTCCTTGCTTTGCCTTCCCTCAACCTGCCCTAATATTTCAGCATCTCATATACTGGTACGCCTGCTCATGGGTAGGATCCAAGTCCACACTACTCCTGTGTGTAACACTGCCGATGGTCATGAGACAAAGAAAGAGGTCAGTGTTACTGAATGTAATGTGGTCACCAACAAGGGTCTGTCCAGGCAGCGTCAACCCCTGTAGGATTTGTATTTACAGGAGATGGGGGATTCTAAAACTGTTACTCTTTGCCCCGGGCAAAAATTGTGCACATTGTCCACTTTCCTAGAAAATCTGTTAGAGTGAAGTTTCTAAGATGCAGCCCTTGGAGTGATATTACCTGCCCAGTACCTGCAAAGCGCTGCCTGCCCTAGCTGCAACTCTGGTCCTTCCGAAGCTCAAGATTCCGTGACTTCTGTGCACACCCCCAGCTGCAGTCATGAGAATTTTACACCAATGCAGAGGTGGCCCAAAAAGCCCTCCAGAAGGTCAATGCCTCTACAAGTTACAGACATGCACATCAGGATCAGGCTTTAGGTTGAGCAGTGACATCTACTCAGTGGGTCTATTTTTATGACTTCTGTACAACACAGTTGTGTACAATCAGACTGAGAAATATGGCAGACCTTGGAAAGCGAACAATGTGGACTAGGAAGATAAGGGCAACATGTATACAAGCAGATAGGAAAAGAAGCAAACACAGAACACAACAGGGACTTCAAAAAGGCTGCAGGTCCACCACACCCAGTGTTTCTATAACTGCTGTGATCTGCTCCTTGAGCAAAGAATATGTATTTTCCATCTTCTTGAAGTCTTCACCGTCCCAGTTTATTCTTCCTGCTTAGGGGCAACCTGTGCTGTAAGGAATCCTGAGTCCAAGTTTGCAGCTGCGTGACCATAAGTCATAGCCATTACTGAATCTTTCCTCCACCGAATGTGAAATGCCCAGTGACTCTTACAGTCATGTGCCAAGGTTTTCTGCTCCAGACTGTGGACAAACGTAATCTGTTAAGGAAATCTTGACACTACTGCTGTGCCTTTTCATTTGTAGCACTTGATGCAATACACGCACAAAGCAACCCAAAAGCCAAGTCTTGAAACCAGCAGTGACTGTTAAAAGAAAAGGGGACTGCAAACTTCGTGTTGCACAAAGATGGGTGTCAGTCACACACGGGAGTTACTGGTGGGCCCTGAGGGAAGGCAAGAGCTGGCAAACCCAGGAAGGCAGCTGAGGATGAGGGAACAGCCCCAGTGTGAGGCGCCGACCACAGGGATGGCAGCGCCTGGTTCCCAGAGGCTCCATGTTCTGAGTGCTATTGCTGTCACTGTTGTTAAAGCTGGATCAGCAAGCAAGCCTTTCCTGCCAGCTACAATAGCAGGGCTTACTGGAAGGATATTAGCTTCTGCTAAATATACATGGGAATGCATCCCTGTCACTCAAAGCATCTGAAGGCTCCTCTTGCCTGGCATTAAAGGATGTTTGGTGCTTCTGACAAGGCAGCCGACATGAAGCAGTCAGATTCATGGGAAGGTGATGGGTTCCAAATCAAGTTTCCCTGCCATGTTCTTGACTCTGAAGTGCCACAGGTTATTGATATTACGAAAATATCTGTGAAATTTCCATAGTATTCACATACTCTGGTATAGGCAGGCGTCTGCTACAGCCTCAGGACAGTACATCATGTGGAAAGAATTTTAATTTACAGAACTAAGATTTAAAGGCAGCACATTTTTAAAGCCATGTGCTTCTGTTTCAGTAATGTGAACTCAGATGCTATTAATAAAGATGCTACATTTGTATGACCTGTTTTACTGTGAGTGCAAAGACCTGCTCATAACTTACCATTAGTCTTCAAAGGAACAAGTCTCCGAACTTCCCTGCACCAGTTCAGCTTCCTCTGGCGCTCCAGTGAAGTCTGGGTAGCCTGGTCAGTCAGGGACTTCTGAAGCATTTCCCGAAACTGGGGACAAAACTGGCACATTCTGAACATTTCTATGGTGTATCTGTGCATAGTCCTGAAGTGGTGAATTATTCCACTGGGAGGTCTGACTAGATCCTCAGGTGTCCTCTCTCTGATCTTCATAGCCTTCAGCATATTGCTCTGATACAAAGCTTGAGGAAGGATGTGTTGGCCAGCCATGTTTCTAGAAGACATCTGAAATGAAAAAGGATCCTTTTACTGGCATGTTGGTGTCCTTCTATCACAGTGCTATCACTTCTGCAGAGATTGAGAAGGCACTTTCAAGGGCAAGATTCTGGATGCTCGCCTAAAACAAGCACAGAATGGATGCAGTCCAACTGAGCCTTTCATAGACGATGTTTTTTAAAGCTCATATTCACTAACTTTTCTGCATTACTCAGACACAGACACTGGTCAGCTTATCCCATTCATTTGCTGATATAATTTATTGTGATATTAAAGAGGATTTATCCATAACTAAGGAAACTGCACCATCTTTCAAAAAAAGCATTTAAAGCAAAATAAGTATAAGAGAAGGCAAGATCAAGGGAAGGAAAAGTTATCCTGGAAACTTAACTAATTGACAGTTTAATCCCATATGCACTTGCTGAATTTCAGCACATTTCAAGCTGTTGTTTTGATAACATGCCAAAAAAGCAGATAATGACAATTTCAGATTTCCACAGCCCATACATTCTGAGCAGTGATGGTCAGTAGAATTACAAAAAGAGCCCAAAGAATTGCAAGCTGTGCTAGTATCGGTCCCATACTTACAGTGGCCAGATATGGTAAATGAGGAATTTGCCACTCGAGGACAGACTTAGGTTACTTTTCTTGAGGCTCTTTATATTTTGTGAGTGGTAGAGCTACAGCACAGAGGTGCTTGTGCCATGTGTGGGGGTGCAGACTGCAGTGCCACTATTACTCAGTGGTAAGTCAACAGAGCTGAAAAAGCATTTCCATCTGGCTCAAACCCCCCAATATCTTTCCACAGTAGGACATGTAATGTTTACTGCCCTGCATCCCTTTCTTCAGTAACTCTGGTCTCATGGGGTACAGCAGGAAAAACACAAAAAAAGAAACCCATAACCTCAAACCTGCTACACTCTATGGAATACTTTTTCAGAGGACACTAACTTTGTGGCTAGTTAGAGCCAAATGTAGAGACCACATCCCTCAAAACCCCTGTGCACTACAGTAAGAACAACAATAACAACAATAACCTGTTTTTACATGGAGAGACTCTCCACACTGTCCACAAACATTCTTGCTTTGTTTAAAAACAAAGCAAAGTTTGTATAAAGACAAATAACAGTATGCATGCCTAAAATGTTGAGAGTACAGCTAATCACATTAGGAGAACCCACCATTGTGATTACGAATCTAGAGACAAGTATCAAGCTATACATGTATATCAATCTCTGGACATGAAGTACAGTGAAACAAGAAGCAACTAAAAATTGTTTATGCAACTATTAGGAAGTTTTCTCATGGAGATGGGAGTCAGGAGGCACAGAGAGAGGAACAAAAACTCCAGTCTGACAGACTGATTGGGAAGGCATTCCCAGGTCTATGGAGGCCGAAGGACTTCAACACCTCCTTCCCCAAAGGGAAACCGTTGCTCTCTCCTCTTCACCCAAACACTTCCATTGGCAACATTCACCTCCAAATGCCCAGCCAAAGCTTTCGAAAAGCTCTCAGGGTGAGAGGAGACCTCAAACTTCAGGTGCCAAGAGCTGACCTCTATAATCTCTCCGAGAAACCAGCTGATGGGAGAGATACAGTGGACATCCTGACAAGCCCTAAATAGTGGCAGATGAAACAGGCGATGCCACGAAGTCCTACTTTAGGGTGATGTCATTCACACACCCTAAGAGCACCAGGGACCGTGCTCAGAGCTGTCGAATCTTGCAACATATGGAAAAGCTTTCCTTTAGGGAATAAAGATGGCACATTCTCATCATTCCCCCACCAGCATACAGCCTTAAAATGAAAATAACACATATTCACTCTCCTCACCAATATAGTTTTACAGATGCTATTTATGTAAATCTGTATTTAAATGTATGAATGATTCTAAAAAGGAAATATAAACAACCCCTTACTAATCTGTATAATAACCACAGCTCTACTTTGCTCTGAGATGACCAAAATAACGAATTCCTTACTTATGTTAGTAGAAACATTGAGTCAATGGGATTTTTTTACACGAATGAAGACTAATCACATGACTGAGCACTACAGGCATGAACCCTTAAAATGGTTATTTCCAGCTTTAAGTAACAAAAAGTACTGAGTTTACAGAAGCACTCACTGAAACGACATTATTCGATACAGGCATTTTCTCTCCTCCACACGTGGAAATTACTGCCTATGCTATTTACAGTCATAAATGTCAATCAAGGCAAAAGCCAAGCAACCCTTATTTTCAAAATCAATGTGATGAAACAAACAGAACTCAACAGCCATCTAAGCTGGAGATTTTAAAGTAGAAAACTGAGCTACAGTTATATTAGTTTACAGTCTACTGTGCTTTGCTGTGTGCTACGCTACTTTAACCTTCTGACAAGTAATGACTAGGAATTCCCAGAAAGTAACAGCTGTAAACAATAATTAGAGACAGCATCCTTTCTAAACTTGTAATACTGAGGATGCTGGGCTCGGGAAAGCTGAATACTGTTCTGAGATCTGCTAATGGTCTCATAAAGTTATTTTCATTTTCTATCCTCCATCTGAAAAAAGCTATTAATAAACTTCTCAACGAAGTGCTAAAACTTCTAAAATAAACATGCTTCATACCTTTTAAGCCCCCATAGATTTTTCTGCCTGGGTCTTTGCTCGGTACAAACCAAAATACAGTACTATTCTTCACGAAATCAGAAGGTGAGGACCGAGGCTCTTTTAAATCCCACAAGACTGGTTTACACACAGTAAGTGTTCCGCCTTCTCAGTTCCCTGCCCTACTGCTCTGCTGGAGGCTGGGTATGCAAGGTGGAAAGGACACAGTGGGGCCCGCCAGCTTCCCAGGAGAAGAAGCCCAGAGCTGCAGGGCGGATTTCCCCGCGGCAGCCGGCGCTCGCAGCAAGCCCGGCCGAGCCGCAGCACCCGCGGAGCCCCGGCGG
>VWPU01002142.1:0-12258 GCA_013398955.1 Callaeas wilsoni | reverse complement strand
GATTTCAAACATCACAGGAGTTATAAAAACAGAGAGAGAGAGAGGGAAATTGCCCAGCAAGTGGTGCCTGCCAAGCCATCCCTCATCCTAATGACATCATCACCCTGGAACGGAACCGATTTTACAGCTTTCATTTTTCTTTCCCTCTTTCTGCTGTCCTTGTCCTCTAAAAGGAGCGGCAGCCACATCTACTCCAGAGCCCCTCTGCCTGCCAGGAGAGGGAATGTCCCGGGGGAAAGGACTGGTAGGGAGAAGGGAACAAAAGGGAGAGGGGTGAAGCTGGAGTTTCCACGGATTGCTTGAAACCCAAGCATTCTGTTGATTAAAAAAGCAAAAGCAGGTGGAAAAACGTGTTTAGATTTGATTCCTGTCACTGGAATGAAATTGGGAAGGGCTTGGCTGGATGAGTTCTCCACTGCCATGGGGTGGTGTTCATAAGGAATCTTCGTGCTCCTGTGAACTGCATCCAGCTGTTCCCATGGAATAGGACAATTCCATGGCGCTGTGTAAGAACTGAGAGCTGAAATTCAACTCCTTACACCAGTACACGAGTGGGTGAAACCGTTAAGGATCAATGGATTAATTCTGGTGTGAAAATGAGCAGAAAATAAAACTTGTGCTGATGCCTTGGAGAGGCTGCCCTGGAACAGGGGCTGGACAGAGGGAAAGGATAAAGGGCAGGGATTTATGGAAAGGCCTTCCCAGGGCGCACCTTGGGCAGTGCAGGAGTCTCACAGAGACTGCACCCAGGATGGACACAGCCACACGTTTTTGGGACAGATAGAAGTTCTGTCCATTTGCAGATCAGAGGTTAATTGTCCAATTCCAGCTTCAGGCAGTGCAGTCCCATTCTCTCAGTTTGCTCCCCCCGAACTCACTTTTGTTTCCATTTCTCAGGGCCTGAGACAGTGAGGTGTCCTTGATTCTCAGGCCTGGCGAGGAATTGTTGTGTCTGACCAAAATGGGAAAAGCAGTTGCTCACACTCTGTATGGAGCTCAGAGTTACACACTAAAGAATTGCAGGATTACAAACATCGGGAAATATAAACGCTAAAATCCTAAGGCATCAGTGCTCTCCTCTGAGTTTGGCTGCCTCACTCCCAAGGGCATGGAGTGACAGGACAAGGGGGAGTGGCCTTAAACTGCAAGAGGGAAGGGTTGGATGGGATATTGGGGAGGAATTCTGCCCTGTGAGGGCGGTGAGGCCGTGGTGAGGCTGTGGTGAGGGTGTGGACTCTCCATCCTGGGAAGTGTCCGAGGCCAGGCTGGACAGGGCTTGGAGCAGCCTGGGACAGTGGGAGGTGTCCCTGCCCAGGGCAGGGGTGGCACTGGGTGGGATTTGAGGTCCCTTCCCACCCAAACCATTCCGTGATTCCGGGGAGCTGGTGAACGTTGTCGAAATGAAAGCCAGACAGAGAGCAGGAGGCAATTTTCCCTGGGGAAAGAAAGGTTTGACTACAGCTTCTCATTTCTAACGTTACAGGAACTGCTCCTTACCGCAGAGCCCGGTGGTGCCATCAGCACTTCCAAGGGCTCTCTGTGACAGAAGTCACCCAGGGATGGAGACCGAGCGGCCGCAGGCGTCCCTTCGCCTGGGGACGACTTTTCCTCTGGGAAGAGCTGAGTTCTGGAACCTGGGGTGGAAAAGACAATCCTCAATAAAAATATTCTGAACACGAGCAGGAAGGAACAGTCGTTTTCCATCCCTGGAAGTGGCCAAGGGCAGCTTGGATGGGGCTTGGAGCAGCCTGGGATAGTGGGAAGTGTCCCTGCCCCATGGCACTGGCTGGTCCTTAAGGTCCCTCCACACAACTCAGTTTTTAAAACCAAAATGATTTCAAATTATTCAAATGATTTCAAATTTGAAAAAAAATCCCAAACAAACCAAAAACTATAAACTGGGATTTATCCTGTCTATAAAATCATATCTAAATATGAAATGAAGCCATAGAAATAATTTTACAAATATTGCTGCTTGTCCTCCTTCCCTCTGAGGGCTCTGGCACCGGTTTTCCAGGGAAGCTGTGGATTCCCCATCCCTGGGAGTGTCCAAAGCCAGGTTGGAGCAACCTGGGATAGTGGAAGGTGTCGGGGTTGGAAGTGGATGGGCTTTAAATTCCCTCCCAACCCAAACCATGCCAGGATTTTAACAGTTTCAGAGCACTGGATCCTGTGGATAAAAGCTGCCAATGCGAGTACGCTGTCAGCTCCAAAAACTGTTCTACTTCTGCTGTTGAAAGTTCTCTAAAAGAAGAACTTTTCTATTTTCTCCCAGGATTTTTTTTTTCACTCTTTACGCAAGCAAAAGATCTTGCCCGGCAGTTCATTAAAAATAATAATAAAAAAAAGAATTATAAACCCCTCATAATCTCACGCAACCAATCTTCCCCCTGCTCCAATCTCACTAAAAATGTCCCTGTTAAAGACGACCTTGGGGCAAGGTTTGTAAAATAAATTATTTCCCACAGCCCGTGAGAGGAGAGGATCTCTAGAAAAAGGAGAGTTCAACTTATTGAAACACCTATAAATGGGGCTCTAAGTGAATTTAATGGCGTGTAGTAAATTTAAAAGTTGCTTTATGAACAGCAGAATTACCAAAATCTTGCGGTGGTAATGAAGTTTCTGCAGTGACAAGTCACTCACTGAAAGAACTCAGAGCTGCTGAGGAATACAAAGTCCTTTAAAGAAGCTTCAGATACTTAAATCTATCTCCAAAAATACCAAGATTACATAAAAATCTTTTATCTTTAATCCTCCCTCTTTTTTCTTCTTTTCTAATAATCTGTGTAGGGTTTGGTGGGGTTTGTTGCCTTCAGGACAAAACGTCCCCAGAGCTTTTAAGGCAAGAAAATACAATATTCTAGCAAATAAAGCAAGGAAATAATCTTTTTCACCTCAGATGAACATGGAAGTTCTGGAAATTAAAATAAAATTACCTAATTTAAGGCTAAATAAGATTTTTCAGAAAAGTCCTCACTGCTGTAGCTCTGAGAAGCCACAATGTGTGCAGAAGCTTTTCCTGTATCCACTGGGAAATTAATATTATTAATTCTTCCAGGATACCAAATTACTTGAAATTATGAGCCGATGAATACTGCACCGTCCTTTATTAAAATTTTCAGGCATTTTGCCCTTTTTTCAGCTACTTTTATTTGCAGCCTTCCCGAGCCACACAGGCCGTGGGTATCGGCTCTGTGCTCCTTAGGAAACGGATTCTCCGCCCTCTTCCAATGGATCTAAAATGGAACCAACGTCCACAAACCATGGAAACTCCTGGAGTCAGAGGGAAAAGTTCCTAGGAATGGGCTTCTTTTTAATTCATCTTGCACATCCTCTTTTTACCATAATGTCTTTTCATTTTTTTTTTTTTTTTTTTGGTGAAGTTCTTTGCCCTCCCTTTCCCTCCTGGAGCCGATTCTACGGCTGCAGGACGAGCTGGATCAAGGAATTGATCTGGCTGAAAGGTTGGGGGAGTTTTGGGGTTTGTTTTTCCCGTGTAAATATAGGAACCCACGTGGGGAGGGTCTGAAGGCACTTGGTTTGTTCGGGCTGGAGAGGAGGAGGCTGAGGGGAGACTCAGCGGGGTCTCTCCAACCTCTGCTCCCTGTGGCAGGGACAGGAGACAGCTGGAGCTGTGCCAGGGGAGATTTAGGGTGGATTTTAGGAAAAGGTTCTTCCCTTTTCTGAACAGGCACCGAGCAGGCTCCCAGGGAACGCTCACGTTCCCAAGGCTGCTCCAGGAGCGTTTGGACAACGCTCCCAGGGATGCACAGGGATTGTTGGGGTGTCTGTGCAGGGCCAGGAGTTGGACTGGATGATCCTTGGGGGTCTATTCCAACTGAGGATATTCCACGAAATTTGGCATGGAACCATCCTCCGACCCAAGTTACAAATGACTGCAGGATCGGGAATGAGAGCAAGCACTTGGATTAGCTGGAAGTGGCCACAAGGCTCCAGCCTGAGCCGTCCAGGGGCTAAAAGGCTCCTTTTAGACACACCACAGATCTTTGGGGTTTACGGTGCAGTGGGTCACCCCAAAAGCACCTGGAGTGGGTTTTTAAGTTGTCTTCTCATCTTATTATCCCGATTTTCCTGCTCTTTGTGCCATCCTGGGGAAAAGAGTAAAGCTGAGGTCCCGGTGCCATCCCAGTTTCTTGCTCAAGTTTGGGAGGCACAAAGTTCAGGCATGGGCACCCCTCACTCGGGATTTCTCTGGAATGAATGGGAGATCCAGATCCATCCTCAGAGGAGTCAGGAAACTCCAGCTAGAGCCCAAAAAAGAGTCAGGCAACTCCATCCAGAGCCCCAATCCATTCTCAGAGGAGTCAGGAAACTCCATCCAGAGCCCAAAAAAGATTCAAGAAACTCCATCCAGAGCTCCAAACCATCCTCAGAGGAGTCAGGAAACTCCATCCAGAACCCCAAACCATCCTCAGAGGAGTCAGGCAACTCCATCCAGAGCCCAAAAAAGAGCCAGGCAACCCCATCCAGAACCCAAAACCATTCTCCACAGGGATTGTTGGGGTGTCTGTGCAGGGCCAGGAGTTGTCAGAGGAGTCAGGCAACTCCATCCAGAGCCCCAATCCATTCTCAGAGGAGTCAGGAAACTCCATCCGGAGCCCCAATCCATCCTCAGAAGATTCAAGAAACTCCATCCAGAGCCCAAAGAAAGTCAGGAAACTCCACCCAGAGCCCCAGTCCATCCTCAGAGGAGTCAGGCACTCATTTTCTGCATATTATTGCCTTGGGGCACCCTCAGGGATGTCAAGCACTTGGGAAGATCTCCATGACAGACCCAGATCCCAGGAGGAATCAGCCTGGGAGAGCCATCGCAGAGCAGCTCGTGGAGGTTTCAGGTCTCACAGGCTGCATCGTTTACAGATTTCAACTCTTTTAACAATAAACAGGAATATTCTGCTGATAAAACCAGTAGTTGCCAGCCACAGGACCTGCCCTGCTCCTGGTGTCCTGAAGGTTGTCGAAAAATCCAGGTGGCTCCAAGCCCAGGCAGACCTTCACAAGGAGAGCCAGCTCTGTGAACGCCTCATCCAGCTCATCTGCAGAGAGGGAAATGCATTTCATGGCAGGGAGAAAAGAAACGCAAGGAAAACCAGCTTTCCATCAGCACAAATATACAAATCACACGAGTTTGACACAGAAATACGTTTTTAACTTATCCAGCTCACCCCTTGGGGAGAAAAAGCCTTCACCTTCATAAACAGCCCATTTGAGAAAAGCTGAAATTCAGGCTCTGTACTCACCTAAATATTTTCCTGTGGCTTTATTTCTTTAGGGCCATATTTAAATTGTAAGCTCTGTATGCCGTATTTACAAATGCACTATTTCACACCACGGTGCTCTGTTTAAGCGTGGCGAACCCCAAAAATCCCCTCTGCAGAAGGACATTCATGAGAATGAACTACAGAAGGGTTCTTTTCTCCCACCTGCTGTCCTCAGCTCCTGATTATCCCAAAGGAAGTCACACCCGGCAATTAACTCACCCGTGTTGATGACTGCATCGAAGTATCCAGGGCAGTCCTGGTTTATTTGGAGGTACATGTCCACTCGGGACACTGCCTCTTCAATCTCTGGCCTGCTGAACAATCCGGTCCTCCTCAGGTGTTCCTCGTATTTTCCTTTGTCCGTTGGTACCAACAGGACGTACTTGGGTTTGAAGTGGGTATTCTTCAAGCTACGAACACCCTTTGAAAATAAAGCAGAGAAACACAGGGTTTTATTCCTGAAACTGAGCGTTTGTTGGACTTGGAGCTGAGTTTTTTTCTCTGTGTTTATCCCAAATTTTTGGCTGGAAGTTGCTCTGCGGGCATCGGTGGCTACCAGAGCAAAGGGGAAGCACTGCAAACATTTAATTTAATTTAACACATAACTGGGTGTCAGACTTGCAGAAGCCTCTCCGGCTCCAAGTGTAGGCTCAGCAAGATTTTAACTTTTAAAATTGGTGCCAGTCTCCTTTACCAGCCCAAGATACACTCTAGATTAAAGGGAATGAACGGCTCTAAATTTTCAGTCTCAGCCCACAGCCCGTAATTAAAATTTCCTTTAATGGTGCTAAATCACTTTTGTTATGAGCCCTGCAGCAGATAATGGACTCAGCACCTTCTATTCCCACCCATAACTCACCATGATTGTTTCTCAGAGCCCACAGTGATACAAAACTCTGCATAATTCCCGCGCGATCTGGAAACTTCCGTGGCAGAGGGGTTTTAGCTGCCTGCTCTGGTAATTCCCAGTAAAAGTTATGGCCAGTGCCTGCGCTGCCGGGTTAAGCTCCTCATGAATAAACACCGCGTTCCATTAAGTTCCTTCTCCTGAATTATTTGATAACAGCATCTGGTGAAGAACCGACAGCTCGAGAAGGCCCTGTTCCATCAGGTTGCATCTCCTGTTTTTCCTGCCGTGTAAATTTAAGGGCTGCCTGGCAAGACAGCGAACACACCCCTGTGCCCATCAGTGGAGACCGAGGGTGATTCACAGCCCTGTCAAAACCGAGGGGGAAAAAGGAGATGGAGCTACCCAGAGATGAAGTTATTAATTCGCTCTCTAATATCAGCCGAGCCACAGGCGCTCAAAAGCAGCACTGCAGCACTACATTGTTGCTCATTTGAGCAAGGAGCCACTTATTTTTTAGCACTGCCACGCCGCTCTTCTGTTATTTGTACAATTTATGTGCACGGATTTATTTTGGGCCCGAACTCCTCATGAACACCGAGGTACTCATCTGAAAACTCTTTTTTTTTTTTTTTTTTGGATCACCGGTTTGCCAATCAAAATTATCATCCTGTAATTCATGAAATGCAGTATCAGTTTCCGATCAGAACGCTCAGCTTAGGATCTGTAGAAGAATGGCTCTCTGAGCAAGGACATTCAGAGCGAAGCTACGTGCACAACCCAGGTTTCAATAATTGTTGAGCAGTTCCTCAGAGAAAATGGATACTGGGAGCAGTTTCTCATTGGAATGTGCACAACCCAGGCCTCAGCAACCTTGATTATCCTTAATAAGCAAGAAAGAAGAAACAAAGTCGCAGGTAGGAAAGTAACAAGATGGGAAGACAGGATGGGACAACAGGAGCATGGAACCACAAGAAAAGAATAGAGAAAAAGCATGATTGTTTAGCTATAGCCAATCCTCATTAACTATTATACACGTGATAATAGCTATTATCCAATCATAAGTTGCTAACTGGTGCGTGAACAAGCTGACTAATGTATATAACCAGGCCAATTATAATCAATAAATGGATTTCCACCAATAACTCTGTGAGTACGTGTGGTTCATCCCGGCAGCTCTCCACAAGGATCCTGCGTTAGCACTGCAGTCTCCGACATTTCTGTTTCGTCTCTCTTGTTGTGCTCAGTGCCACACCCCAGGCACTCTGTGGAGTCTCTCGTTTTGGAAACTCACCTAGGTGGAGCTCAGTTTGAAGAAATAATTTGGAAGGAAATGCAGAATGTCTTTCCTTTTTGTCCCCTCACCTAGCTAGTAAAGATTGATCTATGAGAATGACAAGTATAATTAGAAAATTGTCTAAAACCTTCAGCTTTTGGGGTTCCAAGAGATGGGTGTTGACACTTTGTTTGTCACCCAGTCTCCTACCGTGGCCCAGCTTCTGAGCATCTGACAAACCTCAGAGAGGGGAAAATAACCCCTCAAAAAATTTGCATTTTTTAATAGTTCTGCCCCAAATATTGCCTGAGGCCTGCACAAACCCTCTGTGGCTTCATCAGTGAAGGAGAAACAGGAAGGTTTTAGGGGTGATCTGCACTGGTCCTGCTGTAGGGTGGAGATGGGTGGGAAGCTCATGGCTGGAAAGCTGAGGGTGCTGGAATGGGAAGTGCTGGTGGTGCTGTGGGGGGATGAGGCTGCTGAAGGTTGAAAAAATAAACCAGAAATTTCAGAAAACGGAGCAGCAGAGGGATCCTTCTGACTAAACCAGGGTCGGAAAAGCTCTCTGAGATCATCCAGTCCAACCATTCCCTCAGCACTGCCAAGGCCACCCCTGCCCCACGTCCCCAAGTGCCGCATCTTTGTGCTTCTTGAACAATTCCAGGGATGGGGACTCCAGCACTGCCTGTTTCAATCCTTCACCATCCTTTCCAGGAGGAAATTCCTGCTGATGCCCACGCCGAGCCTGCCCTGGCCCAGCCTGAGGCCGTTCCCTCTCCTCCTGTCCCCGTTCCCTGCGAGCAGAGCCCGAGCTCGTGAAGAAATGCTCACCCACGGGTGATCCTCACCTCTATTTCCATGTGGGCACAGGTAGCCAGCCCCTCCCTGGCAATGGATTCCACAGTGTCTCTTCCCAGTCCATAGCAGTGGCCACTGTATTTGTAGGTTGCCAGAAACTTGCCCTGAAATTCAAAGCAAGGATAATGCCAAAGGGAATAGTTCAAGGGGAACAACTTCCTCAAATGAGTGAATCGCTCTGGATTTTCTGCTTTCTCTCCCTGATGCCTTAGGATTTTAGCTTTTATATTTCCATATATTTGTAATCCTGCAATTCTTTAGTGTGTAACTCTGAGCTCCATACAGAGTGTGAGCAACTGCTTTTCCCATTTTGGTCAGACACAACAATTCCTCTCCAGGCCTGAGAATCAAGGACACCTCACTGTCTCAGGCCCCCAGAAATGGAAACAAAAGTGAGTTGGGGGGGAGCAAACTGAGAGAATGGGACTGCACTGCCTGAAGCTGGAATTGGACAATGAACCTCTGATATGCAAATGGACAGAACTTCTATCTGTCCCAAAAACGTGTGGCTGTGTCCATCCTGGGTGCAGTCTCTGCGAGACTCCTGCACTGCCCAAGGTGCACCCTGGGAAGGCCTTTCCATAAATCCCTGCCCTTTATCCTTTCCCTCTGTCCAGCCTCTGCTCCAGGGCAGCCTCTCCAAGGCATCAAAAACCCCTGGAGGCAACAAAACCCCTGCACAATCAGATCTATATTTTCTCATCAGTGTTAAAACCCCCTATTTTTTCCCCCAAAAACACCCTTTTAGGCCATCCAACACTTATTCCCACTGACCTGTGGGACATCTCGGCACCTGGGAGTTTTGCCGTGGTAACTGGAAGTGCTGGAATTTTTTGCCCTTGAGTTGATGCCTTAGGATTTTAGCTTTTCTATTTCCATATGTTTGTAACCCTGCAGTTCTTGAGTGTGTAACTCTGAGCTCCACACAGAGTGTGAGCAACTGCTTTTCCCATTTTGGTCAGACACAACAATTCCTCTCCAGGCCTGAGAATCAAGGACACCTCACTGTCTCAGGCCCTGAGAAATGGAAACAAAAGTGAGTTGGGGGGGAGCAAACTGAGAGAATGGGACTGCACTGCCTGAAGCTGGAATTGGACAATGAACCTCTGATATGCAAATGGACAGAACTTCTATCTGTCCCAAAAACGTGTGGCTGTGTCCATCCTGGGTGCAGTCTCTGCGAGACTCCTGCACTGCCCAAGGTGCACCCTGGGAAGGCCTTTCCATAAATCCCTGCCCTTTATCCTTAACTCTGTCCAGCTCCTGCTCCAGGGCAGCCTCTCCAAGGCATCATCCCTACAAAGTTTCTTCCTGCTTAAATCAGCATTAATGAGGGGTGTGAGAGCCCAAAATTAGCAGAGAGGAGCCCCCAGATCTGGGCTTGGGCCTCGTTCATGGATAATCAAATTCCAGGATCCTGAGAACAAAGTGCTGGCAACATTCCTGGATCATTCCTTCCCTGCAAAGGAAACAAGATCCAGAGCAAGGAGCATCCTTCTGGTGGTTTCACACCAAACCACGTGGCCAGGCCATGGAAAATGGGAGATTCCAAGGAAAAGGAAGGACTGCAACACATCTGCAAGGAGGACGGGGAATTGGCTGAGGCATTTCAAAGTTCTGCATCCCCGGGCAGATGGAAGCAGATTATTTCATGCTTTTAAAATTAAACCCCTTGATAATTGTTATGGTGAAGGGCCAGATCAGCTGCTTGAGACTCAGCTGGCTCCCCCTTTTTTGTATAAAAATGAATAATGGGCTCTGTTGTGGCTTTTCCAGGCAAAGATTTGTCGCAGGAAGCAAAAGGCAGCAGAAAGAGCAGCTGGAGGCAGAAAGCCTTCAGAGAAACCTCACTCCTTTAGGGGGGATTTGCTAAACTTCCAAGGAATTCCCTGCAGGGTTGCTGGAAAATGTTGAAAAAAAAATAAAACCCAATAAACCCCACACTATATTTGTGTCTGAAAATAAGTTTATATCTACATGATGCTATTATTTAAATATTTCCCACTGACTGTTTTGCTCATTTAGTGGTTGCTATAAATTCATTTACAGGAGAAATTGTGGTTTCTGTCTATGAACTTGAGCCACACAACTGTGAGGGAATAAACATTCACACCCAGACACAAACTTAATATAAAAAATAAATAAAATAAAAAAATAAAATAAATCAGGCTTGGACAGAGAAGTTGAGTTCACTGTGGGAGTAGGAAAAAAGCTACAAGGATGGGAGTCAGGTACTTACTGCTTTCACCATTTTGTCAAATTCTTCTTGAGAAATGAAATAATAATCGAGTCTGTTTTCTTCCCCAAAGTAAGCTGTCCTGGTGGTGTGACAGGGCCTGGGAGATTTATGGGATAATAAAGAAATAACCTGTTTTCAATCCCAGCAGCAGCTATGGAATAGCAGTGGAGGGGGGGAAAAAAGCAGGGAATCTACAAATCATTTTATTTTTAAGCAGCAAAGAAATATGAAAAATATAAAGAGGTGCAAATCACAGCTCTAATGCTGCGTGTTTGAAAGACTAACCCATAAATACACCCCAAAAAAAAGTTAAATGCAACATTGGAATTTTGGCTGTAAATCCTCACCCCAGCCCAGGATGGCCTGAACTGAAGCTGTCGCAGCAGCCTGGAACTGAGGAATGATGAATCCATTTTTCTGGGGATGATAAAAAGTCAAATCCTGAATGTGGGAAAGGAGAGTAGGAGTTGGGCTGAACTCTGAGGTTAAGAAAGAGCTCTAAAGTCCAATTTTTAAACAGAGCCCTGACAGGGAGGGGAGCAACAATCCTGAAAGTGGGGGCATGAGTGGGATAAAAGGCAGGAAAAGAAATTCCCTGCCATCCCATAAGGACAAACCTCAGCTCCCTGAGCTTCCCACCAGGGCGAAACACTGAAAACCCTCAAAAAGAAAAAAAAAAAAATTAATGCAGGCAGCAATTTGAGGCTGAAGTATTCATTCTCTTTGGAAAGCAGATTTTCCTCCTCGTTTCTGCTTTGCCATTCCTGCTCATTTATTCCAGGGAGCTGCGCTGGAAACCGTTAAGAAATTCGGTGTCAGCATCAGAGGGGGGCACTTTCTCCTCAGCAGACGAGAGCGGCGGGTTCCACACGGGAATCCCGTAAAATTCCCCCGATTTTTTCGGAGGTAACGCAAACACACCCAGCTCCAAAGGTCGCCGCTGAGCACGAGCCAGATGGTTGGAGGGGCCAATTCTGCTCCATTTCCTGCAGCACTTTTATACATTCCGGCCCTTTTTAATTGCAGGGCCATGTTTACATGCAGGCTGCCAGGGTACCTTGCATGAAATCCATTTTTAATGAGCAGAATGTTTGAAATCTCCGAGTGCGAGCCATAAAATTGCCCAAATCTCCCCCTGAATAATTAAAATACAACTTTGCTTTATGGTTGCAATTTTCTGCTCTGTTAAGATTCTGTATCTCTCTTTTTTTTTCTTTTTTTTCTTTTTTTTTTTTTAGTTTTTTTTTTCCCCCCACTGTCTCATGCAGGGAAAGTTGTAGGAAATAAACCACATGATATAAAAACAACACTCTTAAAAAAACCAACAAAAAAACCCCTCCACAGAATGTGTGGAAAATTTTAATTAGCATCATCATTTCCATTTGTTTGTCATTTCCAAAATACAGGTTTTAAAGAAAGGGGGAAAAAAAAAAGAAGGAATTTCTACAGTCACATAACAGATCTTTTCCTTAAAAAAGGAAATGAATGGATAAATTAGTGCCATAAAAAAAGAAGAATAAGGGAATACGGAGCAGTGCTGACCCTACAGGACCTATGAAAATCAGGCACTGGGAAAAAGGGGATGGATGGGTTCAAGGAATATTCTCAGGTATACACCTAAACACCTAAATTTAGGTAAACACCTAAATTCAGGTATCAAATAGTGGGGATTCCACTCAGCCAGCCTGAATTTCCTTTGGAAAGGGAGAGTTTCTCTCCCCTAAATCCCCAGGGAGCACTAAGGATTATAATTATT
>VWPU01002141.1:0-128125 GCA_013398955.1 Callaeas wilsoni | reverse complement strand
ACCGCACCGCACCGCACCGCTGCCCTCCGCCGCTCTCCAACCTGCTGCTGTCCGCCCGCCCGCCCCGGCTACGGGGGCGAGTAGCCGTCGGGTGGGCCGGGGCCGGAGCGGCCGGAATGGCAGGACCCCTCCTTCCAGGGCCGCCGCCGCTGGAGCCCTCACACCGCCACAGCTGTGAAAGGGTCGGGGAAGTCCCGAAGCCAAGGCAGTGTAAAAATGCCTTTTCTTAATTCTAGAGGATGGCCATGCAGGATTTCTCGCACATGACAGAAAAAAAATTGAAATAAGTGAAGCACAATGAAGAAAGTGAGAAGGTGCGAGGGGGAGGGAGAAAGATAAGGTTTCCAAGAGAAATAAGAGACAAGCCAAGTAGGACTTTTTAGGGAGAGGTAGGAGAGGTTCCTAAAGGTGAAGAAGAAGAAGAAAAAGAAGAATGCAATAGCAAAGCTATAATGGCACAGCTCCGTGTTTGTCAATAGCTTCATAACCAAATCTGACTATTCAGGAATGTGCTTTCCTGGGTTTTTGAGTTCCCAGATAAGTTCATAAGTCCTACATAAAGTGTTCTTCTTTAAAAATCAGTTTCAAGCACGCATGAACTGGAAATGCAGTTCGCTGCAGGGCTTTACGCTTTCATTTTAAACTATATAAGGAGAATGCAAATATAGGCAACTAATGTTAAGGCAAATAAACAGCTTCAAACACTTTCTGAAATGATTCAGAAAGTTTCTGTGCAGTTGTCAAATACCTATGGCTATATGATAGCACCCTTTGTAAAAAAAATATAACTTTTTAGTTATAGCTTCAGTGCAAATCTTCTCAGTAATAACAGAATAATTGCTGGAAGAATTGTAAGCAGTTGCTACCTCTCAATATTAATGATTGAATTCTTGTTCGCATTATATCTTTTCAGAATGTCTGTTTAACCTACATGTGGTACAAAAACGTAACTTAAATCAATGCCAGCAAGTTTGCCCAAAGCTTATAAACATCAAGTGAAAAAAATAGAATGTTTTAAATATGTGAAAACAGTAAACTGTTTAACTCATAAAAACATCTGGAGCCAACACAGTTTGGAACATCATTTATATTTTCGTGTATGGGCTACTATTTGCATTCACTTTGTGTTTCTTGGTTTTGCTGGTGGGTCATTGTTGGTTTTTTAACTTACCACTTATGGGGAAGGAGATCATGTAAAAATTGACCTGAATGAACCAGTGTACAATTCCTCCTCTTCAGGACTTTTGTAGTCTTTCTGATTTTTTACGTTGGAGACTGAAAGAACCACCTTCCTGAATATTTATCAGAATGTAAGTAGGATTCTTGTCAGTTCTTTCTGATGTGTGGCTTGCATATTTGCAATATGCGTATTACAGTAAAATCAGATAGATAAGTCATAGTTGGGGACCACCATTTGAGTGATATAAATTGTCATAACTTTGCTGAAGTCAGCAAAAGGGCAATTTCCACCATTTAAGAATATTTTCCTTACTGTCAAAGGGAAAGCTTACAAATATGAATTCAGTTTCTTTTAGCCAAAGTTTTTATTGTGCTCAAGAGCCTACCAAAGCAAGAGGACAAAGTTTTATTCTACTGTAATTATGATCACTTTGTATTTTTCCATGGCAATTTGGTGAATGCAGGCATCATTTAACCTTAGAGTCAATCCAGATTCACAACAGATGTATATTTATTTTCAGCCTTTTCTTTTTTCCCTAATTTTTGCCAGTTTAACTCCCACTGAAGCAATATAATTCGTTTCTCTTGGTACCTGTGCTGCAATATACAATATAAACCCACAGATATAAGCAGTAATAAAGCCTAGGGATTATGCATCATTTCAGAGATGCTTGAATGCCTTAACTGAAAATTCTAGCACAGAAAATGAATAATTGTTCACTGACTAGCCAAAAATACTGAATCCTTGACTAGTTAAAATTGACAATAATCACATTTACCATTCTAAACCTATGGTATACCAGTATCTTTACAATACATCGTCATAAAAACCATTTTTTTGGAGAAATTGCACTACCACAATGTGTACCACATAATTTTAACATTGCATTTCTGTGGTGTACTTCCAGTTCACTCTCTATATCTTTTACATGTGCCATGGTTTAACACTTATCAGACACAATCTTTGCTTTAAAGACAACTACAGATCTGTAAAAACTTTTAAGCCTGAATCCATATTTTCAGCTACTTCTTCCACATACATATGGCTTCTGTTCTTATTTTCATGATCTCCAAGTATTACAAATTTTAAAGTTATGCCAGCAATTTAGTATATTACAGAAAAGTTGTGCTGAGCCATGAGGCCCTCACTGAAAATGATTTACAAGTTTGCATTACATCATTAAAAGTTATTGGAATTACCAGCCCACTGTAACCAGTAAAATATCTTATGCTTCCTATTTAATTTAAATAAATTGATGAAGTATTAAAATTCTGAATGAACGTGAGGCTTCACACCTGAACTATGACGTTTCAGGAATACTTTTAGAATTTGAGCTATGGGAAACTTGCATTTCACGTTAGATACTCAAAAGTCTCAGAAGCCATGTTCAAAAATTTGGGGTGTGTTTGTTTTAAATAAATAATTTATTTTCAAATTGAACCATCTTGCACAATACTATTTGTTTCCCAATCTGCATGCTGCATTGCAATTTAACTTTTTTTTTATTCCTTCTAGTATTATCTCCACTTAAGAATACTTGAGCTATGACAAGCTTTGTAGGGCACTTTAATAATATATGTCTTTCATTTGCATTGAGAAATGTACTCAAAATGCATATGCAGGCAAGTCAATAATGCCTGAAAAATATGTTTTCCATTTTGTTGTCTCCAGATCTTGACAATTACAAGCTGCACTCAGTCCATTTTCCTCATAAAATTACTAATCACAGAGAGGGAAAAAAGGCTTGTATTTTACACTTTAATCATTGTATTGTTTGATAAAATTCATATTGTGGATTTTGATCTGTATATGTATTTAGAAGACATTTTACTGGAGTCCCCATTGAAAATACAGACACTGTTGTGCACAGAAGAAAGGTGAAGGGCATTTTTATCATTCTGTATTTTTAACAATGCTGGCTTCTAACTGTGCTGCAAAAATAATATTTTCCTAATTATACTTCAAATTTGAGTCACTCAGAATAAAAAATACAGATGACTGAAAACTTTGTGCATCAAACGATTTACGCTACGATTTACATCCATTAACCGTGTAAATACGCAGTATGCTTACAGTAAAAGACCAAGATAGAGACAAAAATATACCACTATGTGAAATATTTATTGTCTCCTGGCTGACATTTCCAAGCCCTTGCAGGACCAGCAGCAGGGGGCATATTTCATAATTCTGGCTCCATCATTGGGAGAGTGATAAGTCACTAATTTTTGTCATCTCTTTTACACGTTAATGAGTATAATACTTGTCTCACAGTGTGGGTTTGTAGTAGTTCCTAATTTTCTTTGCTCTAGAGGGAGAAAAAGACACACGTATCTACGCGGCAAGAATAAATAATTACAAAATCTCTAGGTTTTAATAGCTGCTGGGATTATGTTATTTACTTTGCAGGTGTGTTTGCTGTGATTTATAGTGTGATGAGCTCTAGACTTGGAGCAGAAACCCCTAACTAGCTAGTATTCAGAACAGAAAGATATTCACTGCCCTGCAGAGCTCAAGGTCTATTCATTTCTCCAGTTTCACATGGGATTAATCCTGTGTTTTTACAGAGTCCTATTTGTCTTCATGGTTTCATAGAAACATTTTCACGATTGCAACATTAATTAAAAATAGGTGTAGGAAACAGAGACCTAAAAATTGCTAATGCATAGCAGCATCATGCATCACAAAATCTAATATCAGATAATGCTAACAACAGATACTTGATAGGAGAAATTAAATACAAAGTAACATTTGTTTGAAATAATTATTTTATACTAAACTGAGGGCATTTTTAGATGCAGATATTTTGTCTCGTGAAAGAATGAGAAAAATTAAAAAAAAAAAATAAGCTAGACTTCCCTAAAAAATATATGCCAATAAGTGCTCAACTTGCAGATAAAGTCTCAAAGATTCAGGAAACTATTGTAAGGCATCAGCGATATTAAAAAAACATAGGTAAGTTCTTGAATGTCATGAGTGACATACCTTGAGAATGACACCTTCTAAAGCCGTGTTTGCATAAACTAATTTTTTATTTTATTTCCCCAAAACAGAATGCAGCTCTACTGAAGAGAATATATGATACTACTTCTTGAAATAAGAATTTTCCAAGATATTTATACTTGCCATGCTTCATTAAGCATCCCACTTGCATGTCCTTTGATACAATGTGGTAGAACTCAGGTTGAGTTCAATAATGTATTCCAGTAAGGGATTACCTGAGGCAGTTTCACATCAACTAAGTTTACATATTGGACTCTCGTGCACTGAATCACTTTAAGTAGCCACCTTCCTCTCTTCTTTGATGCATTTTCATATATTTCATTTAAATTAGATGCCCACAATAAAAGTGTGAAGTCCATATATTTGTATGCTTTTTTTTTTTCAAATGAAAAATGTCTAGCACTGTGAGTTTAGTGAAGGTCAGCTGTAAGAAGAGGTGTATTATTTGGCATACTTTTCAGCTGACTGAGACACAAATGCAATGTACAGCACGTGGGGACAGTCTGGATTTGTGTAATTCCCTCATAGGTAATTTGTCCATGAACTTTAAGCATTTGTACATTTGAGCTGTAGAACGTATCACTTAGGGATTTAGATTTTGTTTAATAATCCAAGTATATTTCAATACAAGATGGTAAACTAAAAATATTTTCCATTTAACTGTTTCAAAAACGCCATGTGCAAAAGAACACAACAAAACGATATTAACTCATAACATATGCAACTCTTACTTGTGCAAGAGCGGTATATGCCCCTAAATGCAGACTGCAGCATCTGGAGGCATAGCATGTCTCTGATGGAAGAGAAAGGCACGAGACATGTCAGCTTCTTGGCTGTGTTACGCTAAAAGTCGTGCCTTTGCCTTCTCGATACCCAATGCAACTCAGATTAAAACTGACAAAATAGACACTGTCCAGGTAAACTGCCTTTGAAGCATTTTGCTTTTTTTTTGTCTAATTGTAGACAATAGGTTTAAGCTAAGATAGATATTTATTTTATAAAAGAAAAAACCTCTTGTGTAAACCTCTTTTGCTTGAATCAAAATTAATATCCCACAGTATGAATCATGTGTTCTTAGTGCATGCAAATCTACACATTCCCATCTGTAGAAACAAGTTTTGCTGTTGCTAAGAATACTTCAAGTGCCGCTTTATTATTACTGCATTTTACCCCTAGTCGTATTAGAAATAATGTATTCCTCATATACTTTTACTACTGTGATCAGCTTGGTAGAGACTCTGAAAACATTTTAAAGAAACAATTCACCCTTTAACTGTTTTACAAGAAGAACTGTCTTCATACTTGACTTTGAGGAAGTGCTGAGTCTTTTCTTTTCCCCAACGACCTCACAGGATCAACTTCATTGTTAGACTGTAATAGCAATTTTTAAAAGTGCGGGGAAACTTAGATACCATTCCTTGTGATTACAAAAAGAAAAAAAAAATTAGACAACCAACACTACTGAAAATTGTATTTTGAAATGGTGGACAAAGCCTGGTGGATAAAATATTTTACTAATGCATTTTCAATTTTTTATTGCACTAAAACTGTTAAATGATATGCTATGGAATTTGAGATGTCTAATTTTAAATGTTCTTTCCTTCTTATTTATATCAGTTAATCTCCTCTCTTACATTCATAGCAAGCAAGGGGGAAAGTATGTCTGTCTATTGTAGTTACTCTTGTTTGCAGAAAATACAAGTATAAACTGCAAAACTGCGTTGTTATAAAGGTACTAAACTTGAAAATCCCATCATGCTGGATGTATAAATACTCATATGTGCATGATGAAAGAGGGTGTTCAGCTGTGCAAAAGTACAAGCTTACCTCCAGGCTCAAACCCTTACTGTGTGATTAAAACAAATTAGGTTAGTGCCCACTGTCTTTTAACAATAGAGAGTTCTCAGACGCATCATATTAAAATAGAAGCCTCACGTTAAATCAAATGAAGGAGCAGAAGAAATTCTTTGCACAGATTACCAGAGAAAGTTCTGACTTTGCTTCCTAGCAGAGAAAAATGTTTGGGAATGTATCTAATCTAACACACCCTATAAAACTGTGCAGTAGTCCCTGATATAACAGTGAGCTACATGGAAGATAGAGTCACATCTCAGCAATATTCCAAGATTCCTGTGATCCAAAACTGCCTGCTTAATTTCTAAATTGTGAGGCTACCTATCCATTTTGGTATGTTGGTAGGTAGACTTCTCTTATACATGTACACTAATTTCATTACGTATGACCCCCTGCAGTTGTGGTAATGAGGCTTTTTAAAAAACGTACCTTGCCTTGACGATGAGAATATTTGGATCTAAAAATAAGATGTATATTTAACTTCTAATGTGGAAGGCATGGCATGTATCCAGAGGTCCTGGCAAGAAGTTTACACTGTATAATTTGTAGTCAATCAGACTTTCCCAAATGAAGTTCCATAAATATGAACATACATTGCTTGTTTGTTTTCTTTTCTGCTTTTTTTGTTGTTGTTGTTTCCTTTATTGGTATCATAATAGTATGACCCAAATATAAGGGAAAAAAACCATATCATATTAAACACAGGAATACGCTTTCACAGTCGTTTATTGTGCATAGCTAGTAAACATTTCCTGGCAAACAATTTAGAGAGTCCATAAATTCCACCCTAACGCTACTTCCGTAGCTAGATGCAGTGCACCATACACGAGGGTATTAGCTCAGTCTCTCTCATCCGGAATGGGTGGATTGGAATTGAAAACTCCCCACCCCCCCATTATAGCACCATATGTCTCGAAAGTCTATCCTCTCTCAGGGCAAACGGCTCCTCTCAGATCCGCCTGATGGATCACGACTAAAACGCTGCTGTCCCTCGCTATTTAATCTAACAGCATTTCTGAAGTAGCTATCGGGAGAGCACAACGAGCCAAGCATCCCTTTGGCATTAGTGGCAGTTCCCCACGCAGAGAATATCAAGGATATGGAATAGCAGAGGGAAAATCTACCACACCATGCCAATTTGTATGGAAAATTTGATCCTCAAGCTAGAGGCAGGGAAAAGAAGAAAGCCTCTCATTTCAGCAAATTGAGCAGTGCTTATGACTCCCGAGTTCCTTATGTAACTAGTTAACCAGTGTTAGTAGACCAGCTTTGCAGCATCTTCAGAGGAACTGAGTCTATAAGAATTTCAAACAATTTTCTCTAGATGTCTTATTGAGGTGTTTATAGATTGAGGGATTACTAGAGGAACAGTTTATCCATAAAGATTTTTGGTGGATTGGATTTCTGCTCAATATTTTTCAGATCTCTTTCTGTGTGCACGTCAATTTATAATGCGAAAAAAACCCTTTAAATAACATGAAACTGTTCAGCATTTGAAAGGATTTGTGTGAGGTGATCATATTAAGCTGAAGTTCGTATCGTTATTTGAGAAGACTAAGCAGGCATGTTTCCACCACTTTATGTACTTTTTACAGGTATACATTAATATCATTCATGTTACAGGTATTATTTCCAGATTATTTTGGATTGAAAACAAAGACTTAGCAAAAATCTGGACTCCTTCCAAGTTACCAAAATCATCTCAAAAGCCCAAAGGAGTTCAGTCACTCTGTCGAAGTCCTGCTTTGTGATTTTTAATTTTACGAGATATGGTGTTAAAATCTCTCCCCTGTACACCTTGAATCAGAACCTGAGGAAGGATGGCATGACAACAAAGGGCAGAAAGATTTTATTTCACTGGGCATGCAAGTGTTTTTGGTTTTTAGCTCCCTGGTTTTAAAATTCTCTTTCATTGATTCCTATTGAATAGAACCACTATTAAACAAATAGTCCTCTTCTTGGTTAACAGCTTCATTATATATCTTTGAGAATCCATGTGAACTCCTTTGGGGTATTATTATGTGAACAAGCAAAAATTTTGGAATAAAAAGTGTGATTTTTTTTGCAGCTTTTGAAATGAATTAAAATTACCAGGACTTCAAGGCTCTAGAATTTTAGACTTTTTCATGTGCTCTTTGCGCAGTGCTCAACAGTAGACATTGCACAATCATCCCTCATTGTCTGGCTACTCATCTTTACAACATCCCTGCACTTCCTCCTTTGAGCTCTAAGGCACCGAGTTCAGCCACAAGTCCTTCAGGGGTACTCTGAAGAGAAGTAGTTTGTGGTCTGCAATTTGCTCGACTTATTGTCTGATGATAAAGCCCCTAATTCTTTTCCTGGACCAGGACCTCCGCCAACTTCCTTTCATTGTGCATATGGGCAAACAGAGCTAGAAGAAAGATAATGCTGAGCTTGTTCAGCACAACTCCAGCAATCATTTTCTCTTTTATGTCTTCAGTGAATCTGATTGCTGGCAAAAGCTGCCAGAAAAAGACAAGTCTGATCAGAAAGAGCATGAGCAGAGAAAGTCCAGTTTCCCAGATACGTAGCTTCAAGGACTATTCCTTACTGGTGGTAGGGTGTATTAGCCCCCAGGCCCAGTCAGCCTTGGCCTCCCCCAAATCAACATGAACATCCCCTAATAACCCTTTTGGTGTGAATTCTCGTCTGATTCGTACAATAGGCTATTTTCTCATATTTAACATTACAGTCATGCATGGTTGTATGGATTTTTTCTTGACTCTCCTCATGGTAAAGAATACCAATAACAAATTAAATTCATGTGTTTTATGTACATTAAATAGTAGGAAATAAATCTGTGTTGAAAATGTAGCTAGTTCCTGTGTTTCAGAGTCTCTCTGGATTTATTGCATTGAAGCCAAATCTATTATTACTCCATTTAATACTGATTTTATTCTCCAAATATGTTTGGTGTTTCTTTTCTGAACTGACATATTGTGACTGAAAAAGTCAGTATTGTACATTCATAAGGTACTGGCAAAAAAATTGCTGAGAACAGGTAATATATTGTTTTCTTGCTGATAAATATGTAAAACCTCACCAATTAAGTTTAGATGGTGACTGGTTGAATTATCAGTAATATTTTAATAGGATTTCTATAGACATCTTTGCCCTTTTGTGTCAGGTCCTGTGCACTGAACAGGAGAGCTTTTCATCTAAATAGGCAAGATAAAGAGCCAAAGAAATTAAATCAGATAATTATAAGGCAGCTATACTTAAAATTAGAAATGTATGCTGCAGACATTCACTTCAGGTCTGTCATTAAGAATAGTGTGCTCGTGACACAAATAGAAATGCAGCATTTATTTTTAAAAATGTTCCTATGGAATCACGTAGAAAGAAGTAGGAGATGCATTCCCTGAAAGCATTCTTATTTAATACCACTTTTAATAGATTTCACCCTCTTTAAGAATGGGATTAAATCAGGGTGAAGTAATTGGGTGTTATGGTCCAGTTAGCGAACTTTAGCATGAGGCTAGTGGCAAGTTAAATCATTATAATATGGAACAGCGTTTTATGAAGAAAACTACTGGAAGTCTAACAGTTTGAGTGCTACTAACTTCAAAGAGCCTTGAACCTCAGACCCGATTTCCAGAATTTTATAATTTGTTATAATTGTAGCTGCATTTTCAGTATGTTTTGTATTTCTGCTTAAGGCATTGAAGTGAGCAATCTGCACATTACTGTAAATAAACAGAGGCTATGAGAGAACGCTGTGACTCCAAGTTAACACTTTACTCCTAACAAAAAATAAAATAAAATGGCTTCTGTGCATTAAATCTTTCACACCTCTCAGTAACTGTGTCAATATTTTTAAAACCACACTTTATTTTGAAGCAATGATCCAAATTGTGTCAGGCTGACATTTTATATCTCACTTTATATGCCTCATTTTAAAGATTCTCATTGCTGTCAAAATGAAATAATAATTTTAAAAGTCTGTGTTTCTTTCATACCCGTCATGAAATATCTTAACAAGGAAAAATGCTTATGAGGTATGGAATAGTATTAATATAAACTGGAAACCTCAGAGTGTCCATAACAAAATACTAGCTACATTAAACAGATCAAAAGTGACAATTTCTCTAACTACATGCAGAGGAATTCTCTACTAGACCTCAGTCTATGACAGAGGAATCAGAGAATAAAAAAATAATTGCTTATGTGAACATAGCTAAAACTTTATTGTATTTGTTCTGAGAAAATTAAATAAAATCTAATATTTATATTTGTTGTTATAAGATAATCAGCTTTTACAAATTTAACATTGAGTGTAAAACAGTTATTTGAAGAAAGTATTAAAGGAAATACTTGACTGACAACTTCAGCCTGCTAAACGCATTGTAAAGGACATGTCATAAAGAGTCATAATGAAGGACAAACTTTCTACTCTTTTACTGAAGATAATAAAATGACATTGTATTTGAATGCTGCTACTAAAAAAACCCAAAACCAAAAGGGAGGTGCAGGGGAAATGTAGCAATTAATGTAAGTTAGAAGCTGGGAATTATAAGCATTTTTAAGCCAAATATTACAAAGAGAAAACAGAGATAAGGACAATATGAAGATATTTTGAAATTTTATTATGAACAAAAAACCCTAAAAATTGTTTAGCTTCATTACTAAGTGGAAATTACAAGGACTTTTTCTAAGAACATTAAAAAAAACCTCAAATACTTTTCTTTTGTATTTTGAGGAAAAGTCAAATGATGT
Source organism: Callaeas wilsoni (assembly GCA_013398955.1). Taxonomy (NCBI): domain Eukaryota; kingdom Metazoa; phylum Chordata; class Aves; order Passeriformes; family Callaeidae; genus Callaeas; species Callaeas wilsoni. The sequence goes on along the minus strand of VWPU01002141.1, from coordinate 117,354 downwards.
ATTCATATCAGATGAGTACGATGAAGCTCTGTTTCAGTAGTTGTGCAGGAGAACGTTAAATAGCAGCTAATAAAACTAGACATTTTTAAAATCAGTAGACCTGAATAATTTTCATGGAGGTATTTTAATACATTTGGCAGAGAAGTCTGCATGGTTAGTGAGGATTTTTAGTATGTCTTGGAGAACTAGGGAGGTTCAGGAGAAAAGCTTTTGTGAATAGTTATAAAGAATAAGTGTGATGACCTAAATGTCTGTAAGCCTTTCAACCACACGTTGATCTCAAGCAAAATAAGGAAGATTTTCTAGGAATATTAGTTCATTTTAATCAAAGCAGCAAGAACAGAATTTTCTGGAAAATCATCTTGCCAAAGCTAACTCGATATCATTTAATAGGAGTATAAATTTGGTAGGATAAAGGTAATTTTACTACTATTAAATATGTAGAGGAATATTGGAAAGTCTTTTAGTTTTTAATAATAATAATTTGATAAAAAAATTAAAATCAATATTGTAGTTATTAAATAGAATCAAATCTCAGTCTCAAGCATGTAGCAAGTGGGGAAGAGTAATCAGTGGTGGTTATTTTAACGATGATCCACAGATGCATGACCTTATCATTTTTTTTCCTATTGGTGACTCTTCTATCAGTTATAAAAAAATACATTTAGAAAGTTTGCATTTGCAATTATTGGAAGATTAGTAAATAGAGAGCGAGCCAAGTCACTGTGAACTCAGATTGCTCCAGAAACTGGCCACATTTAAACAAATGGTAAATTTCAATCCAGAGAAACATAAGACGCTGCTCTAGTAACAAAGACTGTGCCACTGCTACAAGGTAAAGACCCTACTCACAGACTGAAGGCCACCTGAAAAAGCCTGGAGACCAGATAATCAGTGCAAAGAGCTGTGAGCACAAGAGGGTAGACACGAATCTGAAACAACCGAAGAGCACATCACCAGAGAAACATACAATATGGTTGTGTTACCTCTGTCCTTGGCACAGATGCAACCTGTTCTGGAAACACTGTGTCCACAATTCAAGAGAGGTTGTTGAAAAATTGGAAAAGGTTCAGAGGAAAGCAACAAGAATGATGAAAGGAGTGGAAAACATTCCTTGTAATGAAAGACGCAAGGAGCTCAATCTATTTAGGTTATCAGAGAGATGTTTAAAAGGCAACTTGATCACAGCTTATAAATAACTATGTGAGAAACAGAAATTTGATAACAGTAGAATTTTCAGTCTAGTGACAAAGGTGTAACAGAAGCCAGTGGTAAGAAGATGTAGTTGGAGGCAAACACTGGAAGGCTTAAATCAAGATACATGATTTTTTTTCTGTTAAAATCACACACACACACACACAAAAAAGAGTAATTCAGAAAAGTTCTGGTGTGCCTTTCACAGGGGGAGCAGACTGAGTAGATGACCATAATAGCCTTTTAGTTTTATAGGTCATGAATCTACAGCTTCAATTGCAGGCTTCTCTGCTTCGTATTTTCTTACGCCATCACTGGGCAGATCCAACCAGCGCAAACTTAATCGGAACCAGGTGGAGCCTGCTTTTTGCAGCACAAGGGAGCTTCCCCCTGAAGCTACATTGGACAAGACCAGGATTTGACTGGACCAAAGGAATTAATACAGTAAGAAGAGTGTGTGTCTGTCATATTGACACCTATTCTTTCTAGTTATTGAAGAAATATTCATATTAGAGTGAGTATAAAACATAGACTTGGGAGATGAATTATGGTAAATTTTATGACAAGTGATTTTAACACATACGCACACCTTATCGGCTCCAAAGAAATAAAAGGAAATAGAAGATTACATGCAGTGCACTGTTTAAGCGAGGCAGAATATGGGAAAGAGAGCTAACTCATTTTGCCTGGTATTTATGCTTTTGAGAGCAGCGCAGGTCCGAAAACTTTCCTTCGACCGCAGAAGTCTTTGAATTAACTTTGTTGTTAGGAGAGACTGCAGGAGGAGGTGGAGCAACAAAGGAAAGAGAAATGCTAACGGAAAAAACACATATAAACAACATACCATATGTAGGACACTCACCATATGCCAGCCTCACTTTTTTCTTCTCTCTCTAATGTGGTCCAATAATTCCAGTCATCTAGAGGGTTATTCACACTGTCTACTTCAGGCATCTGATTTAGGTCCTTTGAATTGCAGCAGTTCCCCCCTCGCCTACAGCCCCCCGGCACCTCTGTCTCCCTGCCAGCTATGCAGGGAAGTACAAACACCTAGGTTTAGTTCTTAAAACTCTGCCTAAGTTAGATATCTAAGTTAGCCTAAAGCTGTTGTATAAATACCACTTTTTCCTATTAAATTTAAAAAGAAAAAAAGAAAAGGAAAAAATTATTGCTATGGAAAAAATTACTAGTTTAAAGTACAGGGATATAAAAGCGCAGGAAAGTTTACAAATTCAAGGCCAGCTCCTTAGCTGGTACGACTCATATACCAGCATTCAAATAAACAGGCTGACTCTCATTTGCCCTGGCAAAAGTGCAGCCTTCAAGCTCGTTTTGCAAACCTAGTCAGCCACCTGATTCTGTTGGGCAAAGAACATACGTTTTCATAAAATACAGAAAAGAAAGTTTTACAATGTAAGTCTATTAAAAAAACCAAAAACCCTCAAAGGAAAAAAAAACCTAAAAAGAAAACGTTGTGTAGGAAATGGCAGCTACTGCAGTCTGCAGAAGGCACTTCTCTTACAAAAGCAGAGAAAAAGTGGTGAGAGATCAGCATCAGACTCAACAATTGTAAATAAGATACTTTTCTGAAAAAATATCTTACTACCCTTCCTAGAGAAAATGTCGTTTTAATTACAGAACTCCCAAATATTCTAAATGCTTTGCTGCCCCATATTAGCTTTACTATTACTACATTTTTATTGTGTGGTACTGCAGCAAGCTGAAGTAAGCAAAGCATGTGGATCTCAGCTCAGCACAAAGCTAGACAATTCACAACAGCAGAAAGGCAACTTTGCATAAATGTTGTTGAAAGACAGTGAAGAGAGAAGAGGAAATTCTGCATCTTTAATGCAACGTTTTTAATGCTTATATATATCAAACTGCTCTGTATACTCCTGGAACCTTTCTGTTAAAATGTCTCTAACTCTAGGGACACATTCTACTAGGCAGTTATGCACCATTTAAATGTGAAAAATGCACACTTTACTTGGAAAAAGATGTGTGATGTGAAGTGTTTTTAAGAATAATTGAATGATTTTGTGATTCATTAAATGCTTTTTCCTCAGCAAGCAAGTAATGGCTTTTCCACTAAGCACCCAAAAGGTGAAAAGTCAAACTGTTAGAAGGAGTAAAGCGTCCTTAGGAAGAGGATCATTTACAGTTTTTTTGTTTTATTTCTTACCTATTTTTTATCCGAAGAGGAACAGAACAAAGAATGGAGGGGGGGAAAGTGAATAACTATATGTAGGAAATGAAAAAGATTGAATGATGGGGACAAAACTATAGGTGGCGGTTTGTCTATTCTTCAGTTTAAAAGAAAACAGAAAAATTGTTACACCTAAGGTTTATTGAATATGGTTTCACATACATATTCCTGCTGAGGCCATGGGATCAGTTCTTCCATGGGAGTGAAAAAAAGAGCTGTTTTCATATACCCAGTACATCTTTAAGCCAAAGTGTAAATCTTCAGTTTCTTCCCCTTCCTATTTTTTTTTTCCTTTTTAAAAGAATAAAAATCTAGGGAAACAATGCACACCTTGACTCCTGCAAAAAAGATCTCTGGCACAATCACAAGACGCCTGCTTAAGTAATACCCAAAAGGTAACTCCATGCATTCCACTGGCCAGAAATAATTCACAGCACGATGAATCCACAAGAAAGTCAATAGCATATTATAACACTCTTAGGGGAGCTATAGCTGTAAGAGCAATGTGAGGCAATGCCTTAGCATGAACTATCACTTTATATATGTGCTGTATACATGAGTATGAATTATATTACAACATTTGACACGCTATGGCTTTTGATCTACTGTGACTCATGACCTCTGTCCTATTGTGACCTTTATGCCTAAACCTGTAGGGAATAGTTCAAACAATAGAACATAAATGATAGATAACCCTTAGATAGGACAAAAGTGTATAACGATTATGGGCACTCATGGTTAGGGCAATAGCTAGTCAAAAACTGCCAAAGATTAGGAAGATACTGCCCCGGGGAAATGATATGAATTTTCCTGCACCTTCCTCTGGGGCATCTGGAGCCAAGGATACTAGCCTAGATGGACCACTGGTTTGATTAGGTATGGCAGTTCTAATATTTCTGTGAACATATGATAGTGTGGAAAAATACAGCTTTTATGGTTAGTAGAAAATTCTGCATAAGACAGGAAGAAGGCTTTGACCACTGATAAAATCCTTGTGAGCTTTCAGATGAAAAGCCAGTTGAACTTTGTGTAGATTCTGTTTCCACCCAAATCAACTGTGATTTCCTGCTGATTTCAGTAGGAGCAAAAGAAAAACTGTTAAGCAGCCCCACATACTGTCTTGTATGGGGGAGCATTCAGATGACACAAGCAACTATATTTTATTTTTAATTTAAAAAAAAAAATCCCTGTAGATCTGGAGTCTCATGAGATTTTCCAGAAAGCAAGGGTTGCACTTCCTTCTACAGGAGGGAGAATTTGAAGACAATCTTTGTCATATGTATCAGCCTTTGCTCTATTTTTTAACAGCTCCTATTCGTTTAGTCTGTTCCAGCAGCTTCCAGCTGCAATCTTGGACTCCAAAGACTGGCTTCCTGATCATCAGCTACCTGACTCCACTGAGCAGTCCAGGGACCAGGCATTCAAATGCAATTAAATTACTCTCCAAAAGAAAGCTGGAGAGCAAGAAATAGTGTTGGCATGCTGCAGAAAAGCAGGAAGACAAAGAATCAACTGACAGCCTATATAGCATGAGACTGGAGTCTTTGGCTAAAGTGTGGAATTATAGTGCATCTTGGAAAAAAAGTATGGTCAAAAAGAGCAGACATGGAATGAAGGTATCCTTAAGGCCTTGGCATATAAAGTTTTCAGCATTTCTCAACATCTGGATATAGACGCATTGGTAAACTTTAACCATAAATTGTATTTTTAATATTATTGTCATAATCTTCAGACATGAATTTTTTAAGAAAATTGAAGTTATAGCTTGCCTTTATCAGGTGTAAATACGAATTGATATAATTAAGTTGATTTTAAGCCAAAAAAAGAGGAAACAATTTTTTGGATGCATTTTGAGTTTTGCTAAAACCACATTTATTTCAGTACAGCCCTTATTGATTAGTTTAAGCAAAACAAATCACTGAAACTCTATCCAGGCTCCACAGACCGGGGTTTATATTTTTTTGATAGAAACCTATTTAAAAATCAAGGACATTCAGACTGGTAGGGCAAGGTCCTGTCACCCCAGCTGGACTGAACCTCAGCCCTGAGGGAACTCTGCTCCTGCATCACTCTTTCCAAAGGGCTGAAACAGCGATCACTGTTCAACAGGCGACATCTGCAGCTGCCACCTGCCTCTCTGCCCGCTTGCCTGGCTGTAGATTGGGATGCACTTCTGGAGCAGTACAAAGAATTCACAGTGGGGAAAAAGCATTGCAGGACAGAAAGATAATGTATTAAACAAGGCCTAGAGATTGGCAAACCGCCCTTTACGGCAGAAAATACACACATGCACAAGCTATTAGTAGTAACTCCTTCATATAGCGAAATATACGACCCAGTACAACCAAGTCTCAGATGACACCTGTTACCTACATGTGCCCTCATATGTGGATATTCCTGATGTCCCGTTCTTGATATGCTGGGGGAATGGTGTACAATGGTGTTTGAAAGTGAAACATTGCACGTGACAAGCTGGATGTTTACTGTTTTGCTGTTGTCCTTTCCTGATAACTGCTGTTACAGGGGCTTAAATGCAAAGCTTGCCAACTTTCTCTGTCTTAAAACTAAATAAAATAATATTACAGAAGCTAGAGAAACTGTAAATAAAATTTTGTTAATTTTACCCTGAAATATTTCTGTTTCCAGAAGCAGAACTGGATATTGTTGTGCTGGCTAAGTGACACGGCAGCATTAGTGGTAAAAAGATTTGGCATCCTGAACTGAGATTCACCTGTGTAACTTAAACCATTTCTAGCCTAAAGACAAAACAAAAACTTAGAGTTGGAAGAAGCAGGTACTTACAAGCACAGCTCATCTGCCTTGTTGCAGATGCCTGCTTTGTATAAGATTGAGCCATTCTCTAAGCTCTTGTGACTCAGTCTCCAAACAGCTCTTGGTAGCTGAAGCAGAGGACATACTAAAACACCAGTTCTCTGCACTCCATTAGAGGAGTCACCAGAACCCCGAGAAAAGAAAACACTTCTCTCACTGTTACACTACAATAAACCAAATCTATAAAGATGTGGATTGTCATTATGCCCTATTGATAATCTAGCCAAGGGACTAAGGTGTACTATTATCTACATATATATATATATTTAAAAAACACATGGCTTGTAAAATAATAGGCTGTCAGCAGTACATGCCAATCTATTTAGCATGAATTGAGACAGAGATGCATTATAGAGAGAAAGCTGACACCGGCGGAGTTTCCATTTCCCCTATGACACTGAGCACGAACCTTGCCTCCAGACCTTTTGTCTTCACACTTCTCTGACACTGTTCCTTTCCCTGTGTTCCTTTTGTCTCTCTGCTTGTCAAACTGTTGCTCAGACACCTGCATTTTTTTATACATTTCCTACCCAGTGCTTTGGTACACTGCATTTTTGATCTCACAGATGTATGAACTGAGACACTGTATTGAGTTTACAGGAAAAAAAAGTCAAATACATATTCAGAGCAAAATAAAATATCATAAGCTGTTTCCTGGAAAGTATCTACTTTGTGCAAATACAGATTTTATTTTTTCAAGACAAAGCAGAAAATTTCCCCACACCTGAAAACCACAATTTATTCTATTTGAATCAAAATACTTTTTTTTTTAAATGTAAAGCAATGTACCTATCATTGAAGCAAAATAGTATATTTTCATGGATATGTAAAAGAAACCTAGAGAAACAAGGGGTATGATTCACAAAAGTGAAGGTGCACCCACACTCTTATACAGAATCAGGGCTGCAATTCATACTGGGTGAGAAGTGTGTTCAGTTCCCTTTTCTTCATGTTAATTGGCCATAAACCTGTATTAGCCCAGTTCAATGCCTCCTCTTAAAAATTCTGTTGTACTGATGGACACCAAGGCAGATAAACTGATACCAAATGCCTAGAAATAAGAGAGCTATGGATCTATCCAGGTCAATACATTGGTTCCGCAGAGAACGAGTAAAAGCTAAAATAAACAGTAAAGTTAGTGGATAAATAAACTGAAATGACAGAGGGGATTCCTTAAATATAAGGAAAAAGATAGAGCTTAGTTGTTTCTTTACAAGATCTTTCACTAAACCTCTTAAAGAAAACCTAAAGAGCTTGTGATAAGAAGCAAGGTCTTCGTATCTTAATTAGTTGAAGAGATAAGACAGTTAAATGGCTAATTCTAAAACTAAAATGAGGTCCCAGAAGAAAGCAGTATAATAAATGCCTGTGGAATGATGAGTGGTGTGATAAGGGTAAATAAGGAATGACATTTTCTCTGCCAGTTTAGGCAGAGAATCAAATAAATGTAGTAGGTACCAGCTTCCAAATGACCTGAGAGTGGTAGCTCTTCATACGAATGGAACAACAGGAGCTGTTGGATGCTAGAAGTTTGCCAAGGTCACCAGTTAACTCCTGTCTATAACCAGCGACTGTGAAACATGAGACAACGCTGGGAATGAAAGGGTTCCTGAGCCACACTATTGGAGTCTGAGCAGTTTTTTTGAAACACCAAAAGTGTTCATGTTGTGTTTTTTCTTCCCTTCTTGAACTTCTGTCTCTTGCTGTCCATTTGCAGCGGTGTGATATTGACCTGCAGAATCTCTACTAGGATCCAGTACTGTTTCTCTCAGGGCAGAAATGACACTGGATGTCTCTCAGGCAGAGTTAAGTAATTAGTCCAGGTACACCGCAGGTGAACACTGATATGGTAGAGTAGGGATTAGCTCCGTTTGTTAGAGCGTGGTGCTTTTAAATCCAAGGTTGTAAATTCAATCCCTGTCTGGGTTGTTCACTGAAGAGTTGGACTTGATGATCCTTGTGGGTCCCTTCTAACTCAGAATATTCTGTGATCTATATCACTTGTATGGCTGCTTTAAATCCAGAAGGAATGTGAGCTCATTTCCATAATGCTGCACCCCCAGAGCTACTCTGACACAGCTCAGATGGCTCAAAGGCTTATTTCTTATTCTGGATGATACTCATAAACCATAACAAAGAAATGTATATGTACTGAGTCTAGTCCACACTGAGTCTAGCTGCCATTCCAGTGGAGAGAGCAGTGCTGTAAGACTGAAGGCCTTGAAAGGCTCAACTTCCAAATACTGACACTGCACATGGGAAGGAATATCCCAGGGCTGGTGCTTTAACCCAGAGTAGGGACTGCCCCAGCACTACAGGACACCAGGAAAAACTTCCCAGGAGGAACCTCAATCTCAGGCTATATTTCCACGTCTCAGAGCTGGTCAAGATGAGTTTGGGCTGTTGTCACAGCTACCCTGTCAACTTTGGTAATTACATGATTCCCAATATTTATTTATGTATTTGTGAATAAATTTCAATATTTCAGACCTTTTGATGTGAGATTATAGGAAGTTGGTGATTCAGACTTCTCTTTTTTCCTGGTGTCATTTACCTTTGAATGCTGATAGTCCAAAAGTCGTTTCAACACTTTAGAAGTAATTTTATATGTGGGAGAAAGGGACAAACTCTTTTCATATAGGTATTTCTAAGAGCAGCTGAGATAGGATTTTATTTTAAAATTTTTTTTAAAAAGCAGTTCTGCTTGTCTGACCAGCATAGCTCGTTCTAAGCTCATATGTGGGCAAATAGCAGAGTGCCACAAGCACCACATTTTATGCTATGTAAACGCTCCCAAAATGGAGGAAGTGGAAGTGATGAATTAAGTGAGAAGCTTTTGTTATGATTCTTTTAGGTTTTAAGGGTAAAAAATTGAGAATGGATCTCCTTAGAGAGGAAGGAGAGAGAATGGCACATCTAAAGGATGCAATCTATCATCCTAAACATTGGTAAGTGACATTTCCTTAGGCAGCTGACAGCTAAATATGTCTAGGTTTTTCAACTTCTGCTGGTAGAAGAAAGAAAGAGTCTTATGCCGTCATTTTTTAAAAGAATATTCACAATTCAGTGAGCATAATCCGGTCCGCAAGTTACTGGTAGAGGGTTACTAGCATGCTTAGCTACACAGCATTTTCCTGTGTGGATATTTTGAGAGGAAAGAATTTTTTGTTTGTTTGTTTCATATATGCTTTCTGTAGTTTTATTTTAGAAGTCTGTGATGTATTAGAAAGCATCATGTGCGCAGAGGAACTGCAGCCCTCCCTGTAAATTCAACAAAATGGTATATGCTGAAAGCAACCCGTGAATGATTTACCCTTTTCACAAAGAGAGGTGAAGAGAAGGAGAGGGGTGGGAAAAGAACAGATTTTTTAAATTATATTAACACTCACTACCTGCAAAAGCATTTGTAGAGAGTTACCCAAATCTCCTGTGGGCATTTCAGCACAAGTCCAATACAGAAATATACCAGAAAGGAATGACTAGTTGATTGGGCTACAGGCCAATCTCAGCTACAACTGTATGGTATCATAAAACACCTTGGCCCCTTCCACAAGAAGAAATAATCAAGTCTCCATGATACTGTATTCCTGAGGAATGTGGTTTTTCCAGATAAATTTCGTTTTCTGAGTCACTGTTAATTTTCTTCAGGCCTACGTACAGTTCACATTCCTGTTAAGGCAACACCTTAAGAAAGTATTTGAGATGATCAGAAAGCAATAGGAAAAGAATGCTAACAGCAATTACTTCCTCTAAAAGACTCCCGCAGTTGCTTGGGTGTTTTAAAAGTATGGCAGGTTAGATTTGGTCAGGAGGCTCAGCGAGTCGACCAACACTCTCCTTGGTTTCCTCTCCAGAGTAGAGCCAGGAGATCCCCAGACATGTCCTGCCAGCAGCTCACACCACTGTCTCACCATCCTCTTCAAAACTCTGCCCAACTGGGAATGAATATAGTGTCTTGTTACCAAAGTTATTGCTTTAAGACTCACCACTACGGACAAGTCAATAAAAATCCCTCCCCGTAACTTATTCTAAAAACACAAATTTATAAAAAGAACCCCCAAACAACTATGTATTGCTATATAAAGCTGTTGCAGAAATTATTTTAAGTTATTAATGGGCACAATATTATCTTCCATATGTTGTTAGAATGTGCAGCCGTAGTTCAGTGCTTGCAAAGATTTACATTTTTGTTGGAATAATATTCATGATTTGGGAATTTGAAATACCACTCAAATGTGCCTTCACACAGTTGGCCAAATAAAGCAAAGTTGTTCAACAAGGGACTTCTGTGTTAGAGACCTTGAAAATAATGGCGTAACAGTATGCTAACTTGTTGAAAAGAATCTCATCAGAGGTCTGTCCAGCTATGACATGCTATGGATTTGCTTTGGACTGAACCAATGGGCTGAGGTATGCCACTGAGATGAAGGAATACAACTTGAAAGATATATATGTCTGTTTTAAGTAGGAATGTTCATTCATTAGCTCACTGCTTCATTCACTAAGCTGTGTGCAAACTGCTGCACCAATGAATGATTCAATATAGATGCCTTTAATGCATCACACAGCAGGAACAAGCAAGATACTTGCCATCCTGACTCTCCTGGTGAGACAAGGAAGCAATTTCTTCGTAGTTGCACTGGGAGCCTTGAAATGGAAGAATACAGGCTATACTGGGAAAAGTAATCTTTAACCAAAAGAAATCTATACATTAATATGCTCACAAACCTCCCTCACATCTTCAATGTTTTGAGTTTATTTTGGGGGAGCAAGGGATAGAAGAGGTGAGTTGTTTTAAGGTGTAGGTTGAGCAAAACTGTCCAGAACAGCAGCTCTAGGGGCCATTGAAATAATATACAAGCTTTCACAGTGCAAAGTGTGCTAAAGTGGGTCATACAGTTTATTTCCAGATGTTCTCGCCCCAGTATTTTCTAATGATATAGATGAAATCCATAAAGACCTCCTGTATGAGGCTTAAACTGTGTAAAAGTGAGCAAAGCCTGTGCAGAATAATTTATAAGGATGTAAAAACAGAGCAAGTAAACAAATAAACAAAATCACATAGTCCCTGTATTTAGAATGGAAATTATCAAATTTTCAGTATTAATAAAATCATTTATCAAAGCTCATAGAAAGCCTTTTTTTCCACCTGGAAAGTTTCAAAGCTCAAAAAATATTCTAACTAGAAGAGAAAGTTTAACAAATACCAAACACTGGCAGAAGAAACATAAGAGAAACAGAGAAAAGACCAAGCAATATAAATGGTAAAAGCTCTCAGGTAAAGTATTGTGAAATGGCTGCCTACTTGAAGAAGCCTTCGATTTTAACACTATGTTACTGTTGAAGTCATAAAGTGTCTGTAACGAAGATTGTCAAGCAGTCATTTTTGTAATCAGTCCAAGAAGCACATATGTGTTTTAATAAGCAGTCTTGAAATATAAACAGGGGCGTTTTCTCAAAATGAAGCTGAGCATAAAGCCATATATGGTTTTGGCCACTAGAGACAGGCCTGCCTGTTTCAGTAGAGATGAAGACAATGCATTAGATAACATTATATACAGATTTGAGCCAACATAGTTGCATTTTGGCCAATATGTGTGGAGCACAAAATATAACGCTCATTTGAATCTATGGGCCTTCTCAAAGATTGCTAGATGACACTGGAGGATTTATGTTTCTAAAATGAATACATGTGCCATTGCTGCTATAAGGCACTTTCTCATCACAGACCTAAATGCCTTCTGTTTGGGAAAAACCAAACCAAACCAACAAAACAAAACCAACCAACCAACCAACCAATCAAAATAACAAAAAAACCCTCAAAGTCTTAATACCTGTAGTCTTTCCTTGCTGTGTTGTAGCTGTTAATATACCCATTTAACAATGGAGTAGACAGAAGTGCCTGGGGAGAACCTGTGTTAAGAAGGACAGAAAACCATAAACACATATGTGATACATTTGTATAAGTTTTTTTTCTGTCAGACTCATCTGCACTCCAGCTCTTTTTAGAATAACTGAAGAAAAACTCTTTGTGCCTCCTTGGTGCATACAACCATATATAAAATTCAGTAATTTTTGCAGTGTTCACTGTGTTTGATTTACTTACTTTAAACTTAATTCCAATTCATCAGTACAAATTGCAAAGCAAATTAGACAGTACTGCACTTAGCAAAAATTACTTGAATTGTGCACAGTAAGGAAGTTAAGGGCAGGCTAAGTATCAGAAATATAGTCTTTTAATTGTTAGCAAAAGCATTAAAATCAGTGATACTTTCTTCTGTTATTTAACATCATTTTCCCATTCCATTGTATTTTCTATTATCATACTGGTATTTATAATACTTGAGTGTTTTCTTTTTCACCCCTGTGTATACCCTAGTTACTTTTTCCTGGCTGATTTTATCCCCATGAGATACCTTTTAGTCTTCTAACTTGACCTGCTATGCAAACTGTAGACCAAGACACAGCAATTTCTGCATCAGCTGTACTATCTGTTCTGTGCTGGGTCTTTCTGGGAGATATGTTACAGCCCAATTAAAGAACTGCAACAGATGGAAAATTCAGCACATTGCTATGTAAGAATTTGTTCCAAACATTAGCTACTATCATTTGATATTTATGTTCTGTTTCCAGACCAGAATTGTCAAAATTAAATTTCCAGTAGTTCCATCTGTAACATTAATTGGATTATGATCAACTTACAACAATAACTAAAAAAATAAAAATTAATTTAAAATACCTTATTAGACTTCATTTGTAATAGAACTGGTCAAGAACATAATTTCCATGAACAGCCTTACAGACTGTGCCTAAGTCTCCTTCTAGCCTAGAGTAAATTTGGCTTCTTTAGTGTCTCAGGATGAAGCCCATTTCCCAGACCTCATACCTTTCTTGCATTTTTCGTCCGAGCCCCTAGTTTGTAAAGGTCCTTGACAAAGCATAAATGCTAGAAGTGGACATAGCATTCCAGGAATGTTCTCATTAATGACATGCACAGATAGAGTATCATCACCTTCATCCGTATACCATTGGTTAGATATTAAAGGATTGCATCTTACATATTAATCATAGCTTTATTCTTGTAGCTTACCTTCAAATTATTATTTAAGTCTGTTCTAGAGGACGCTGTTTCCCAACAAAAATTGCTACGTAATTTCTTTTTCCTTTGGCCTCAGTTTTGACCACACAAAAATAATGTCTTTTAATGAATTTCTTGTAATGAGCACTCCAGATTAGGTCATTCTTCTTTCATCATCATTAATTGTTCATCAAATGATTTTGTCACTTGTAAGTTTTTCTATTGAAAATTTCACATTTTCCAGACTTTGCTAAAGATACTGCATGGCATTGGAGAAAGAATAGATCGTCACAGGACCACGCTAGAAATATTTTTTCCTCCATGACTATACCTCATCTATAGTTATTTCTTTACTACCTCCATTTTAGTCAGTCTTTTGTATGGTTCTGAACAGATTTTTAGTTTAAACTCTTTGCATTAATTAAGTTTTCTGCAATTTCCCCAGCATTCTATAATTAAAAAAATATTAGTACACTGAAATAAACTACATTATCTTGCATCAAATCTATTATCTGATCCTGCCCATTTGGAAAAAAAAAAATTTTTCAGCATTATTTCTAGCTACCAATAGGATATAAAATACTTTTCATTAGCTTTAAAGTAGAAATAGATCTTCCTGCCTTTTCTGACGAAACAGATAGGAATGAGCAAATCTGCCTTTTTCACATTGTGATCCATGTTTTTACTATCCTTGCTGAGAACAGGATATAAACCATTACTAAGATCTCACTTTTTCTTCATATACTTCATGTATTGTTTCTTATTTCCCTCCATCCTCTACAGAGCTTTTCAAAGATATTTTCGGCTTCCTGTATCAATTGTCCATATTTCCCCAGAGTCAGTTTTAAATTCATTTCTATTACTCTTGTTTTCAGTTGTGTGAATTTTTATTTCTGCCTTCATTTTCCTCTCAACCAACAGAATATTTTTAGGCTAAAGATGTCTGTTAAAAATTGCTAAGTAGTGTGTCTTTTCACACTGAATTTATCAAATCAGAATTATATCTCATATTTTCATGTTTAAATGCTTCCTGACACATAATTTTGCTCACAGTTTTTCTCAGCCTTGGGAAAACAGTTTTATAAAAGGCAAAATATATACATTACTAGTAAAGTACTGCCAAGGCAGATATTGGCAAAGTACACAGATGTTTCTGATGGGAAAAAAATAACAATCTTGCTCTTTCTTTCCGCAAAATACCTATCAAAATTAAGTTAATTCCAGAAATACTCTGGGTTTTTGGGGTTTCTTTTACTCACCATTAAATTAATAATGTTTGGCTTGATTTTCAAATAAACATTTAGCGGTTTAATTCATGCTGCCACTGATTTATCCGAAGGAAAGCTATAGAGTGCTTTAGAAGTTAACAGTAAATTCTAGATCTTTTAGTCTGCTCCAGCTCATGTCCTCTAAGATCTGCAAAAAGTCCCTTAGTCTCTCTGTGCCTCAATTTCCCATCAGGAACACTGAAATAACAGTTGTCTAATATAGACAGATATTATGTACCTATGCACAAAACTATGTGATGTCCAGGAAAGTATGCTGAGAAAAGCCTATAAGTATCTCTGATTGAAAACTAAAACCACTTAATGGGTCCATCATAAGATTAAATGCAGAACCATCCTAAAACTGTATATAGTGTTCCTTTGCTATCTACATTTTGGAAAGTACAATTTGGAAAAGGCAATTGTGTCTCTGTTCCACTTTGGAAGTTCTGAACTTCTTAATTTTGAAATTAAATATTGCATACTTGTACATAAAGCCAATAGTACTAAGTATTTTTTTTATTTCCTTTCCTTCTGTATGAAAAATCTTAAATTAGGAAAAACTTGATTAATACCTTCTATGGTTATATTAAAGGTTGTATTAGTAGCATGATAATTCCTTTAGGCATCTGTAGATTTTTTGACTTTTCAGTGAATGGCTCAAAAAGCAAGCTTAGTGTGTGTTGTCTGAGTCTTCAGCTGAAGCATGTGTCAAAGAGTTCGTATAGGTAGCAGGTGACAATCTTGCTAAATAGGCTGAAGAACAGAACTTAGCTCTTTCAAAAGCAGTAGTGAACTGGGATTAGATTCACTCAGAATTAACGGCCCAGTAATATTTTATGTGCTTTGACAAAAATGACTAATCACTTGGGGCCATACTGATACTGTCTCTTGGAGATTTACCAGTGGAACTGGAGAGAAAACAGAGATCTTTACAGAATCACAGAAAAATAGTTAATGCAAATGTGAAACATGAAGGCTGCTCTGAGCCTTCAATTTCTCAATTTTTTAGCTGATCTGACAAGCAAGTTGGTCTTTACACGTTTAATTAAAGAGCACATAGGACAATGAATAATTGTTTTGCTCAGGCCAGCAAAGATGTTTCCTCCACTGCTGCTTCAGAAGAGATGGGCTCACATTTAGGTCTTACATCATGATTTCTAAATATTGTTTCCTTTACAAAGAGAGAACATTTACGGATACATCTGATACAAACATTTCTGTTTTAAAAGGAAAGATTTCCTCTTATTTCCTACTAATTACCACTCATTTCAATTCTGATCAGAATATATATAATGTACCTCTAAAGTACAAGAAGTTCAAACCCAAATATCTTAGACTTTAGGATCTGATCCAGATTTTGAATGCCAAAGTGCTGGAGTCTCCGTTCCAGCTTGAGGTTATGGGCAACAAAGTACTGAGAACTTCAGTTCACATGTGGTTTGTGTGTATGTATGTATGTATGTATGCATGTGTACAACAGATTTTCACAGGTTAAATAAAAATTAACTTATAGAATCAGAAACTTGATTACAAATATCTACACTTACAAATTTTTCTGCTTGCCTAAAAACACCTTATTAATTTTAGTTCACTAAAACACAACCCAGCTGTAACATGACCCATTTTGAGTAGCTATTCTTAAAACCGGTGTTATGCTTTCAGTACTAAAGACTGATAACTTGATAGCTCCCCAGGGTTTGTTGGTTACAGTTTAAGTACAGAGTTGACATTAGATGCTATTTTTCTGAAAATCCCAGCAGTGATATTACAACTGAGATACTGGTAATTGAAGATATAGTCAAAGATTGTTAGAGTGAGGATATCTTCAAACATACAGTATCATTCACTAACCTGCAATTTCATTCATTTTCAGGTCCCTTTAATCCTATGAAAATGGAACTGTAAAACCAAATGAAAACAGCAGTTCGGAAGTGTTTTCTGGGCCAAGACAAAACCAGCCTGAATTCTCTCACCCTTACTCTCAGCGAACAGTAGGCTTCTCTGTAAATAGTTCTCATTATTTCAATATAAATAAAGGTCACCCAATCTGGTGCTCAGGGATTACATAATAATTTTTCATCTGTATTTCCTCAACATTTTAGAAAATATGCACAACTCACTCATTCTTGTTCCACAGTTGAGAAGCTGGTGCAGAGCTAGATCAAATGAGTTATCCTACACTCTTTAACAAGGCAAAGAAAGCCAAAAATAGAACCTCATTTATTTTTCTGAACAGATTTCAATAGAACAGGGTAGCATTCTATTAGACTTTCTTTCTGTTTCTCCACCATTTCAAAAAAAGCTATATTTCTAAGAAAAGATGTCTACTGTATGTTTTTATTAGTCATTTCTTAGACCATCAGTGAATGCAAGCAATGGATGCTGTCTGAACCCAACAAACTCTTATTCCAAATGCAGAAGAAAAAAATTACCACGGCTAGCAAATCTATGAATCTGAATGATTTAAGGCTTTCATGCAGATTAATGGAGTGTTTTATTCTATTTCCCAGAATTTATGTGTTTGTTTTCTCATAATAAAGGAAGTTTCTAGCTTCTGGTTGTGAAGATAGCCTTGACAATGTAAACCAACATACTTTCATCTTGTTGAGTCCTCATCCTCACCAGCTAAAACAATAGCATCAAGCAAGTTAACTTCCCCCATTCATCTTGCCAGGGTGTCAGCCTTGAAGCAAAACATGCACACTTAAGTACCAACACTGTTAACCAATTCACTGCTTATTATCAGATTAGAAATTACTAGTCAGCACAATTAGACAGTGGGCGGACACTTGTGATGTTCTTGACATGCAATCACTTGAAAATGTTGAACACACTATTGATAGGAAAATAGAGAACAGTCCATTAATTTTAAAATGTATTTTTCTAAAGGAAGTATCTGCGTAATAGATAAAGTTTTAGAATGCTTTCTGAATATCTTCTTCTGCATATCTAAACCTCTCCCAGACAGTGACTTTTAGGATTTCTTTTCTACTCCCTACCTCTAATTTTGGTGCTCGATGACCAATTGCTGCCTGACTGCCAGATTCCTCTGCCATGACAGGGACTTCATATATATGTTGAAGTTCTTTGACAGAATGTTAAGAAAGAAGAATTCTAAATTGGACCAAAAGGACATAGATGCACATATATTCTGAATTGGTACAACCAAACAGAAATTATAAAAAACCTATACTATCACCATCCTTGTAGTATTGTAAGGATGAGAGGAGACTATGGGACCACATAAAACCTACCCTCTCTTCTAAAACATCCCAGATAAAAGTAATTTCCGGTTATTATACATCACATTTTCTGTCAAGAAAGAAAAATACATTACTGATTCCTTCTGCAATGCTTACTGTGTCCATTTCACAGAATAAAAACCAGACATTAGGCTAAAAACGTGATTCAGCAGGAAAGCAGTGGCAGAGATGGGAAAGGATGCAAAGTCCCAAGACAGCTCTTGGTTTATTAAATCACTCTGCCTCTGCTCAGGTAGCATCTTAAGCACACATTGCAAACCCTGTTAACAGCTGCTTGGAAAAAAGCTTATCTGCCCTCTGGCCCCCTCACCTTGAATGACTGAATTGAAGCATGAACCCAGAGCCACAGCATCGAACACTGCATCCCAAGAACATTGCTTATGTTCTTTGCTACAAGAACAGGACTAGGAGCAAATTGATGTAATTAGTACATACAGCAAGTACTCGATTCCCAGAAGTCTGTTTCCCACTTCCCTTTTCTTCTTACCTGCATTCTTTTGCAGGACATAACTTTACTGGCAGTTTTCTCAAAACTTTTTTCTACCTACATCTTCCTGTCTCCGACTCTGTCCTGCGGCCTCTTTCAGATCAATATTTTTTACAGTGGAAGTGCAGATAATAACTAATATTAATACTAACACCTAATAACTTTTTTAAAATTCCATAGGATGAGGACAGAGGATTTATTCTTTGCATAATGAAAGTGAAAACACTTGGAGTGGATTTTTTTGGAATAGAAATGTATTTTCTGACACAGTTCTGAAAGAACGCTTATGCTGTTGTGTTTATTGACGTTCATTTACTAGCCATCATGACAGCACTTAATTAAAGTCCATGTGGCTTTAAATGACAGGAAGCTTATAAAAAAACTCTAAAATTTAAAAACTGTATTTAGTTTGCTTGGTAAATGTTTAGCTAATGCACAGAGATTCTTTTTAACTGTTCTATTTAGAAGGCACTTTCACTTGCAAAGCAGTTAACAAAGGTTCTGCTAATTGCAGTTATTTTATGAATGCATTTGTATTTCCATTCCTAGGGAAGTGTGCAGAAGCTGCAGCTGGAATGAAGAGCTTTAGCAAAGGCAAAAGAAGAAGATACCAGAGTGGCAGTGATCCCAAGCCACTCACACACTGATGTTCAGGACAGCACATGTGGGTGCCACATGAGCAGGTGAAGCTGTGATTCTGTCTGTGTGGAAAGGCAGATAATAATTAAGCAATCAGATGTGCTAAGTGCATCATGCTGGGACATCGCTCCGTTTCACATGGGTTGAGAGGTTTGAAACTGAAGGCGGTAACTGGGGAAGTGGCCAAGCTACAGCTGTAATCCTAAGGTTTTCCTCGTGGTCCCTGGAGCACCACGGTGCCAGTCTTGTCCTGACACACTCCGGGAGCGTGCCAAACTGTTTTCAGCCTAAGGAGAGCATTTGACATCTTTCAGCTGCTAAGACTCAAGGATTTGGGCTCTGGATATATTCCAATGTTCCTCTCCTACATGATGTACACACTGCAGTCCTCCCTAACCACCACCCCGCGCAGGATTCCCAGCTGCCGCCTGCTCCCGGGGATGTTGCCTCGTCCCTTGCAGCGCGGGGTCCTGGCGGACCGGGAGCGGGACGGGGCCATGGCC
This sequence comes from Callaeas wilsoni, assembly GCA_013398955.1. Taxonomy (NCBI): domain Eukaryota; kingdom Metazoa; phylum Chordata; class Aves; order Passeriformes; family Callaeidae; genus Callaeas; species Callaeas wilsoni. The sequence continues at coordinate 97,884 of VWPU01002141.1, read as the reverse complement.
CGAGCTCTGCCTCCTCCCGCGGGCCTGGAGCAGCGCCCAGCATCGGCACAGAGCCTTGGCAGCGGCGGCGCGGGGAGCCCGGGCACGGCGCCGCTTCACTCCTTTTAATTGTAGCTTCGTACGGTGACACAAAAGGGCCATCATGAAGCCCGAGGATCTAAAACGTGCCCTCGCCGGGATTTTATGAGCCATGAACTGCACATCAGTACATGCTTCTGCATCCTTGCTTGTCCTTCCCTCACCATTTCTGCTCACAATTTTTTCCTGAACATTGTTTTTTTTAATAACGTAAAAGTTAAAGAAGTATTATTGTTATTGTTATGGTTATCATCATTATTGTTATTGTTATTTCTTTTCAGGTAGATTCCATACAATCTGGAGAACACAGATTTAGTCTTTGCACTGTAAGTGAACTATTAACCTGAACTGCATGGAAATGTTACACCAAATAGCCATACATTTGTTCAGCTGGTTCTGGCCCTTTTTAAAGCCAAACCGAGGTAGTTTCTCAAGAAGAGGGAGAGCAGGGGGTCACAGAGGGCACCCGCCCCTCCGCTCCCAGGCCCTGACCTGAGGAGCGCCATGGGGCCCTCCCGTTTCTCCTGCCTGACACACGCAGGAGCTGCTGGAGGGACCCGTGTGGCGGCACGGTCACATCAGTGTGGGGCTCCGTGATCCCATACAGTCATTCCACGCGCGAAAGTCTGAAGGGAAAATAAACAAACTTACTCTCCTGTGGACTGAAAGTCACAGCTTGCACCATGGGGCTCAGCCTCTGGGTAAACTCCTCCTTTCACTGCTGCCACTGGCAGTTTGTGGCTTGCATAAATTGCTTCTCTTAAGCGTCTGCTTCCCTTTTCATTCAGGTCTGAGACATCTGTATTTTAAACTATAAGCTCTTCTGGGTGAGGATGATGTCTGTCTACACCCTTGCAGAGTGTTTAGCACAGCAACCCCAATGTCTTGCATCACTTGTAAGATCTACAGTCATACACCACTAGCAGTAAATGCACATCGGTGAATATGTTTACACCACCGGCTCCAATTGAATACAAAGTAACTCAGAGGTTTGCCCCGCCTGATAGAAATCTTGCATAGCATGAGCTCAAGCTATTTCACAAACCACCTGCCTTTTCTTAACCATGTGTAGAACTGACTACTAGGAATCGCAGTGTGTTTTATGTGCTATTAATAAAGTTAATATTTTTTTGTTAATATTTTTTTGGGAAATACTGCTCTGGTCTGGGATTCTCACACAATCTTAAGCACAAAAAAACCACTTTCTGTCACATTATTAAAAGTTCAGTTGCAACAGTATAGAAGACTCTGGTAGCAAAATGCCATGTTGACATCTTTCTAGTATGGGAAATTTTTTCCATAGTTTTTTTTAATTCAACTTATTGCAAAACAGTTGCTTTCTGTAATATCACAGATTTATGCAGAGTTTACAATGCAATCATTGCTTCTTGCTATTGAAAAAGATTTATTTAACCAGTTTTGGCCTTCATTCCAAAAGGCTGAATGCCAAATCATTACAGTGTATCTGGTGTTTTGCTGTCAGAAAATATGATCTAGCATTAAGATACTATTCAGAGACTCTAAAAGCCAGAGAAAATAATTGTGGTAAATCAAAACCTCATAAATTCTTTATAAAGTTGTTTTTAATCTCTGTCCTCATGTGTGACAAAAAAGTACCAGTTTACATGCAGCCAGAATACATGAATTTTGAGGCTTCATTTCCTATACTGTCTAAGTTTTAAAACAACATTAAAATCTATTCCGTATAGATGCAAAAGTCAGGCAGTAATTGTCACATTATATTTTCTAGTACTACTGCAGTTTAATAAAGCCAAAAGACAGCAAACCACTTCTCTAGACTTAACTCCAAATGACGTCTTTTCTTTTTTTTTAAAAAAAAGTCACTGAGCCACTAAGAAACATATATATGGCTCTGAAGCTGAAGCCACAACTGTGCAAGCAGATACAGACAGGCAACGCTCTATGTGGTTAAAGAAAAGCACATGCCAGAGACTCGAGAGCAGCTGGCCATGAATTTTGGCCTCAGCACACCATGTAAAATTGAACATATGCGTGGACTAGGTTTGACTCCCTTCAGATGCTTCTGAAACACAATAATATCTCACTGGGTAAGAAAGCTGTTCTGGCTTCCAAACTACCTATGCCAATAACTTTTTATTTCTCCACCAAAAAAAAATGCAGAACAGTTTTCCTGTGCAGCACATCAGTGTGACAGATAACAGCGACTGCCAGAAACTTGGAGATGGCAGTATATCTGAGATGGATATTAAACTGAGTCTGTCTAGAGGCATGGGAAACTTGGGGGAGAAACAGGCAGAATAATAAACTCAACCAAAGATCATGCCCAGATCTTACTTTGTAAAAATTCCACTTATTCTTGCAGCACCAGAAATTTATCAATGATTTACCTTTTAAGATTGTAAATTGTGTAACCTGTGGGCCAGAGAATCTGCTACCTTAGTTCATATCGCATACAAATTCAGAAGCAGTTAACCAATGCAATATGGAGGGGTGCTTTTTGCAAAGAGGAAACCACAGAGGCCAGGAGGGAACACTGGTTTGAGAAAAAGGGATTAGCTTGGAGGTAGCACTCAGCCTGATCTGACTCACTTGCGTCTGAGCAGTTTAAACTGTGGCCGTATTCCAAAGGAGGACAGAACTTATTAAATCATTGTTATGAATTGCTGGTGGAGGAAACTGAAGGTAGCGAAATTCTGCCAAGCTCTGATATTCATGGTAAGCTGTAGAAGAAATATTAGTTTTGCCCAGATGAGAGGTTTTTTGCTGGTGGGGAAGGAGATTGATCTATATGTTCTGAGGTGACCAATAATTTTATATTCCTGGCTCAAGGAGAACAGCTTTTCCAAAGAGAGCTGTTGATCACTGTCTGAATATTAGGGGATTTTAACGATGTTTCATGTTGAACACTCAGAACTTGATAAAATTCAGTCTTCAATCAACTTGAAATAGTCTTGACATCATACGGACCTGTCTCTAGTAAGAACAGAGAGGGCATCTCACCAAGAAGAGGGCACCAAACAGAGCACCACGTAAAGCCTGTTTGCTTATACCCTCCCTTCAGAGTGTTTAATCCATCCTAGCTCCTATTACTTCAATGAGCTTTTTGAATGTCAGCCCCTCTGCTGATGACTCTGACTGCTGACTCTGCAATGACAATCTTGTTTTTTAAAGCTTCCCAGAGTCAGTAAGCCTTAATAAAGCTAGAATTAAAATTCAAAGTTCTAAAAGAGCTTTACTTTGAGCTGGATATTTCAGTTAAGTAGACTGCAGGTGTGATTATAAATGGATTGGTCCCAATTTACTAGTGTTATGGAATAAGAACTCCTCATTTGGGCACTGCCTTTCACAGTCTTTAAATGCCCTTACAGTTTGATAATAAAGCTGAAGTATAAATGAAAACTCAGCATTGAAAATGGGAAAAGATGCAACATAGAAGAAACAAAGTTTATTTCAGTTAGATTTAGTTTCTAAGAAATATAAATAAAGGTTGGTACAACACAATTATTTTTTATTGAAACATCCTAGTCAGCGTATTACTTACAAGCACTTAAACACTTACAGTGAAAGCACAATGAGGTTTCATAGCAAAATAGTCAAAATACACAACTTCTAATATTGCTGCCTGGACAATGTTAATTCAGTCTCATTACATACATATAAAAATAAAAATTACTGACTTGCACTAGGTGTTTCACTGGGGATATTCTTAGTAAGCATCTACTGATTCCATTTTATCTGCACATTTCAAGGTGTGAAAGCATGTCACATTGTACTACACAGCTCCATCTTACTCTGAAGAAAGAAATAATGTTGATTCTCCCAGATTTCACAACAACATTAATTTTTATAGTGCTTCCATCAGCTACAAAGTACAATAATACCTGTACACATTTAGGGGAAATTGCCATCCACATTCTTACTCTGAACAAACAGAAATACAGACATAGCTGACAGACCAATTTCACACACAGAGGAATGATTTTTTAAAAAATCTATCACAGCAACTATTCTAAAACTTTTAAAATCACAGTTGTCTATTCAGTTTAGTTACAATTGTGAGTGTTGAGTAGTTCTGAAGGTTGGTCCTCCACAGCTTCTGCCATCAGACACCCAGAAAGCAGTGGCACAGTTTCTGAATGCCTTTGAGAAGAGAGTTTTAATAGTCACCTGGAACCACCTCCCAGGAACCAGAGGTAGGAAGAGAAGCCATATCATCAGGATGCTATGGGGTTGCTGTGCAAGATGGTCTTTGTACCTTCTGCAGTCCCAGAGTCATTCAGCACTCCCAGCCTCTGCAACAAACAACTCCCATCATTACAAAATCCTGACTTACCCATCAATGAGCCCACCTTATATGCTGAAATTTTCTCCTACTAAAATAGTAGATGAACATGTAAGAAAAGCCTTTTCTGGTTAGAAATGCCAAGAGAATTCTGGTTATCTCTTTGTGTTCCGTAACAAATTCTGTAGTTAGGAAACTTTGAACATGCCCGACAAATCTGTTTAAAAAAAAAAAAAAAGGGAAAGGTCTCTGAAGGTCTCTGAAAGGTCTTCTTGTCTTGATTTCAAATTTTAAAAGTGTAGTCTTTAATATTGTATTTAATTCAAAATAAGAAATAAGACGACAAGAAATATCAAAGTATTGAATCCTGGTGATGGGGAAGCAAAGTCTTGCAGCAGCATCAAAGCCTCTTTTCCTTCCCTAACAAAAGACTTTCTTTCCCTTAATGCTTCATTCCTTCATCTTGCTGCTTTGTCATGCTGCTCTGTTCCTTCACCTCAGTTGTCTCACTAAAGTACCTCTGGCATCCTGCAAAGTTACAGTGATAGACAGTATCTTATGCCTGAGCGCAGTGGCTGGGGCAACTGTTCTTCCTGGTGAACAGAAATACAGAATTATCCCTAAACACACCCCGCTCTCTTACCTCCACCACAAGAAGGCCTTGGGTCAAGGCTGGATATGCATTTACACTGATATATTTTCAGAGGGAATATAGTGAAATCAGAGAGGTCAATTATTCAGGTTTAGTGTTGTTAGTAGTGTTTACATTAAGAATATTCTTATCATCCCTGTCACAACAGTTATTAAAATCAAAACCTTAGCAAAATGAATCAGGTTTTCTATTTTACTTTCCAGAAACCCAAGTTAGTTTTGACCAACATGAGTTCTTGGAACTTAAGGATTATACCATCCTTTACGACAAGTTCCAAGCAGCAAAGTTTTTGTAATGCAAAAGGTCAAAATATGTTTTCATAAGCTTTATCTCTTTTAGAAACTATGAACAAAATCCATTAATTATCCTCTTTTTCCTTCTCTTTCATCTACTCCAGTCAATGTGAAACCTTAGGATGTGTAGAGACTTTCACATTATTAGTCTACAGTTATTTCTACTTGGTTGTGATTTCTTGCTGATGCCTTCAGAACAGGTAATTTCCTTGTGACTTTCCCTTAAAATGTTATTGACTTCAGAACTATTCTTTTTTTTAATGAAGAATCAACATCAAGTTCAATGAATGCACTATGGACTGAGTATTTGTGACTGTATGCAAAGCTTTACTCCACTATACCCTCTCTAACACGGCACATTAACAGCAATTGGGCTCCAAGAGTAAAGGGTAAATGTGCCTTTCACATCCTCCGTGAAAAAAGATCCATTACTTATAGCTATGAATATCTTGCCCAACAGTTACTTTCTGAGACTTTTTTCTTCCAATGCTGTAAAAGCTTCTAGGCTTTGAAAAATCTCTTTCCGTGTTAAAACTCTAGGTGCTAAACATTAGAAAACAATTACAATCTTCTCACTCTGCATTAAAAGAGCACAGCAATATTATTCATATTTTAGCTGTGAGGAAGGTTATATCTATACAGCCAGTCCAGATTTATTACAATTTATTTCTGCTATATCTGCTTCTTATCCAGTTTTGGATTTGAGACTCACTTTCACAATAAATGTCTGTGTTTGGTGAATAATTTTATATTTTATAAGGCATATTAGGGGGAACATGACAAAAATCTCTCTTAAATGAGATTTTTTGTGATGCATTGCAATAGTAACTCAGCACTTTGGGAGGCAATGAGGAGAGTATGCACACTACTGAGACAATGCACGGTAAAGAGCACTCCACTTGCCTCACTGCCCCTGGCCCAAGGTTTTCAGGCAGCACTGTTTATTATCTGCTCCCCTTCCTGCTCCACCAAAAACCTATGGTGTAACCAGGGATCCTAGCCCAGAGAGGGTAATGGGCACATGGAACAAGAAGACATCTGTCAATGAAATAATGCAAAACAGATTACATTTTAACATTTTATTTGTTCTATGCTGCAGAAGGAAATAATAAGATGAAGACCAAATTACAAATTCCCAGCTGAGGAAATTCCCAGTTTCTTTTGCAGTCATGCTTTTTTGAGTTTTGAATGTTTTACAAAACCTTACAGGAAATGCTGATGAAGATAAAAATTGCTTTTAGTTGTTAGTTATCAGTGAATATTTCACAGAGGGGGTGGATAGGCGCTGAATGAAAAGAGACTGAAAACAAGGAAAAAAGATATTTTCAATTAGCTCTAATATTTTTCTGATTTCAGCTGGCAATATTTGAACTACTTCTGTACTCTTTTGCAAGATGCTATAGGATTATTATTATGATGCTTTGAAATACTTAATTTTTGTCAGGTTCTTAATTTTTAACCTCAGAAAAAAACCCAGCAACATCCTTCCAAACACAATGCTCTCAATCCAGAAGAAAAATGAGTACTAACACAGTAGGTGGTCTTCCCACTGAATTGCTATCAATGCCTGCACCATCTGGGTTTTCCTTGGAGGCCTTGTATCCAAGAACTGACAAGACCCAACCTTACTTAATTTATGAGACAAGATCATAGCCAGTGATGATATGAATGCAAGCATGTATAGTAACATTTGTGAGGTTTACAAATATTGTATGAAACAACTGGTGTATAAGTAGGATTTTAGGGTCATTATAACACCTTTATGGAGTTCTGTGTCACTGAACTTTCATGGCCTGTTCAGTTTACATTCTATGTGCCTCGGAAAAGTGCCTAGTAAAGAAAGCAAGATTTAATTTTTTGTTGGAAGTAATACAAAAGCTTTATTTACTACACATGGATTATGTTTTGAAACTCTAGTATGTGCCCAATGTTTTTTTCTCCTCCAGGACATCCAAAAGCAATAGTCAAGTGCTAGTATAGTTGCCTACTAAAATAAGATAAAGAAGAAAACAGAGTTCATGCAGAATTAAACAATATTTTTGTGTCAAAGATCTTACCTTTTTACTAAATTTAATTTCATCCTATTTAGAATTTAACAGAGAAAAAAATCATGTTTAAAGGACTCAACAAGAAAATTATATTTTTTAAACCCCGAAACAATACATATAGAAGAACATAAATTACAAACAGGAGTATATATTTATAAAGAACTATAAAAGATAACTGAGAGTAGCAAGCTTTTCAAATCTCTAAACAGTACATCTGAGTCATCAATACCACATATAACTCAGAAAAAAACCTGATATATTTCATGATTAATAATTTCTCAACCAATAACCCAAACTAGAACAGTTGTGGAAAACCTAGTTCAGAAGTTCATATCCAGGTTTAATACAAGTTGAGCTGAATTACAAGTCACTGTGGTCCTGACCCCCTACTCACTCACAAATTTTTCATGTTACCATAAGTTTCTGTTTCTACCTTTTTATAGTTAGTGATTCGGCTGCTTTCTCAAAGAAGTATTTTTCTACTAACCTAGATATTACTCACCAGTTTATTTTTTTCTTATTTGTTATTTTCTCATTTTAATTATTTTGATTTCTTTTTCCCTCTTTTTTTCAATAAAGAGACCCACTCTGCAGACTTTCACAGCACCCTTTAATATGCAATAAAGAGACAAGATATGAAACTTTGTAGCCAATATCCAGCAACAGTGGGCACGTTTTCACTTAATTTCCTCTTAAAATCAGAAATATGTCTGGCCTGTCTAGACAAAGACATAGGATTAAGATTTCAGGCACCCAGCTCAGGAGCACTAGATCTCATAAAGAGAGGATAGAGGAAGGACAGATTCTGTACTATCTACAATTTCATGGTGAGAAGATTTCCCTACAAGTGAACCAGGCTTCAAGCTGTGAGAAACAGCTGTAACACCCACTAATTCAGTGGTGCTAGAGATAATGATGGCAACGTAAGGAATGGGAATGTCCATAACAAGCACTGCTATTTGCTCCTGGGCAGTAGCTCTCAAACCTGCCTTCTTGAAGGCAGCTGCCTTCAAGACATGGGTTTAAGGCAGGTCCTACCTTATGAACCTGGTCGCCTTCTGTGACAACATGACCCACCTAGTGGATGAGGGAGAGGCTGTGGGTGTGTCTACCTGAATTTTGATAAAGCCCTTGCCACCGTCTCCCACAGCATTCTCCTGGAGAAGCTGGCTGCTCATGTTTTAGATGGGAACACTTTGCTGGGTAGAAAACTGGTGGGATGGCTGGTCCCGGAGAGAGGTGATGAATGGAGTTACATACAGCTGGCAGCTGAGCACTAGTGGTGCTCCCCAGGACCAGTGTTGGGGCCAGCACTGTTCAATATCCTTATCAATGATCCGGATAAGGTGATTGAGTGCCCACTCAGTCGGTCTGAAGATGACACCCGGTTGGGTAGGAATTTTGATCTGTTTGAGAGTGGGGTGGTTCTTCAGAGGCATCTGGATGGGCTTGATCAATCGCCTGAGGTCAGTTGTATGAGGTTCAACAAAGCCAGGGGCCAGGTACTGTGCTTGCGTTGTCACAACCCCAGGCAATGCTATAGGCTGAGGGTAGAGTGGCTGGAAAGCTGCCCAGTGAAAAAGAACCTGGGGTGCTGCTCGATCTGAAATATTTAAAAGTCATTGGGATAAAAGCAAAGCTCTTCTTCTCTGAGATATTTTCTTTAGCCAAGAATTTATAATCGAATGTAAATTATTTAACCATTTTGAAGTCAATATAAGCCCACAGCCAAAGACCGTACAAATTTAATCACATGTTTTCAGGGAGAAGTCTGAGCAGAAAAGCTGTTCTATCATTCTGAGAAGAAAGCAATACATAAACATGGTGTTCACCTTTTCACATGCAGGTACACAACAGAGTAAGGAAGGAGCATTTTGAAAAATGCAGGGTTGTTTCAAGAAGAAAGTCAAATGCAGTTCCCGTTACTGAAAATACATCTGTGCATTATGGTTATCATATCTATGCTGCAGAGAGAATTGCATTATGTAAATTCATATTCCTTCCTTTTGCTTCAGTCCCAGACTGATTCAGACATATGGTTTGCAGAATGCTTGCAACTGTCTCATTTTTGGCACTTCAAATACAGGAAGCAATATGTTATTTGTATATTCTGTTAGGGACTAATACAATACAAAGCCCACTGAAACAGCTCAACTTTGGATCATACCCTTCAATTCTCTCCTGACTAGTCTACACTGTTTCCTGAAAAGGCATCACAGAATTTTTTGCAAAGGTAGTTTGACAGCTGCTCTACTGGTTATTACTAGTCTTTTCCTGCACTGTTCTGCACTTACCCTGCAATTTTTTTCCATTGCCTCCGTGTTAGGCTCCAGACCTGATCTCAGTGTAGACAACAGTAATCTTTCCATTACTTCATTACAAACGGTTTAGATTGGAAACCAAGTCTGCTCTCCAGGGTGAGAAGTGAGTTGCGTGACTTCCAACTAGAGAGACTCCACTCTCCATCAGGACACTTGGCTATCCCACCACGCCCTAGTTTCTGAGTACTTATAGGAAAGCTATGGATGTGCTGTGTCAGCGTGTTAGGCAGCAGTGCTTGTAAAGACAAGACATAAAATATGTTTCTGTGATTCAGTGTCAACAATGCTTATATGTCATTTCCAGTTACATTTTGTTCTAATATGGCTTACATTAGTGTCATTTAATCACAGTTTTAGTTTTACTCTCCTTGAGTATCAGTCCCAGTGAAGTTGCCTTTCTAAAATCTGATTGATCACAGAGAATACAGTGATACTGAATATTACACCTTAATCTTTTTAAGAAGTACATATGGTCATTAATTTATGTGAAAGGACACTTTCTCAGTTCTGTCTTTCAAGATCTACAGTGAGGTCTTTTCTTCTAGGAAGAAAACAGGTTAATAAATAACCCAGAGTCTGAGGTTTATTGGCCTTTTTTGTCATTCACCTCCAGTGGGAATTATAGCAAGGAACAGTTGCCCTTGTTAACCTGCAAACATTTTTCACTCAGTTAGGTCATTGCCTCTGGCTCAAGGGTCCAATTTTCCTTTCATTCATTAAGCACATTGGGAAGCGGAGTTCCTAACCCTTTCCAGTCTAAATGTGGAACAATCACATCCCCTCACAATCAAGTGCCAATGTGCTGGGACCTTTACGTTTCACTGTGATCTCTCAGTGACGCAAGTTTTTAACAATTGAAGGATATTAAGTCAAAAAGTTGTTTTCTAATTGGACGAGCTCAGGGGATTTCAAATAAAGAACTCTTATAAACTGGAAGCTGGTACATGTGCCTTTCCAATTATTTTTGTTTCAAACCAGGCAAGAGGGCACTGCTAATCTCAGAAAGCAGATTTCAGAAGTTCTACCTAGAAATTAAGGCCGTTAAGAATAACAGTTGAGCAGGCATAAACCATTAATGCTGTGGGGAGATGAAATTACACAGTCTCATATGTCATTTTACGGGATGGTGTAATAGCTAAGGGACAATGTAATTCCAGATTTTAAAGTGTGTTTGATACAGCTTGTTCACTGCTATAAAGACAGGCTGAGAGGACTGATGCTGTCCAACCTGGAGAAGAGATGCCTCTGGGGAGGCTGAGAGCAGCATTCCAGTACCTAAAGGAGGCCAGCAGGAGAGCTGGAGAGGATTTTTTTACAAGAGACTCCACTAATAGAATGAGGGGTAATGGTTTCAAAGAAAGAGAGTGGGTTTAGATATTCAGAAAAAATTCTTTACTGTGGTGATGGTGAGACACAGGCACATGTTGCCCAGAGAAGCTGCAGATGACCTATTCCTGGAAGAGTTCAAGGCCAGACTGGATGGAACTTTGAGCAACCTGGTCTAGTGGAAGATGCCCCTGCCCATGGCAGGGAAGTGGAACTAGATGATCTTTAACATCCCTTCCAACCCAAAGCATTCTGTGATGATTTTATGATTCCCTTTGGAGCATTCATAAAGAAAGAAGGGAGAATGAGCTTTTTGTATTGATAGAAGAGTTTGCCACAAAGTATCTTTGGATGGATGAATGGTGGTTGCAGTCTAGTAATTAAGAGCCAAATACTTGAGTTCTTTATGTACAGATGTCTCTATACACATCATTGGCTGTGCCAAAATATAATAAAAATCTGGTCTCTGCAATAAGTTAGCAGCAGTGTTTAAATAGGGCCAGCTCTAAAAGATAAGCAGAAAAATGGCTAATCCTTTACAGCAGTATAATTGGAGATTTTGTGAAGCAGGATGCTCTAAAACGAGAATGAAATAACAGGGAACCTCTGTACAACTGCTCAGAAGAGGCTTTGAGACATGGCAAAGGAGAAGACACCTGAGTGGGAGAATGTAGAATATTTTGAATTTCACACCATCCGATTTCTCCTCCTACTGAGTGGTCAGGAAAATGCAGAGGAAGGACTTCTCAGGAGCTCTATGTAATGGTTTCAAGGCATAGTGGGTAGGGGTAAACTGGAAAAGTGTAGTTAGGACATGCGATAAGCACTGTATGAACTATAATCCTGGCAATGGAGGATGAAGGGAAAGGGATGCAGGCTGAAGACTGAGCAGAGGGGAAATAATACACAAGGATCTGGATGTGTGGGATGTATATAACAGCCCAGCTGCAGATGGAGCAAGAGAAAGGCTGACATTAACATTGGCATTAAACAGGAAAAGAAAAAAGAAAAGAGCTGATGGTTAGAGGCTGGCAAAAGAAAAGCTGCTGTGGGTTTTCATCTTGAAAATATTGAGTTTATTGTGGTCTGTATAAAGATTCCCAGAAAAGTTAGCAGGCATGTCAAGGGAAGTAGAATATTGTTCAGTGGGGAGAGATGGAAAGGGAAATTTGGGAATTATGTCTTGGCCAATTTTTGAAGAAATTGGAACTAAGTCAAATTTTCAGGGAGGTTCCCAAAGAGAGGGAAAAGAAAAACTGGTGCTTTTCAAAAACACACTTATTCAGCTTCCTTGTTACTTTTATAACTGATGTGTCAAATGTCAACATTTTGTTATTTCTAAAAAGGAGGGGAGAAATATGTTTTGTCTGAACCATGTGACTGCCTACATGCAGACAGAATAAATGAAGACTTCAGCTGGAAGAGTGTAGGGTAATTAGATACACACATTTTGGGGTCTTTCCTGAATAAGTTACCCATGCGGGCAGGCCGTTTAGCACTTGTTACACTCTCAAAGGCTCAGAGCTGAATTAGGCAGGAAACCGGTCAGCAAGAAAGTTAGTCACAAAAATTCAGAACCAATTTGTATTTCTACTGGAATTTTTCAAAATTAAATTCTTAAAGTTTACAGGCATAAATACCTTTAAGTATATATGCAGAGAGAGAATTTGATAGAAATCTATGTCAGTATATTTATAGAGCTAAAATTCCCATCTGTCAGTATTGTGTCAGATACCAGGTAGGGCAGGCTCCTGTTCAACTGTGCGTCAGTCCAGCAGAAGTTCCCCTGGGTGAATGAGGAGCCAGAAGGAGTAGCTGGAGGATCCTCACTACCCCACTTTCTGTCCCATAGGGTCCAGGGCAGGCAGACTGCCCTACGATCTAGAGCTTCCCAAGGCTTTCAGGCTATTACTGACTCCAGAAAAACTTCTTTCTCTTCTTTTTTCTTTTTTTTTTTTTTTTTTTTTTTAAGGAAACATGAAAGTCTTCCATACTGGAATGAAAACAAAGCTGCTCAAATTTGTATGTGTGTGGCAGATTTACACTAGAGGAATTCAACTGTCTCTCAGATGGTGGTTGTTACAAAAGCCTGGGACATCAGAGATCCAAAGTCTTGAAAGAATAGTTCTTCATCCATACAACAAGAAAAAAAGCTGAGTGGGGCCTACCTCTTTTTTTTGAACCTGGATCACAAATGTTTTTTACTTATGTGTTGCCTCCCAAAAGAAACCAAACAAATCTGATATATTACGAAGTTTCCATTTGGACAGAACACCATATTCTTTGGAAACTCCAGTGAAGTATAGCTTTTTGACTCTTGTACTCAAAAATTTTTTGAGAGCTTGAAGTATGCCATGAGGCCAATGCAATTTTCCAAGGTTTTTCCTCTGAGTAGGGACTTCAAGTAAAGCAGTCTGAAGACAGCTTTATTTCTAAGCAAATGTCTAAATTTCATTTTGTGTAAAAGAAACTAAATTTAGATATATCAAAATACCCTGTGGAGTGGATTGCTGCTCTCTGCCCTGTTCTGGTTACACACACAGGTGTTACTGGAAGCTCAAGGGTCTTGGCTAGAGGATGAGCTGAATGATAGAGGAAGAATAATGTTACTGTCAGGTCTCATCCCAAGACCTGTAATGCTGTTGCTAGAGAATAACACTTTCAATGTCAGCAGTTACTATAATTTTAACTGCAAGTCTATTGTTATGTATTGGTGTTTCTAAAGGCCCAGCTTCTGGAAACTTGCAAAGACATGTGAATTTAAGTGCAATTTCCCTGTTTAAAATAGATTCAAGTTTGTATTGGCTGCAGAGAAAAGTTTAAAATCATGAATCAAAATGCTCAACCATCACAGAGCAGGTGGAAAGACCCTTCTCCTCCTTATATTCCTTTTAAATTCATGAATTTTAAGAAGATTTCTGAGTTTCTGGAACCAAATTCATAATGTTTGAGTGCTCAGGTTTGGCATAATTTTTTTTTCCTCCCACACAAGCTGATGCAAGCAAGTAATGAAAAAGGGCTGAATATGTCTAGTTATAAGGCTCTGCCAAACCTCTGTTTGCTGACAGGAGAAGCATTTTTAGTCACAAGAAACACTGAAAATCTTTTTGTCAGCTTTAAAAAAAATCTAAGTTGCACCTCTGCATTCCAGGCCACACAGACTGAAATAATTTCTGAAATGGACATTGCACAGGAAAGAATGTCCTTCTATACATTTGTTAAAGCACTGAAATCCAAATGCAATACTGATTCTTTACACTATAAGTCAATGTTACAAGACAAACTTTAATTCTGTGAGTGCATCTGATAATAACAGATTGTAACAGGAAGAAACACTTGTAGGTTAACTTCTTGATCGCATTGAGAAATTATTTAAGAAACACTGAAAAAGCTGTTTACACTTTCCATGTACTATACATAAATATTTGTTTATGGAGCAACTGTGTGGTGCTTTGCCTTTGTCAGCAACTGGAAATTGTTACTAATAACAACATTTAGGGTTATAAATTCCATAACCCCTATCTGACTCCATGCTGTACTTTCCAAGAAATTGCAAAGTGAGAACTCTGGCCTGGGCTTCAAGGAAGAGTTATGCTGAGATACACAAAAGTGTGCTGTGAGAAACTACAGTGCTTTCTGTACTCCACATTACCCCCATCCCCACAGCCAAGCAGAGGATACTGGAGCCTTACACAAAGGTGTGTTTACAATGTCAGTTAGCCATAAGTTTGAGACTGTTTTTAAAACTATGTCTAACCTCTACCATCCACTACACTATCACAAAATCACAGAATCATTAAGGTTGGAAAAGACCTCCAAGACCATCAAGTCCAACCTTTGGCTGATCAGTGTCTTGTCAACTAAACCATAACACTAAGTGCCACATCCAGTCGATTTTTGAACACCTCCAAAGATGGTGACTCCACCACCTCCCTGGGAAGACATTTCCAATGTTTAAAATCCTTTCCACAAAAAACCTCCTCCTCATGTCCTAGATTATTCCTGATGTCCAAATCATAATATCTCATCATACTTCTCTGTCATCTGGTTCAAACTTCTTCTTTCACTAAGGAACCAAGCCCATGAGCTAATGAGCTCTGCGGGCACTACTGTTATATAAATATTCTTACTAGGCACAAACTTTATCCTCCACTCATATTTCAAATTTTGACCATCAGTTCACTGCATTGGAAAGTTTAATTTCAATTAACACGTGTCCCACAAGAAAGAGCATAAAGTCTGAAGTGAGTATTTAAGACCTGTTAGACATCAGTTTAAAGAATTTAGAGTGAGCCAAAATTTATCATAATCAGCAAAATTCCTTCCTTGTATTCCAGATAACAATATCAGACATTCGCCAGATACCTGGGTACTAACAGAAGAGCTTAGAGAATTAGTATTTTTGTAGTCTTGTAAGATATCAGGTCTTACTATGTTACCTTGCCAGGTGAAAGGCCAGTGGCATCTTACAGAGTAGGATAAATGAATGAGCTTGGGAAAGTATTCTAGATGTTCTGCTCTATGGCAAAGTTCTCTCCCTCAATGAGCACAAATCCCAAATCCAAAAGTTATCCCAGAGAAATTAGTACAGTATTTGGCCCATTGTTAGCATACTATGCTTAGCAATCTCTAACACAGAACAATACCCAGTGGATTTTGAGGGCTCAGCTTTCTTCAAAACTATTTCTTTCCTTCGTACAAAAAAGGACCAGAAAGAAGAAAACACAGAGGCATGGGAAAGTAAGTTAGGCAGGAAACAAGTCTGTATTCACATTTGTTACCCAGAAGAAAAGTAGATTTGAAAAAAAAAAGTTACAGCTTTAAAAAGCTGAACATTTTAGCTCAATTTTAATTAGTATTTACTCAGAGTCTTGTGGGAGAAGAATGAATGCCATATAACATATCTGATGCTGGAAATCTCCTGAATATCCTCAAATTCATGTTGATTAAAGTAGGAAACAAGGGAAAAGAAGGCCTTCTTTTATATTTTTTGTTTACAGTATAGGCCACAGTTTGATAACAATTAAGTAAAACATTAGGGATTTTTTTATCATGTAAGAATTCCTAAGAGAAGGATCTTGTGAAGATTTATGTTTAAGGCTCTGTAAGAGATGAACCTCATCTGTTTTAACTGATAGTGTGTGTGGTCAGTATGCCTAAAGTCATCCCTTTTAAAATAATTTTGTTGTAATGTTTTTCTATTTCACATCTACAGGAACAATAAATGCAAATGCAGGGACTATAGTAGATATGTCTCAGTTAATCCTACCTGTCATTGAAAATGCAATTTCAGAGTAGTTCTGTCTTCAATAATATCACTTAAAAAACTCAAGAAAAAAAAGACAGTTCATAGAGTTATAGTGCAAAGTAACTCAATCCATTGATGTTCATTTTGTACTTGTTATACTTCATGGGATCAAAGAGTAGTCAGAGTTCTCATAAATAATAAAAAAGAAAATGACATGTGGGCTGACTTTATATGAAAATAAAAATAAAAAATCACTACTGCTAGACTCATCCATATTTCTTACTACTTTCCTATTAGTAGGTACATCAAATCCTAGAACTTTAGAAAGTCTTCCAATGACAAATCATTCAGGCTTTTTCTCACTACTATATAATTTTCCAAAAGATGTCTCTCTCTAGTGTCAGAAATCACATCTGCTGGCCACTGTCCTCAAAGAAAAGGTGAATAAATTCTTCATAGTACTCCCTCCCTAAAAATTCCTTTGAGAAAAGAAGTTATCTCAATAGAAGGCATCATCCCCAGCTCTCTTCAACGTCTTCATTAACATCCAGGACACAGGACTCGAAGGAATACTAGGTAAGCTTGCTGGCCGCTCTAAACTTGGAGGAGCTGTCAGCTTCCTCAAGAGCAGGAACAGGCTCCTCAGGGAAGTGGTCACAGCATTACACCTGTCTGAGTTCAAGAAGTGTTTAGACAACACTCCCAGGCACATGGTGTGATTCTTGGAGTGTCCTGCACAGCACCAGGAGTTGGAGTCAATGATCCTGATGGGTGCCTTCCAACACAGCATTTTCTATAATTCTATGATCTCTATTGCCAAAACCTTCCCATTATTAAAATCTTGCTTGCAGCACCACGTCACATTTCTCTTAAGAATGATCACTGTCATCCTTCCAAATTTTTTTTTCTTTACCTTGTACTACATTGGAGGGTGTTGCCTAATGGTTGCTGTGTTTTGGAGAATCATTACCAGGCACTGGAGCTCTGGCTTGAACTTCCAGAATTTCATGTGGAAGTCCAATGCTGACAATGTACAAACCAATCTCCATTCTTTATGCACAATCCAAAGTATGCAAAGAGATTAAATACTATGACTTGATCTAGTACAGTGGGGGAAGAGTGCTATGCACACACATTTGAAACACATTGCTATATTTTTTAGCAGTCTGCACAGTAGATTTTGTCTGGGAGAGGTTACAGCACAGATATGACTGCACTGTTCATGAAAAGACTGCAACTAAATGAAATAAATATCTCTATATCAGTATACATCTGAAAAGAAAGGAAGAACAATTGCATTGAAGACCTGCTTTATGAAATCATGGCAGTGCTAACAAGGCATTACCAAAACAGCATGTTTGGTTCTACGAGAACTGGCAATTGTTGATGGTTAGTTGGAAACATTCTGGTTTTCTAGGATGGGTTAGTCAGTTGGAGGGTGGAACTATAAAGCTCAAATTATTTCCTGAAACACTTTAAAAGTTTTAAAAGAGAAAGACACTTTCAGTAAGAAGGAAAAGATTTGAGAAGTATTTTCATTAAAACATGCTTTGGCTTTGAAAACAACATAATTATCAGCCTACAGATAATTCTCCAAATTCTTTATATTAGTTAAAGGGTAGAGATGGTGAGATTTGTGGGTTTTTTTGTCACTCAAAATTACGTTCTCCACCTGATCTTGGACAAGTGGGAGAGAAGATTTTTTTCAAATCCAATTTCATTCAAATAGAAAAAAAACCAATTAGCAAACAGTTCCAAACCTCTTTTTACATATGACCCATCAAACTGTATTTTGGCTCTCAGATATGTCCTCTGTTTCAAAGAGGAGATGGGTTCTTCATTTAAATCTGCCTCACTCACTTTCAGTGAGCCTGCTGCGTGAATAGCAAAATCAGCTTTATCCTGTCCTGGACAGGATGCTTAATTAACTCTTAAGTTCCAAAAATTTTCTGAACTCACCTAGAATGCACACAGAAGACAAGCTCTCAAATGCCTATCTGTATTACCTTGAAAGTTGATTAGGTTTTAAATTAACACAAACTGTACACTTACCAGGTTTTTCAAGATCAGCTGCTTCAGGATTTCTCTCAAGACATCTTTTTTATTGCACTGATTCATATAATTCCAAAGGGCTGCATGCTTCCTTATCCTATTTCCCTTTCCAACAGCTGTTAGCTACCTTTGATCTGGGAACAAAATTTGATAGACTAGGGTGCTGTGTTCTGACTCCTCTGTCCCAGTACCAGAGGGGTCAGCCATCCACATGTGCTTACTTTTTATATGTCCAGAGGTAAATAGTCACACTCAGTCTCTCTTTGTGTTAGCTTTCCAACCATTGGTAAAGCCTTTAGATATTTTTAAAATCAGGGAACGTTTTCCCATTGATGTAACAATATCCAGAATTTTCTAAATTGCTGTCACTGTCTGTACTTCACACTAGGTGTCCAGATCTCCTTGAACACAGGAGAGGGAAATGTAAAGATGTGGGAAAAGAGCATAAGTGTCAAACTTCACTGCGACAAGCTTACAACACCATCCTTGGGGAATCGATCGATCGATCAATCGATCAATCAATCAATACCAGCTGTGACACACCAGAACAGGTGCTTAGTTTCTGGGTTTTGGAGCCTTCCTATCCCTTTTTCTTTCCTTTCTTTGTTAGGCTAAAACTGAAGTTACTGTTTCTCGTTCCTATCCAGTTGCCTTTTGTACAATATATTTATTTCTTGTCTTTTGTGTTTGTATAAGAATCTCGTAGCACTCAAGTACACACATTGAAAAATAAAGATTAATCACATAAACTGAAAACTCGGAAAAAAGAATCAACTGAGCTGAAAATGTTTAAAGTCCTGCAAGGGTTTAAAAGGTTACAAACTGAAAGGACAAAGGTTTTTGGAAGCAGACTTATGAGTAAACAACCTCACTGTGACCTCATGCTCATATAAGGAGTGAAGAGGAGGAGATGGATCCGTTAGGCAGGAAGTTATAAGAAATCTGCTGAGCTAAAAAACAGCAGAGAAAATAATATATGAAGGTCTACAGTTGAATCTGAAGAGGGGGAATCTCCAAGGACTAACTGGAGAGAAGAAACTACATTACAACATTTTCCTGGCCTGTAAGCCGAAGTTAGGAAGTAAGCAAAGAGCAGACCCAGTGCCAGATCACTGGGATTCACTGAAGCTTACTGTGTGCCAGAACATTCTCTAAATTGAACAAGAGGGAACAGAGACAACAATGACCCTGTTTTTTATAATCTTTCTTAACTAGGAGCTGTAAAGCAACAAAACCTAGGGACTGACCTGGAGATGATCCACATGAATCTGCTTAGCTGTCCACAGGAAGAAAACTCCCAGAACAATGCACAAGAGGGCTGAGACAAAAGGGATTTGGATGGCTATCAAAACGTAGAGAAAGAGGTTCATCTCTACTACCAGACAGGATGCTCAAGTAACATTTTAAAGGAATTTTTGCAAACTGACCTTATTATTTTTCTAGTGTGAGAAGACAGGCCAGGTTACCCATCAAGTGAAAAGACAATACCAGATCAAAGAGCATCTGACCTTACTATAGCACAGCACCAGAAGCAATGACTATAAAGAGAAGTTACTGGAATGGCAATCTGTACTTATTTATATTCAACTTAACTGGAAAGAGGGCCAACAAAATGCTGAGGAAACGTGGTTAACTGACAAAGCATTATGCTACAGTCAAAAGGAAATATGAAAGCCAGGTTAGGAAAGAATAGGAGCTGGAAACGAGCAAAAAGCCTACATGGAAAAAAAATTGTTGTTGCAAGAACCCAAAAGGTGTTTATTTCAGAGAAAAAGCAAGGAGCCAGGATATGGAGATCCAATAACAACTCCAGTTATTATTTTAGGATATAAAGAGTCTGAAGATGTATGAACTTGTAAATAATTAATATAATAAAATAAACTTAGCGTCCTCCTTAGCGTAATATATTGTTTTCATATGGTGATCTAGACATATAAAGGGACTGTACCAGGTTCTTCCTGGAGTAACGCACGTGTTAAGGTATCCATTCCAACTGTACAGCAGGCATTATGCTAGAGAGGGCTCACCTAAAATACATTCACTACCATATATGTTGGTTATTTCCAAGCTGAAAAAACCCCAAAACTCTTTGCTGCATCTTCGTATAATTTAATTTGTCAGTAAAGAAGAAAAGGAACTGACAAAAGACAGTGTGGGATCACAGAAGCATTTCATACCACATACCTTAGTCTACTGACTTAGGATCCTATCTGTCTCCCTGATATTTCTACAGTGAGTAGAGAAGGACAGGCAATTGTCAGGCATTTTTTTCAGAAATGGTCCCAAGATGTTTCTGTATCCTCCATTGAGTACTTGTAAGGAGTTTGGAAAGGTTAGTTTCTAGGCTGGGTGCTTCAGTTGAATGTCCAAAGTCAGATCGTGGCTAACGCCAAACTACCCCTTATCCCAGTGCCTCAGAGATTAAGGTAAAATAAGACTTCAGGGGTCAACTCTCTGTATAAATGAATTCCCTAACTTTATCTGTACTTTGTAATATTGCTTTCAGGAAGGTTTCTATACATAGAGACTACATAAGGTCAGCATTTATGTCCTGCAAATGAGTCCCTTAAAAATTATCCTGTGCTCTTGAATTGGTTTATAGAAATATTTGTTCCACATGAACATTTGCCTCACCACACTTGTCCCAGCTTGTTATATATTTCTTTGTTCAAAGACTTGGCTTCTCATTCCACAGCAATCATTAATATAAAATTTAAAGGATACAGGGTGCGTGATGCATAATTGCTTCCCATTCTTGAACTGCCAGGTTTCTCCCCCCTCCCCATAGTCATGGCACTCATGATAAAGATAAAGAGAGAAATCATCTTCCTGGAACATTATAAATGTCACTGAAGCAAGTCAAACAAGCCAGAAGGACGAGGATGAGAGAAGAGTGGAAATAATAACCTCCCAAAGGTGAAGCATGTAGAAGCTGAACGACGGATTTCCACAGGAGCAAGTTCAGTGAAGCTTTTCAGGATGTGAGTGGATGAGGAGGTAGGTATAGCATATAAAGGCAGTAATGTGTGTGTGTACACGTACACATGCGTTTGTTTATTGTAGATGAAGGAACAGAACGAATTCAAAACTCTATAACTCAAAATGAGCTGAATTCATAACACGTATTTGTGTGGCAGCCTTTACTGCACATGTCACATCTGGAATAATCTGGGGTCCAGATGGCTGGATAATGAGAGCTCACTGGCCTGTCCTGGAGAAGGTTCCCAAGTCTTCCCACACATGTTGACTCAGGGAGCTGCAGCTGCTGTGCCAGTAGGCACACCACAGTGCAGGCTAGATCCATGTACATTTGAAACAAGTGTGACCTCTGAAAAATAATTTGTCTAGGGCGGGTAAGCCAGGAATAACACAGACTGGAGTAATCTTTGTGACAGTGACATTATGAGGAGGGACTCTTCTAAAGGAAGTATTTCACCATTAGACTACAACAATTCACAAGAAGACTACAATCTGAATTTCAATTGTTTTTTCTCCATGAATTACCAATAGCTGACTGCTCAGCAGTCAAAACTATGGGGAACAGTCATCAAAACAGCATATCACTACTTGGGTACTTTAACCTCATTCATTCATTTTTAAAAGTGCTGTCAAGCTGTTGGCGCTGCTACAAAAATAGTATGAGCTAAGGAAAGACATGTGAACTCAAGCCTAAAGCAGGATTTAAAGGGAAACAGACTATACAAAGTATTGAGGCCTGTGGTGGTGAAGGAGACACATACACACAAATGCTGAGTCCATTGGCTGGTCACAAAGAAGGGGTTTTCTGCAGGCAAAATAAGCCCCAGCCCTGTTATTAATGTTATTAATTTATTCTGGATCATCCTTTGTGCCAGCTCCACCTATCATTCACACTTCATGGATAGTTCAATTAAAAGTACTAACAACTGCCAGCTTTATAATGTTAAAAGAAAACAGTTGTTATTAAAATAGAAAATAGCAGCAACCCATATCATCAGACCACCATAACATTGCACAGCTTGGCACAAATCTTGACGTCTCTGCTCTACTGAGGCCCTGTCCAGACCACACACAGAGCCTGAAATAGAATATAAATAATTAAATTTTTTAAAAAAAAGATGAAAATAAGATGTTCTGTCTTAATCGGGATTTGCAATATAATAATCTGCTTTGCCTAATCTGTAAGTGGCACAGATGGTAAAACTTTCCACCCTAGGGGAAAGCCTGATATTCTGATACTTATTTTTATAATTAACTGAGACAAAAGTTTTAAAATTCTCCTTTTTTTTTAGCTGAATTATTTTAATATCCTTGAATCAATGCATTTTATCTGATCTGTCAAATCCAAACTGAAATGAAAGGATCTATTCTCTCTGCTAGCATGCATCCCCAGGGACTAACTGCCATGCAGTATGGAAAACATTGTCCATATGCACAGCATCTTTTCTATAGGGAAGAAAAGCATGAAAGATCCAAAGCAACAAATTTTATATGTCATTTCTCAGCTTATTCTGAAATAGAAATTAAACACTGGCAGACCTGAAATATTTCCATCTCCTGTGAAATCTTCAGAAAAAGGGAAGAGAAAAAAAGAGGATCTTTTCTTATTAAAATCTCTCTTTTGAGGAAGCCACATTTACTGACACAGAAAATCCCTTTCAAGTTTAATCATCTCACACATTAAAATTACTGTCAGCTCTATATGAATGTAAACAACAGCCACTTCCAAATGTGTATACATGTACCTTACCAAAAAATCATAAAACTACTAGAAAACACCCATTCTGGTATTTTTGACATTTCACATGCAACCATTAAGAAATCCTCAAATCAAGAGTGTTTTTTCAACTGTACTAGATTTCTCTCGTGCTTGTACATTGTTATACAATCTTTAATTACACAAAATGCACACTATTTTTTCCACAGACTCCCCCCACCTCTTGCCCCCCCTCTCCCCCCCATTTCATCCGCTGTACAGAGTGAAAGGTGATGCAGAAATGAATCAGTGTTCTGCACTGAATGAGCCCATTGTCCTTCAGTCCCTCGCCTTGCCCGGCTCACTGCACGACTTAGAAGGTGTCCGGTAAATGAGGCAAAGGCCTGCAGGAAGGGGATTGTTCATCCTGTGCTCAGTGTGCCTCCCCAAAGTGCTGTCTACAATCATGCCATTAAGCATACTACTTGCAATTCTCATGCACAGGGAAACCCAAGCTGATGTTATTTATAAAAACATGAAGATAATTTTCCGTGCTTTTGAATAGGAACATTTGCAATGTTCTCTTATGTACAGATCAGTAGGACTTCTGCACTGGATATTAGACTTCAGCTGGCCCAAACTTTCTGCACCAAAAGAGAGCATCCACTGACAAATTTAGTTCACAGACACTTTAATATACACACACAAACACACACAAAAATAGGGGGAGGATTTGAAATAAACTCCTGTAATACCTGAACAAATGTTACTCAGCCATTAAAGAGTGCGAAATCCAGTTTATACCACTGCTGCTGAAGGGTGGCCATTTATTTCCATATCAGAAAGCCTGTTATGTTGTGTCAAGCTGATGCTGAAGACTACTGAAGTGCTGATATGTGAACCTAATTTGGAGGATTTGCAAGCTGTGGAACTAGTAAGATCACAGATAACAAGGGGATGGATCTATTACACGCTTTCTCTGGTTTCACCATGACATAATGCTCCAAAAATCAGAAAGTAAAATACAGAGCTGGCCCCAGTCCAAGCATCCCAATATGTTAACTACAAAGTTGGATTTGTGGATGCAGCATCCAATGAATTTTTTTTTAAAAAATCATTTTATTTTTAAAAAAATTAATGCATTCAACAGTAGTGAAGGCTAGAAGTCTTTGTTAAACACACAAAGCAGTCTTCTTCCTAGGAGTAAACTGCAGTGGAAACTCAGGAGGGATATAGTGCTGTCTCTTTCCTTTTCCCCTCCATTGAGCATCACTTAGCACACCGTGAACCCTGGGTCACACACAGTCATATGGTTTGCAGAGCTCCACTCCTCCTTCCTCTCTCCACATCACAACTTAGCTTAGCCTCTGCCTTCTGCTGCAACATACCTCTGCACTGAAGAGAACAGGCAATCTCAACAATCAAGCAGAATATTCTGGCTCAAACTCCATTCTGGCTTTGGCTGCTTTAGTAAAACTGTCAAAAACTAATGGAAATGTGTTGCACTTACTGTAATGGTTTTTGTGTTGTAAACACCTGGTCTTGATGGTTCAGATATTTTGTATAGGCTGCAGAATGATGATTTAGATCACTGCTGGCTTTGAACTTCGAACACGTTACTACCAGACTACTCAAGCATCTATATTAGAAGCCGCATGAGAAAGGACAGTTTCACAAGAAAAAAACAAAACAACAAAAACAAAAAAAAAAAACCTGAAGATTTTTGCATGTGGTGTTTGAGTGAAACAGACATCTTACAGCTTTGAGAGAAGACTGCAAGAGGGTGTCACCAGAATAAGCAGTGTCCCTAGATGATGCAAAAGAAACAGACCCAAATCACCATCCTGAATCAATGCTACACAGATTGAGCCTTTTTTTCCTAAACCAAGGATAAGTACCCCAACCATTTAGCCATCATCACATCCAGTGTTTTTGCCTTGGGTTTCTGTAACTAGAAATTCCATCTTGAACCTGCAGAGCATCTCTTGAGAAAAAAATTGATTGAAACTAACATGCTTCCCTGTAAAGTTTGATTGGTTTTTTCACTTTCCAATAAAAATAATCATACAAAAGTATGACTTGCATTATAATTTATATCTCATTTATTATCTTGGCACCTGAATTACAAATAAACTTACTTGTAAGCCTAAGGATCTCTGAACAAAACTTACCCATTTCCGAAGCAGCCAAGCTCCTGAGTTTTGTTTGATTTTTAGTCTTCAATCTGATGTCTTGGACCAAAGATTCAAGAAATAAGATATTTGGCTTCTGTTTTCAGTTCTGCCACTGAGTCTCTGTTGTAACTTGGATAAGTCACTTAATATAGCTGTCCTATAGTTTCTTGATCTACTAAGTAGACACAGCAATATGCAATCTGAGTGTTACAAAGCTAAATTAAAGGCCTTAAACAAAAGGTTCTAAGTGTCATTTCCCCTTTTTCTTTTTTTTGCTAGTTATAAGATCAAAGAGTGAGAGAGGGAATGCATTGTGTTTATAAGCAGTGAACATCTGATAAGTTTTATAGTCTATGCCAATATTGCTGTAATGCACTTTTAAACCTACTGTCCTCAACTAGAAAAAATAGGAATAAAAACATCATATAAACAAACGGTAGTGCAAAAGACATGCCAAGGTGCAAAGGACAATTATGCATAGTCATATCCCATTAACTTTGGTGTAACTGCACAGCAGGCCTTCCAGCCCCCAAAGGTTTCTGATGATTAACATCACACAAGTTTTCAGTGATTGATGGATACTCCCTGCTATAGACCAAAATCACTTTGTTTTACTCCATTTTCATGTTTCTTAGATTCATTAACCCCTCCCAAAACTTAAGACAAGATGGCAGCGTCTTAAATTCCAAACGTAATTGCTTGTGCTGTGCTATGTTGATGCTGCAGTTGTGTATCAGATCTTGTACCTTTACACACAGATGGATAACAAGGAACACTACTACCAAATCTGCATGGAGTTATACGGCTGAAAATTGTTCCCATACACACTTCCATCTCTGATTTAAATGTTTGCCTTATGTCTTTAAAGTGCATGTCAACAGAATATGGGAGCATGCGCTTATTCACGTTGTCATCAGACCAGTATCATGTCAGAAATATTCATACCTCCAGTGAAATTACTATAGGAAATAACCTTAAATGTATTACTTGGCACATAATTTCTGTCTTATAGAGCACTGCTACTTACTCTAAAATCTTACATGTTTGTTTATTCTTGTAGGCACAGTGTATTGGACAGTTGAGTAAATCTTTAGCTGGAGAAGTCTTCTACAGTTTAGTTTCCTGTTAGTTTTCTATTCTCCTTGCAATTTACTTGCAACACAGATGCCCAATCCACATATGGTGTTTCCAAATTTTTCATGCAACCTATAAATCTATGTTTTTTATCTAATTCTGTTGATCAGTTTGGTCCTGGCTAATGTGGATAATAATTGCGTGATTATCCATAGGTTATGGGCTAATTACTGTGAGATTACAGCCTGTTCAACACTTTTCACTGGTGCTATTTTTCCAAAGTTTATCTGATTTTTTCAAAATGCAACCTTCCTAAACTCTTTTTGTCACAAGCACCAATATTTCTGTAGTTATACATAAGGACCTCAAATCTATCTTCAATCCAATGTGAATTTGCTGTGTTTCCACTTTTTGCAGAAACACTGGCTCAACCTTAACCCATTCCCTGGACCAACACAATCTATAATGCCAAATAGGTCTTCACATTTTATGATGTCAAATAAGAGGGATGGATATTCTTCCAACTGAACTCATCATGATACCACACTCCTTTCCCTATATTACAGTTCAAAATACCAAGAGCTGTCAACAAATGTAAAATGGTAAATAAGAATCCAGACTTCAAACCTTTATCTCCTGTGCCACCCAGGAAAAAAAGAAATGCTGAAGTCACTGCTGACTCATTAAATACTTGTTACCAGAAAACAAGCTATTTCCTTGGGAATGGTATTATTCACTATAGCCTATATCATTGATGTTTGGAAATCCATTAAGAATCTAAGTAGCCTCGACTAAAAAGCTGGAATATAGATGATTGGAACAGGCTCAGAAGACAAAAATGCCTTCATTTTCTCAAACATCAAAACAGTGTCTCAAAGATGATACTGTTCAATCTAAATCTAAATCTGCAATAAAAATCCTTCCTTGCTTGCAGCATCAGCTTAAGGTAAATTTCAGGCACAGAATATGAAGTCGCCATGGGGAAACTTGTTATCACAAATTGTTACATCAGTCTTAGACCTGTTGTTCCAATGTCCACGTCTCAGGGTATTTATAAAACTGCTTCAAGTCTGGAGTGAAGACTGTATTTAAAAGCTGTCTGGAACAGCGCAGTGCTCTACAGTAACAAAAGTGTTTATCTAGGCAAAAGACACGATTTTCTCACAGACCTTTCAAAACTGTGAAATGGGCCCACTCACCAAGTAATAAACTTTAGAAATCCCACCACCTTTTGCTGCAAGGTCAAAGAACATTTCTTTTAGATGGACTTGTAAAACCGTAACTGTATCTACAAACACAAAAGAACAAACCAAAAGAAGCCCTACTAAACCAAATCTAAACATAGTTTTCCCTATGGGAATGAGATCTGGAAAAAAAAATTACCCCATGCTATCACTCATGGTTTTATTGAGGGTGCTCAGATACTGAATTAAGGAATATGGTAAAAGAACTACATCTGAAAGGATACACAAACAGAAGTACTCCTACAAGAAAAGCATCCCAAGGTGAAATATCCACAGACCAGAAATGCTGAACATTTAACCATATTTATTGTTTGACCTCTCACCCCTAGGTCAAAGTTCTGAACAGTTACAGATTTAAAAGTTTTCAACAAAACAATTCAATATTATGTGTAGAAACACCTTTTCAAATACTCTTACATACTTTTGTATGAATGCACTGTCAGTCATTTCATTGAGCAAATTATATGCCCTAGATTTCAGATGTGACCCACCCTTCAGAGCTTTTTTTATCTAAAGAAGCATTGTGTAACTTTTTTTATTGCACCTGAAATTTTCAGGGACCAGATATACCTTTTATTGTAAAAACCCTACATATAAAATAGAAGACATCTAGTAAACAAATTTTTTGTCATTTCTATCTAAAAATTCATATCAACTCTCACTAACACCATAAGTCCATCTGCTTCATTTGAATTTATGCCTTTGATTTGCTCTGACGGTGTTTTAAATCCCCTGTCATTTTTTGTTTTCTGCCACATGTCTACCACATGTATTGTATAAAAATAAAGGTTATTTTTCTACCACCCACCTGTAAAGACTATCTTGCTACCAAAATCTGCTGAAAATTCTGCTTGGGAATTTACTCTAAACATAATATAATTAACCTGTGAAAAGCCAGTCTATAATACACAATAAGAATCCTAAATTTTCCAAACGGAAGATAAGCACTTGACTAAACAAGCACATTATTTATTACTTACCCTGAAATGAGAATCAGGTCTCCAGAGATGAAGGGTTAGGACACTAAGCCTTAATTCTAGGACTGGAAAAACCGTTTGCCTCTCCACATTGTTCACAGACTTTAAGCCATTCTCTGTTTCTTGGTTATCCAAAATTCAACACACAGTTTGGCTGTACCAAAGGTCTAAAAACTTTTGGCTTCAGTTGGAAAAATTCTACTTAATATCACACTTGTGGGCATTGTCCTGACTTGAGACAGTGGATATCCTCACTCTACAGCAACCCAAGTTTGGATGACACAAAATCAACACTACTCTGATGTTAGATTTCCTCTTCATTCCTTCCCTGGAAAATTCATACAAACACGGAATTCAATACTCCATATAAATACAACCATGAGTACAACTTCTGAACTTTTTTTCTTAAAGGTGTTTATTGCTTATAGTAAATGCATTCAGAATATGCTACTGAAATGCATGATTTCTGTGAGTAAGCCACTAAGGAAATCTTTTTCTGGTTATGTCCTGCAGTGCAGGTTCAGAAGTGTGCAAAATCACAAACAGAGCAAATTCTTTAAGTAACAATGTGTACATTTTTTGTTTATATGTAGCTCTTCATGTCAAAAAATAATCTTCTTTCTTTTGCGAGGTAAATCTGATGACACACTCTAGAAATATACTTTTGTTCTATGCCACTTTTATCTCCTTTGTAACATTCTCTAACGTGACTGCCAGAATGCTGTTCTAATTTGGGGGATAATTTTCTATATGAGAACTGACAGAATGAAAATAAATTCAAAGTTCCAGGAAATAATGAGTTCCCGATTATGTGTCTGATTACTGTCAGCTCAAGGAATGTACAGACTTTAGAAATGGAAGAGACCACTTTTCCTTTCACCAGACTGGGAGTCCTGAGTTGATTGCATAGGGAGAAGGCTTTCAAGTATTTTTAAATACTCCCTAGTTCTACATGAGAGTTATTTTGAGGTCATGTTCACGTTTCCAGACTGAATATGATTCTCTGGTAGAGACATCTGAGTCTTATCTGCCTATTTCTGGCTCTGTTTGAGAATGTTTATATTATTCAATGTGGGAGACTTGAACTCATGACAAGGAACATGATAAATTTTCTTAATCAAACTGGGTATCAAGAGGTGGTCTGTCATCATTTCCCTTTTGTTGCACTGTGAAAGAAAGCAAATAAGGAGCATCCAGTGTGATCCCCACTTCTGTTTCAAGTCTCCCCACCAAGTCATTAAACATTCTCTGGCCTTTGTCAACAGCCTGGTAAACATCCAGAGAAAGAATCAGAATAAAATAGTTTATTTAACATTCCTCTCCTCCAACTGCTGATTAGGATAAATAGTTTGGATAAAAAGCCTATCTGTTCCAAAAATCACAAAAAGAAAGGATTCAGCTATCAGCAAAGTTTAGATTTGGTTTCAAATATTTTTAAACAGCAAAAGAGTTTTTTGTGCTCTTTGATATTTTCTCCATCCTCAGCACATCATGTTAGCACCGTGTCAAAGCAAAACATCAACATCAAATGATCACTGGGTAAAATCCAGTGAACTGGAGTGAAAGGCTGGAGGCTGAAATTCCAGGCACAATATAAAATTTGGAGAAATGCCAGAACAGAGTTCTTTTTAAACTGCCTAAAAGGCTGAGGAATTGATATCCAGCAAATCCCTTCATTGACCTAATAGTTTCGAAATTGCTAATTCTGGTCAGACTGATGAGTCCTTTGAGCCAGGATCATTTCCTCTGACAGGGAAAAGTGTCAAATGTTTCAAAGAAAAACAGAATCTTCTTCCTCTGACCACCATTGTGCTCATCCATAATGAAAACAAAGCGACACTCTGCCTAACAAAAAGCATGTACCTAGCACGCAGAAACTTGTGGTCAGCTCAGGAAGTGAAACAGAAGAATTTAGGACTGCTTTTTATTTTTATCCCGGACAAAGTAATTTTATAATCCTAACCTACTTGCCTTAAAATATTGGAGGGCACGATACTCTCCAATAATTAATTATGTGCTCTGAAAATGTTTTTTTTTTTACTTATAGCAATTTTGTTGCCATTTAAGTTTGCCAATTGTCCCGTTGCTCTTGTGTTATGCTACAGTAAACAGAAACAGCCAAATGATCTTAGCAGCATTCAGAGCTCTTTGTCAGATGCTGAGCCGGCACAGATTAGAATAGCCCTACTGCATTCAACCATCGTTTAAAATACTGAGTGACTACAAAAATCTTAAATGCCCATTCTCTGTGTTTGCATTCTGTAAGAAACAGTCAATCAACAATTATTTTTATTTTATGTCTGATATGTTTAATATCCTTTAAACATTGGCTCAGATCATCAGTTAACATAAATCAGCAAAGCTGAATTTACTGGATCAGTTTACACAACTAAGAATGTTGCCTGTGGCTTTCCCACAGTAATAAAGTTAGACCACATACCCACTTTGGCTGAAATATCTGAAAACATCCAAAGGATCTGCATGCTTAGCTCCCTTTAACAGGAATTGGGGATAATCTTATCCATCTATCTGATGGGTAATTTCTATTTGCAAAGCACAGATCCTCATGGTGCATACACACCCCAGAATGACAGAAACCAAGAAAACTCCACAAATGGACTCCACAAAGGAATGCTTTATTTTTATTTTTATATTATTTTATCAAGAAACTGTAACCACAGACTATGTTTACACGTCTCAAGTGAAAACTGCTGCTGGAACAAAATGGTGAACTCACTTCTAATTTTAAAAAATATATACCATTAAATTTCTCTTGAGAAAAAGTTACAATATTGGCATATTAAATAATGCGTGGCTTTAGAGTTCATGGTTAATATACTAGTAAAACAGGAATAATAACTTATGAGTCAAGAAGCCATTAAAAATAGGACAATTTTCATTTTTACTATTGTCTATGAAAAGAAAATTAACTTTTTCAAAACCACTTCTAGGAGGTGGCTACATACCTGTACCACAGAAGAAGGGAGTTTATCCCTAAATTCACCACTGAAAATAGTGTTCCCACAGTAACTCTGAATGTGTAGAGCAAATTATTGAATATCCCATGCCATAGGAATGGAGGCACTTTAAAATGTTATTTTTTCACTAGTGTCCAAAATGTTCAGGATTTTCCAAGAAACTACAACTGGTTTCTTTCGTTCTTATAGTTTAAGAGAATTGGTTGAAAAGGTGATCAGAATAAATGGAATGAATGCTGGAACCAGAATGGGAAACAGAGAGATATCCTCTCCTGAACAGTGATGTTTGGAAGGCAATCATCCTCACAGCACCAGTGAGTGCCAAGGACTATTCCACCAGGATGGAGGGAAGTAAAACCTGTTGGGTACTCCATGCACGTAATTCAAAGTTGGACCTGTAAAATACATGTATAATGACAGCGGATTCTCTCACAGCGAGAACACGTTTAAAAGCCAAATTCCGTTATTTTTACATGATTTCTGAAACAGACTGAAAACAGAAACATTATTCAAGAAATATGAAGTTTGTAACTGACCCATTTCAGAGTCACCCTCCCATATTTCAGCTTTTGTTTTCATAAAATACTGCAAGACTGCTCTAAGGTGGCTCAGCCACAAGAGCCAACATGTCACAGGAGGATGGTCTGGGCTGGCAAAAGGAAAGTGAGGGAACTCCAGCTCATCACTACAGCTCTTCCTGGCAAGCTGGAGAAACAAAAACTAAACAGATAAGAAAATCAAACAACCAAGCCAAATTAATAAAGAAAAAAGTAATCAAATTAGCTATCCTCTTCTTACAAAAAGGAAAAAAAAAGCTTTGACTTAAGTTCAACATTAACATTTTGGTATTGAGCTCTCATATTCACTTTCTTACAACTAAGAATAAACTTGCTGTTGGAATGAAAATAGAACACAAAACTAGTGTGATAATATAATGCGTATATTTTCAGCTAGTACCTTTCACAACAGTGGATGTCAGAGGAAAGAGAAGCAGCAGCTGTATGCTGCCACTGAAGGTGAGGAATACAATACTAGAGCAGTAGCAGGCAGACAGGAGAAGAGAGAGGAAGCCAGATATCATTTCTTATCTGCAGAAGTGAGCTTGGAGCTGGATCTCCCAGAGGGCATCAAAAAAAACACTTCTTTCTTTTTTCTTTTTTATTTTCTTTTCTCCTCAAAGTATCCAATATGATTTGAATACAGAAAGATCACTAGAACAGTAATACAGAAAATAGTATTTTAATTTCGTTATTTTAGTTTGGAAAGAATTTGTTTCGAATTGTTGTATGCCATCTGTAAAATGATTACATATGCATAAAAAAGCCTTGGGGGAAAAGGAAAAAGAGAGAAGAATTGACCAGTGGAATCTCTTGTGAAAGTATGTTTAAAAATACTGAGGTTTAACACAAACCGAAAGAAAAGCCAGGAAATTCAACTTAAACCTAACAACTTCATCCTGAACCCATGCTGCTGAGAAAAATAAAAGAAACAATGCTGAGACTTCAGAAAAGATCTGCAACTTTAACTGAGCTTCCTGATTCCTCTCCTTTTGTTAAATACCTCTAATGTTAACATTTAAATAAATAGTTAACTGCATTTATCACTGCTCTTTTTAAATAATAAGTTTTGCAGCCTGAACATAGGGTAGGTCCATTTGCTGCAGCCAAAGCACTGGGTTTAAGCACTTTTCATGATGTTTCTTGTGTAAACAAACATCAATGAAGCCTTGTGAAGGTTCAGTTTTATGGCAACTTCTTAATATGGTTCCATAGTAGAGTAAATGAGAATTTTTTCAGGTTCTCCCCTTGGGACAATTTCTCATTTTGTAAAAATCTATCAAATTAGTGAATAATCTTACATGTATGCCAAAATTATCTTATTTCTACTGTGAAAAGGATATATTTTTATTATTTGTTGCTATCAGAAATTATTGAATGTTGGCCTTTTCAGTTGTTAGTGATTTTCTTCTTGATCTTGGATAAGCTACAGGCACATTTATTATGCTTCTGCAATGTGCTTATTTGGGATATATATATGATATTTATAATAATACTATCTATTTTTTGCAATTTTTTTTCCTTCCTAATAATTATTTTATTGCCATTCAGCACTTGTAGAAAAAAAGAGAAAGTTTAAAGCTTGCTCAGTCAGATGAAACGTGTATTGTAAAAGTGTTTTGTAAAAGTGAGACCGTTCATGATTATATTCTGATTTGACAACAGCTCCCACTCAGGTAGAAGACAGATGTAAGCCCATGCTATTCTTCTGCCATGCAAAAAGAAGCAACACTATTATGCAGTATGAGTTTCCAAATTCCGACAGCACAATCCAGCTTGTATTTTATTTTATCAGCTAAATACATTTACATACATTTACCAAAGTTCACATCATTTCCATCGGTAAACTGAAAGCAGGAAACGACCAAACAATATTCATCTGAATTATCTGCTGAGTTTTCCCCTCAACATCATCAGTGTCCTTTCCCACAAGATATGGGCTGCTTTGATGGCTCTTTCCTTGAGCACATATCCATATATGCTAGTATTTAATTACTCTTTGATCAATATTTGAGATCTTGAATATTTATTTGGTTCACTCACTGATTTTTTTTAAAAACTTGTTTTTCTTCTAATTTGACCACCTGTTTGCTATTATGCTGAGTTCAGCGTAGGTCTCAGCGAAAACATTTCTACTGTTGGCTGACCAAATGGACACTGGTTGTATAACAGCTGAAGTTTGATAGGTGCGGAAGATGAGCCTGTGGAAAATGTGGCAATGTGTTTTGCAGACTTAAAAAGGAAAAAAAAAAAAAAAGACAAAACAGTGCTTTGTTCAAAAGCAGGCACTCTGTCAGGATTAGTATTATTATTTATGGTTTATTCTTATAGGCAATATATGAATATTAAGCATAAGACAGGCCCTTTACTGTAATCAAAGCAGGTGAGAGAGCCCAGAATGCAGCACTGGGGCACACAGCATTTCAGGTTTGGGAAGAACTGAGTAGTTAAGAATTAAGCTAAGTAGGGACATAGGACTGAGCATAGAAAACAAAGCAAATAAAAGATAAGGGCATATGCCTTTATAAGACTGTCAGAGGATGGGAGGAAACAGGAGAAATTTGAAGCTAACAGTCTATTTGCTTAGTGAGAGAATCCAGTCAAAACCATGAAAGATTCAGCCAAAATCATCATCGGTTTTGTTTGTTTTATTAGGTTTTCTTTGTCAGTAAGTATGAGCAAATTTGCTAAACTACTATACTGAAGAACAATATTTTCAGATACGGCAGCCTCATATATATCTGTTATACCCCCAAGTGTGGGATAAATATGATCCAAGGGTGGAGCAAAGTTCCACAAAGAGAGAGGAGAAATTATACATTCCAGAAGTCTTTTAAAATATTGTAGTGGCATCTAGTGAGCAAAGCATCAGTTTCAATTGGGAAGAAATTCAAATGTGGTCTTGAACACTGAATTAGCTAGAAAAACAGCTCAGATAAGTTAAAAACACCTCCAGCAATTAAAGGATGATTCACATTTCTGACCAGAAACTACATCACATGAAAGATTAATGTGTAGGTTTCACCATAATAAAAAATGTAAGAAATGGAAACATTCCTGGACCACATTACTACTACTCTGCCAGCAAATTAAAATAAAGAAAAATAAAAGAATAAAACAAACTCCATCTCCTCCAATTTCCAGTGGCTTATTTTAGTAACTTCTCTCTGCCTACATAGAGAAAGAGGACTATATTTTCACAGATGGAAATAAGTGACTCTCTTGTGCCAGGATTTGGCAACTGCTGCCCCATATAGGAAGATCTGGGAACTCTAACTGCAGCATATTGTGCAAAATGTATATTATATACAGCATACTTTGTCTCGTAAAGCAGCAATGTGTTCAAGTGACGGGAACTGATTCGTGTAACAGTTTGGAGAAAATTCTACAACAGTGGCAAGTACTGATTCAGACCTCTTTCTCAAAACACCAACGTGTCAGTACAGACACTTCCATGATCTTAATGCTGAACACGAAACAATGTAGTGAATCTGCACTCTTCCTGAGAATTTTTATTCGTCCCTGGACATTTGGAGTTCTGAAGCTGCAGACCCACCCAGTTCTACATGAACACATAGAATTATCCCTTGCTTATGTATTAGAGCACACTGATTGAAAATGTGCTTTTCAGTCCCACCATACCGACCATATTATACATATGGGTGAATAAGAAAAAAAGGGAAAGCAAAGGCAAAACAAGTGCTGTAAGACAGCCATGCTGCAAAGAAGTACAAAACTGCTGGTGGGCTTAGGGCTTGCTTGAGATTGCAACTATGTTCCTTTCTACAATAAATTGGAAGGATATCTTGAAAATAAAGAAACACTGTTATGCTGTAGCAAAATAGTGTAAAGAAAATTTTGATGTGTGTTCTGTCAGTGATTCTCCTGGTATTTGACGAACAATTTATCAGCTGCCACTTACATGCAGAGAATCTAAGACATACATCAGCTATTTCCTAAGGCTCATAACACAGAGTTTTGGCAAAGCTGGAATCAGGTCCCATTTCTGCTTTCTCCCTTTGTACATAAGCATGACAGTGGCTGACCTGGCAGCTCAACCAAACTACGCCTATTGAACTGTGATATTTATTATTTTTCTAGCTCTCAGTTTTATGTTTTTCTTGCATCTACTGAGTTTCAGCCCTCTTTTCTTGGAGCGAGAGAAAATAAAGCAAGAATTTAATACAGAAAAAAAAAAAGATGGGGAAACTCCAAAGGTATCAAGTTACCTTTCTGGTTTACATCACCAGATGTCTTATCATTTTGCCAAAGCCCTGCATGTGGAGGACCCCCTTTTCTTCCAACCCTGGGGCAATGACTGAAATATAGTAGAGTGCACCTTTGGA
This sequence comes from Callaeas wilsoni, assembly GCA_013398955.1. Classification (NCBI taxonomy): domain Eukaryota; kingdom Metazoa; phylum Chordata; class Aves; order Passeriformes; family Callaeidae; genus Callaeas; species Callaeas wilsoni. The sequence continues at coordinate 61,577 of VWPU01002141.1, read as the reverse complement.
AGATTTAGAATAGGTATTCTGGAACTTCTCATTTCAATCCATTTTGAAGAGATTTCAAAATATAGTTATTGAGATTGTCTGTTCAAAGTAACAGAAGCTCCAACATTCCCCAGGTGAGCATGGGACTGTAAACCTGGAAAATTGCAGACTTGCTAACATATAAATACAAGGATAAAGTCTGTGCCTTAATGAGATTGTTAGGAATTTTTGTTACCACAAAAGATATTCTGAAAAACTTTGTGCCAGTGCTATGCAATGACAAAAAAACCCCCAACTTTCTTTGGGTGTGTAAACCTGAGACTATTAAGCAATGAAAAGGGAGTAATCCAACTGCTGTTTTTCTCAACACTCATAAGGCAAGTACTTGGCCATACTTGTGTCTGTACTTTGGGGAGGATATCAAATCCTGGAGTTCAAAGGAGGGTCACAGAAATTACACAGGGCCTGGAAAACAAGTCTTCTCAAACAAGGCTTAAGGAGAGCTGCTTATCAGATAAGCTCAAGCACAGATTACAGGCACACACAGAGAGAAATTCTGGAAAATAAGAAGCCTTTCAGCCTTTTTGGCAAGGACTTTGCAGGACTCATTTTTCCAATGCTAACAGTAAAATTCAGTTCTTAAACATGGCAATTAATGAAGATGATTAAACATTGAGAAAGTCAGGGACTATGGTATTGAGTTTCCAAGGTTGCAAGTAACTCTTTCTAATAAAATTTTTGTTCTCATTGAGGTTTAGGGAAAATTTCTTTGGCATATTATTCCACAGGTAAGTTGATACACATGAAGAGGTAGTGAGAGGCAATTAAGCCAAATGGAAGTGCAGTCCTTTTAGATGTCTGAACTGATGGACCTGTATCTCCTACATCCCTTCACCTTGGGTACAGCTGTAGATGTTGCACCTCCATGGTCTGTGACACATCATGCTCGGAGGCTTCAATCCTTCACATTAAAGCCAGAAAGATTTATCTAATTTCTACTTCACATAGCATATTTTATTTTACTTTTTACCCTGCTGATTTGTCTAAATTGTCACCTTTCTCCTGCACGGCAGGGACAGGCTCTAGCTGGGGACTGGGTGCTAAGACAGCAGGGATGGGCAGGGTGGGGGAGCTCTGGAGGAGGCTGATCAAGGACAGTAGACTCTGGCAGTGCCCTCAGGGCCCTGATACAGGGTCCAGCAGTAGTGTCCTGCAGCACTCCAACATGGACCCTTATGTGGCATGTGGCTGTTCAATCCAATCCATCCAGCTATTTCAATCCAATCAATTCTATATCATTTCAGGGCACTCAGCAGCCTTACTGCACCTCACAAGGCCTACAAGAGAGCTGGAGAGGGACTTGTAACAAGGGCATATAGTGACAGGGCAATGGGTAATGGCTCCATACTGAGAGAAAGTAGGTTTAGGTTAGCTATTAGGAAGTAATTCTTTACTGTGAGGGTGAAGAGGGACTGGAATGTGATGACCAGAGAAGCTATGGGTGCCCCATCCCTGGAAGTGTTCAAGGTCAGGCTGGATGGGACTCTGAACATTCTGTGGAAGATGTTCCAGTCCACAGCAGGGATGGGAACTAGGTGATCTTCAAGGTGCCTTCCTACCCAAACTGTTGTATGATTCTATGATTTGCTATTTGTGCAGCTCCTCTTTCACACAGCTTTGCTCCTGAGAATCAAAACACGTGTCACTGCTGTGAGGGAGCAGGTGAGATCGATGACAGTCAGTACTGGCAGGGCAAGGTCAAAGGATTCCTTACGCTGCTCTACTCCCTGTCTCTTTACACACACCTTTTATGTCCCACACAATGCAAGATACATTTTGAGCAATGACATAGTTGAGCTAAACGCAGAAATTTTCTCTCTGAATTAGTTAGACCATGTCCACATAAATGGGTGAAGTACAGTTGGGCTGGTAGCAATTCCTCCATGGATACTTTTAGTATGGGCTGAATCTAAGGTGATTCTGCCATTTTATAAAACAGAGTGTCCATATGTAGCTGTTGCAGAGTAGCAGTGATTAGTGACTGGCTTGCTTGACTGCAGAAGTCATCAGGCAAACTTTGCAACGCAACTGTGTTCAGACCAAGTAACTAAATAAGAAATTTAGTGAGTGAAAACATAGGTATCCCTGCCAGATGTTTATGGAGAGCCAAGAAAAGAAACAGGATACTAAGCCCCTCCTGTACTAGTCAAAAGAACAGATCCTGGCTGTGAAAAGCAGTTGCTTTCTTTCCTTCATTTTTTGGGTGATGCAACGTGCTTGCTCTAAAACAAGTTCTGCCAAAGTCCCTGTACAATTGACCAAAAATCTTCTGAGCACACATCTCTCAGCTCTGAAGTCATGCAGGTTGCAGGCCTCACTTTTCATCCTTTAGACCAGAGACACTGGATATGGCAAAGCTCAACTAAGTCAGCCAGTTGTTTTTTTGAACAGGAGGCAATAATTCAACAGTTATTGAAAGGATGTTGAAACAGTAAGGTGTAAATTATTTGATTGTGAAATCAGTGATGGTCTGTCAGTTCTTAGGCCAACTCTGTCCTCATTTACAATGCCCAGGCAGGTCCAAAGCATGCCTGCTGATCATTGACCCCAGTGGCCCATTTATCTGTTTAAACTAAAAATAAACTAAAATTATGAATAAATAAATTTAAAAAACAAATAAATAAATAAATAATTTTAAAATAAAAGCTACCACTCTCTGAAATCTCAGCTTTAGCTTTGGCCTCAGAGATTTGAAGTTGCCAAGGGAAATCCCACACAGCCCCCATCCACTGAGGAAAATTTCCAAACCCCTTAGACAACTGCAGGTTTCCAGGACCTGTTTTGATTCCTCAAAGAGCAGCTGAAGTCTCAGTAGTGTTCCTCTCTTTCCAGCCCAAAGATATAGACCAATGAGCCTGATAGTACTCTGAGAGAACAACAATGCTTATGCTTCCTTAGCTATCTCTGTTAAAGGGATTTCTTAAAATAAAACATACATGAGAAAGTGACAACTAATAAAATAAACAAGATTTAAGTCCTTTTCTGTCCATTGAAAACTTTTTCCAGGCTACTGTTAGGCATCATTCACGTTCCTAATCTCTGTGCAAAATCAAGTACTGTACCACATAAAGTGAATTACTTGGCAAAATTTGACAGATTTCACAGTGGAAATACTGAAGTTATTTTAATTTGGTTTTTTTTCATCTAAAGTTCTTTATTTCTTTAATAGTCTAAGAAGACAAAGCAAAAAAGCAGTAACAGTTGAAGTGTGAGAGGGACTCATAATTCGTAACTTTTTGAAAGCAATCAGAGGGAGTCACAGGAAGATTGGAAGTGCTGATACCTGGAAAGAGAAATATAAATAATAGCACATGACAGGAGGTATCTCCGTAGGCTCCTATTCACCTTTCAACTTCTTTTATTAATTACTTCATAACATTCTCACTCCTCAGAGCACTTCTCTCTTACTAGCACTCTTACTAGCATCATCAGCGTAGCTTCCAGAAAATGTCATCTGAAAGCTAGCAAGGAGGTCACAAGACATGTAAATTCTCCACTCTGTTCAAAGCACAGGATAACATTCTCATTGATAAACATTGTGACTACTGAATAGTTTAATGATCCTACTTTCATCTCAATATTTCAAGTCTTTCCTCCCTCTTTCCTTCTCTTCCTTTTGCATCCCCTTTTTTTTTAAAGCACAGGGAAAATTTTAGGCAATACCATTCAAAGCAAAATTGGTGCTTTACAAAATCAATTTCATAGAATCAAAAGGAAAGATTTGAAAAGAAAAAGGTACAAAATTCAATATTTCATAGAAATTAAGTAAAGTTATCCCTTTTCCCTTTATTTAATAGGGAAAACTTAATTTCTTTTCTCCATGTTCAATTTTCAATGTTGTGCTACTTCATAAGGAAAATACTGGGAGGAAATTAACAGGAGCAGAAAATTTCAAATAATTTTGTGCCTAAATTCAAACATAGAGAAGTAGTATCACAGTGACAGATAAGACCCAAGATATTATTTATCACACTTCTGTACATTACAGGGGTTTTCTCATTGTTAAGAACCAATATTTCTTTAAGAAATAAGGGAGTGTTTTGATCCTAAGGTCAGAATCACAAAAGAAGCCTTTTCCAAAAAATAGTGGGTAGAATCAAGATTAGACTGCAGGACCAAACATAAATTGATAGCTTGCTTTACTCCCAGCAGTTTTAATGTATGGAGATGACAGTCTCTTCACTAATGTCTGACTTAGCTGGTGCTTCCAAGCCCCAGGTCAGAAACAGAAAAAAATTAAAGAATGATTTAATTAATGCCACTAATATTCATGTCTTTTGAATATCATGACAGTTACCCACAGATATTCAAATTCTAGGATTGTGTAAGATTTTCCATGGAATGTCCTTGTGGTTTCCAGAGACAACTACATTCACAGGAGTCTCAAACAATGCTCCTGCTGGAGACCTGTGGTGGACAGAATCCATTGGCAACTACTAAGTCACTTTCTACTTTTAGTTTCTGAAACATGTATTTTACTTTTCAGCAGATTGCAGGGTAGAGGCACCAAAAAGGCTGATAATTAAGTTCACTGATTGGAAATAACAGGAGGATATAGAATTCTGTGGGTGAAAAACAAGACAAGAAACCAAAGGCGTGATTTAGGAAGAATAGAGAAAAGGGCATTTCAGCAGACATTTAACACCAGGAAGGAGATGTTACTACATCATTATGCTGGGATTCACGGAATCCCCAGTTTAAATTCTAGCCACTTATCTGCCAAACAATTGTATTGATTGTCTAAGCTTCCTGATTTAAAAACTAGATCAAAGAATATGATCTTTCTGTAAAGTGTTTTGAGATTTTAAAGTGAATATTTGGCATAAAGATTTACTTCTATTATAGACAAAGCCATTAGACATGAAATTTAGTCTATCCATAAATCAATCACAGTCTGACAAACTTTCAGGATTTGTATTTGAAATTGACTGTTTATAGAACAATGCTGTATTTGTAAGGTGGCTGAACAAGAACTTTTTTCTGTGGTGTGTAATTTCTATTGTTCACTCCTATTTATTGTAAAGGAAATAGATCATGTTGTACCAGGACCAAAAGTGGTATTAGCTAGTAGGTGCCTTTGCTATTGAAGTAATAAATTATCAAGTCTTTACATCAGCTTTACTAAACAGGCAACTCTATATTCGTAAGTTAACAAATGAAGCATTGTTTCAGAGGAGAGATTCTGATTCAGAAAGAATTCCAAATTTCATTGAACATAACTGATAAAAGAAACACTTTCCCTTTCACTACATGATAATATAAAATTATACAGAGAAAAATGCGCACAGACCTAGATATTTCCGCTAGATTATTGACCAGAAATAGTTGGGAAATAGCTGGAACATCTACATTTATACTGTCATCATCCCTCCACATTTCATCTGAAAATACATGTTCCTATTTGTATCTTATTGAGATCCCTTAGCAAGACAGTGGATGCAAAAAAAATGTCCTGAATTAAATCTGCTGTAGTTTACACACTGACTATGATTCTTTTTTACTCTCACTCTTTGGTCTATGTCATTTTATTTCCATTCAAAGAATTTGGCCCTTTGGCACTTTAGAGAGAATCCAAAGGACTAACCTTTTAGTATTGGGAAACAACTAATGTTCCTGCCAGTGAGCTAAAGCTGGAGTATCCCTTTGTCATGGCCAAATTTATTACGTGGATCAAAAACTATAAAAAGCTGTGTTGCATCCTGCCATTAGGAGAATTAATATTTTCAGTGGTATGTTAACCAAAGTTTTTCCAGTGTCTCTCTTTAAAAGCAGATTGTTGACTTTTCATCCTGGTGTGCCAAACATTTTCACTGAAACCCTAACAAGACTTTCATCTTATAACCATTATTTCTTAATGGTCTTGGATAGGGGCAGTGTACGGGAATGGATTTCCTTTTCAGCTCAGCGCAATGGCCCATCATTAGTGTGCTGGGTCTTGGAGAACCATTACACATGCAAACATTTAAAGTATTTCCAGGGTAACTACTTTGCTTTCCTGAAATGCAATTCATGTTTTATCTATTATACTTAAGGAACATTTGGTCACATTTCACCTTTCAAGTATCTCTACTATGCTCACTTCTCATTCTGCTGTATAGTAAAAGTCATAATGAATGAGATCATGCACAAAAACATCTTTTATGGAGTGGATTTTCTAGAACTTTCCCCTCATCTTGGGCAATAAATCTGTCTCGGAAAACCACGAAGCCCAAATGCTGACCATTTGACAAGAATATAGCATGACGACATCACTCGCCACTTATTTCTTTTTATTGGGTAGATAATAGCATTCATATTTGGCAAATAAAAAAATAATCTGCTTCTTGCCCTTTCAATGCTTCTATTTTTAATGATGTTTCTATTCATTCCTGTTTTCCTACTGGCGTTGCCCTAATATATGTCACCAAACAGAACTCACTAGCTCTGCAGGAATGTTGGTTTTGTTTTTTCCAAGCTGTCACATGCAGTGTCAACTGCTTTCAGAAGTTGTCCATTCTTCCTGTTAAGCCCTTTCATTCCTAATATGTACTTCTAAAGATTCCTTAACAATTACATACACAGATGCAGTTTTGGAAACTTTCAACCTTTGACGGTATTTTGAATCACGGCCCTATTGGCAGCAAATGAACTCAAAAGTAACAACCCTGGAGTGTGATACCATCAGTTCTAAGAAGCTGTGTAATATTTATATGTCTTCATTCAGACTTTATATCAAATGTAACAGGCTTTGCAACCTTCATTAAGATAAGCTGGCACCCAGAGGTTACCATATGTTCCTCTTTTTAGACTAGTATTTAAGTGCAGATGTATATTTATTTTTCCACTCTACAGTCCTCCCTGAACTTTTCTTACTGCAAAGCTAACAAAACCATTGCTTTAATCCCTGCTAGCCTTCAGGGTACATCATATGGTCCTTACTATTTAGGAATTCTTTTTTGTGTGCTTTTTATTTCCTTACTTCTGCAGTATTTATAACATCCCAGTTTAAGAGGCTTTGCTTTTTCTATGGGCGTCGGGAAACTAAAACATTCAGTATCACGCTGAAGGTGGAACTGAAGCCAAAGTGCCTAAGTCAGATGCAGAACAGCTCTTCCTTCATCCTTCCCCATTTGCCCAGCATCTTCTCAATTAGTGGAGCTGTACAGCATGGCCTTCATTAACAGGCTTGTCAGACACTTTTAAGTTGGGCTGCTCACCATTCTAATCCAAAATCCTTCTTGTATTCCAGTAATTCTTTATTTAGACAACATAGTTACTATGAACTTCCAAATACTGAACTTGAGGTTATTTAGGCTCTGCAATAGACACTAGCAACCTTCTTTACAGCAGATTAATTAATCTGAAATTTCTATTATTTCTCATTCTGCATTATAATTTTTCCACATTTTCTTCAGGCCTGATCCAACCACTTAAATTAGTGAAAACATCACATATATGATGGGTGACTTTTAATGAACATTTTTTTATTAGAAGCATACCTCAAATCATTTGAACTATGGACCCCTTTCAACTGCCTTGAGTCACTCATGCAACCTTTAGTCAAAAGAGCAAGCGTAGACCATGCCGGAGGCTTTAAGACCTCCAAAATATAAAACTTACAGATTTGGCCCTATTTTCTTCATTCCCTTTCTGCAGTGGATGAATTCCTCGGTGCTTGGTACTAGTCTATAAGATTAGACTTTTATACTATGTTTTATACTTCAGCAAATCCCACTGAACTCATTCTGGTTTATGCTTCTTCTTAGAGGAGACTATTACATGTAAGCTGAATCTCCTAACTATATCAAATCCAATATAAACACCCTCTTTATAAGACACACCTCACTCTAATGTTTAGTGTGGAACTCCTAACAAAAAATATAAATGGAGTGCTTTGTTCAGGCATTTAACTCTTTCATTACTAATATCAAATCAGAATGCTTAAGCTGTTTTTATTTTTCACTTGAAAATAAATATTAAGGGAAGTCGTAACTTAACCCATATGATGTGTTTGAGGAAATCTGGGAGAAGATTTTAACGAGAGAAGAAAACTTAGGATGTGACTTCGCCAAAATTTTGAGGTTTTTAATCTCAGGTTTTGGAGGGGTGTCTGGGAAGGAGTGGGGGAAGGGGGAATGTGCTAAAACTTTACTAATTGTTGGAGAATTCAAACCTGTTTTCATTTATTTGAAATTATTACATAATGGAAGTGGGACGCTATAATTCAACCCAAATGGACTACTTCAATAAGCGGGTGGAAATAATTCAGTACATTAAAGAGAAGCTGTTTCAATAACAAATCTTTATTATAATCAGGAGTGAAGTGGTTAATTTAAGTTTTTACTGAAAAACAGGCTGGCAAAAATGTTTCCAGGGATGTGGGGATTTTTTTCCTTTTACTCAGTAGGGGTTTGGAGAGGAGGTTTGGAAGGGAAGGAGGGCTTTGGTTCCAGGATCCCCGCATTCCCACGAGTTCCATTAAGGAAGGGGGAAGGGCTTCCTGCTGAGGCAGCCATCTGCAGCTTTCTGTGAACAGCAGGAACCAAAGGCCTGGTAAAAGGAGAGTAAACCCAGGGTGACAATTTTGTCTGCAGTCAAAGTCAGAATGTGGCTGTTTTTTCTTATTAGTCATGTTGTTACTACTACTATTATTAAGGAGGAGGGAGGGTTTCTCTGGCAGAATTAGCACGTCTATAATGGAATATTAATTACAAGTAAACAATAGGGATACAGGCAGAAAAGTGTCTAGCACAAACACACCCTGTCAGTCTCTCCTGGAATGCGCCATCGACAGCAAGCTGGGATTGTCATCATCCAAGCTACTGTCACTCTGCTACAAACTATCTGAAGTCCATGGATGCATGTCTGAGGTCCCTTAAGTTATTGCTTTCTAGGTTAGAGTAAATTAGACCTGGATTTTTGTAAAGTGCTGTCACTTAATACCTATTTTATTAAGGTTATTTTTATGCCCATAATTTGAGGGTAACACATCTGTTATTTCCTCTACTGCCTGGCTTTGGTGAACATTGCTTATGGAAAGTAACAAAGAGTGACACTGGAAAAAATAAAAAGGGTGTTTTAACTTTCAACATCTGGAGAAAACAATATTAAGGAAACAGGAACAAATAGGTACGGTAGCCTACAAAGCAAAAGTCCACTTTTTAACAACAGTACATAGTTTATGCAGTACAGTAGATTTTTACGATTTTAGTCTGGGCAAGCTAATACAAAAAATAAGGTTGAAAAATCTCATTAAAGAAGCAGCAGTTCCAGTTGTTCTTTAGGTCATCCTAGTGCCAAAACCCCAGGTACAAAGGGAGAGGAAAAAAAAAAGGTACTAATATCCCTTCTAGAAAAGACTTTCAAAATTCCATCTCAAAAGCTTCCTATTATGTAGCTTTCTATAAAGTTTTATCACTGCTACATATATGTCCCTGGCTGCTACCTACACAGATGCAGAAAATTCTACTGTGTCATATGGAACTTGAAATCTGAATTAAGCATTCCTGTGGAGTGATAAATATCAAGATTAAGAGACCAGTGGTCGTTTTTTGAGAAAAAAATTAGTCAGTTATAAAATCTCTTAATATCTGCATTCACATCATTGAATATAAAAAAATCAGAAAATATATCAAATAATCTTTAGGGAAAGAGTTGCATTTACTATACAAATATCTGCCTGAAAATATCACATTTCAATACTAATTTTTTTCTTTGTAAATTTGATAGATTTATTTTACAATGTACATTCCTAAACCCTCCCATTTGTTGTCTGAATTCCTGTTTGTGACCTTGGAATTCCAAATTTATTATGTCATCCTCCGCCTTTTTTTCCAAGGGCATTGTATTAGAAAATGAAAACAGTATGAAAATACTTCCCTGTCCCTGCAGACCCTCTCCTTTTCTCCCATTAACAAGTATTGCCTTAGGAAATTTTGGTTTTTAAATGAAAAGGCGGCTTATACTTGCAATACTTTGCAAAATACAAGGTCTAGCTTTGTTTCCCAAACATTAAGGGATGGGTGTAGCAGAAACTGCTCATTTCTAGCTACCGTTTTGGTGTATAGAGATTTCTGCTTTTATATAATTTTAATTTTTTTTTTTTAAGGAAACGACAGATAAGACTGTTGGAAGAGTTCCTGCCTTTCTTCTTTTGACTCTCCAAAAGGAGGATTCTGCTTTCAGTGGCACGTGATTATTTTAGCAGTTTTCCTCATGTAAAGGCTACATGTAAGCAAAGACTGTTTCTCCTGCCAGTAATGAGTAGGTAGGTGGTGGTTAAGAACAGATGCCTGTAATGGCTGGACCATTGCTTGTGATGGCAAAAGCCAGAGGAAATCACTGCACACCTAAAGAGTAGATGTGTTTTTTGGTTCTCAGTATGCGTCTTACCCTGCGTCAGTAAAGGACTCCTGCATTGGAATAGTTTCGGCTTCCATGCAAAGCTAAAGGTACTTTTCTGAGTAGGCTTTCTGTCTGGATGCATGAAAGTGACTCTGGGCACAGGTGAAATTACTCCAGCTCCTGGCTGGATATCCCAACCAGGCTGCAATATGACAGATTGCAGTGCAAGAGAAATTTGGTCATGAGAAATTCCACTTACAAATTATATCTGATTAAAACCTTAGTGCAATGTGAAAGCTGACATAATGAATGGCAGCCTAACCCTGAAAATCCTCCTTATTTTAATAGGAATTACAAAAGCTCAACACCTCACAGGATTAAGTTCAAGGTCAACTTTAAACACAGCTTTTCCTTCGCAAGTACTAATCTTTCTAAAGAAACTTTGGGATCCAAACCCACAAAAATCAACTTTAAAAAATATTTGTCTGCTTTTAATACTACCAACTTAGATCAGGAGGTGTGTACACTCCCAAGAAGAATACAAGAATGCATTTCTATCTTTAAATCATAAAATATTGTTTTCCTCAGATGAGGCTGTAGATGTTTTCCAAAGTGGACACAAAACTGCTAAAGCAACATCAGCATTATACCGTTTTACAATAAAAGCCCCAAAACCCTCAAAAACTCCCAAACAGCTACAAATAACTTTGGGTTAATAACTTTGCTTTTTGAAAGTTTTCACAGCCAATATGATTATCTTGAAGGAAGATGATTTTCCTAATTTTTGTTCCCGAAGCTGCTAACCCATATTTGGAAACGTTTTCTTTCTGGATATAAATCCGACACTCTCACAGAATTTAGGATCTTTAATGTTAAAATGTCCATTTTTTTTCTTGTATATGTTTATAAAAGCTTCCTCTGTGATTGCTCTATATCACCTGTTGCAGGAAACACCTTAGGTTTCAGTGGATTGAAAACACAGTAGGCATTATGGATGAAAGGTACAACATCTGTTTAAATGGCATCTAGGGTTTTTCAGTTGGTTAATAGTTTAATAGCTTTAGCTACCAGAGAAGTGCAGTACCTATGGGTAGCACCTCAGAAAAACAGGCAGGCATAGTATATGCATTCATAAATGAGTGAAATTTATCACTGAATATATGGGTCTCAGGAGACCTCTTTATCACTTAAGTCCTCAAAGTAAGGCTCCAGTGGGATTTAAAAAATGTGTGGGCTTTTTTCCAGCCCTGTGAGGTGAATTATACCTAGTGAAACTACAGATATGCCTGTGCAGACAGGTGCAAGCAGTTCCCTCAATTCCTCTGTGTCTCTGGTCCCAGCTGGCTGCAACCCAGCTCCAACCCAAAAGCTACACAAGCACGTTCTCTTAGATGTACAGTTATTGGCTTGGGCACTGTCGGCCTTCAAACATGCTAGCTAAGAATATACCAAATACCTCCTGAAGTGAGTTTTTAGTTAAAGCTGTTTAGTGTGCAGAACACTTAGAAATAAAATTGAAGAAAGTAATGATATATTTCTTAATTCTTTCAAACATTAAAAAAGCAAGCATACAAACAACAGATATAGCAATACAAATGGCCTTCAAAATATATTACAGAATCATAGATAATCCACAAAGGTCATCGAAGTCCAAGTCCTGGCCCTGCACAGGACACCCTAAGAATCCCACCATGTGCCTGAGAGCATTGTCAAAACCCTTCTTGAACTCTGCCAGAGTTGGTGCTGTGACCATCTCCTGGGGAGCCTGTGCCGGTGCCCAGCCACCCTCTGCATGAAAAATATTTTTCTCATATCTAGTGTAAACCTTCCCTTGCAGTTTCATGCCACTTTCTTGGGTCCTCTCCCTGATGACTAGGGAGGAAAGATCAAAAGTGTTCATTGAGCATTATGCTACAATTTTTAAAAATACGGACTGAATTTGTAAAAGAAATGAGGTCAAGTGACCAGTATTTTTTTAAAATTTTGATATCTTTCCTCATTTGTAATATGTGTCATAAAATGAAGCAGAAGAAGTAAATGAAGCTGAGAGCATTTAACAGCTTTACTGACAATTTTTGTACTAATGAATCAAACTATCCTGCATTTTTTTATATATATACTGGGAATTTACCAGTTCAAATAGTACCCAATGACCCTAGTTCAGTAAAGTACCTAAACATGCATTTAAGCATTTTCTGAATGTGTAGAATAAAGCAAAAGCTTAAATTAAAGCACATGCTTAAGTCCTGTGCTAAACGGGAACATTACTGTTCACATAAATTACAGTTGCAAGGCAAGCAATTGTTCTACAAATTATTCTGAAATTATCCTGAAAGCTATCACAGAAATCTGAGTAATTCATAATAGTAGAAAGTCAACAGGAAGACCAATATCGTCAACTGGTGTTTGGAGCAAGCTATTGATTCCCAAGTGGAGCAAGGTTAAAATGTTATAGCAACATGATCTGGCATGATTTTTCAAAAACTTACAAGCAAGGGAAATGCACCAGGGAATGCACCCGGGGAGCATTAGGCCATGCTTCTGAGAAGGCTGGATTTAAGTGTAGAACTCTGAGGAAATCACAAAGAAAAAAGTCATATGTCTTTCAGTCCCCAAGGATCTGCTTATGAATTTATAGCCAAGGATGTGAACCTCTAGGTTACTTCTGCTTCAGATCTGTAAGAAATTTTTCCTTATTAACTCTTCCACACCACAGATAACACTCCTCTTCACAAACTAGTACTCTGTTCTTGATATCAAATGTATAGCAAATAAAATCATGATTTAAGAAAAGAGAGAGAAAATCGGTCTTTATTAATCATGAGGAGGAAGGAATAGAGTCAAAACAACTTCATTCGCCTTCATTTTCCAATCTGATTTTGAAATAAAATAAGATAAGCTAAGGGAAAAGAACACTGAAAGATTTCTGAGCTGAATCTCATTGGCTCAGCACTAATCAAGGAGAATTTGCAAGAGCTGTGGCAGATGTGAAGGAACTGTACAAGTGCAAAAGAAATGGAAAATGTTTACTAACCCAAAGACTGTTGTCCACTAGTGTTCTCAACCAAGACACGTCTCCCCTCTCATGTTTCAGTGTGATAAAAACTCATTTATGGAATAAACCACAAGAAAGGTAGGGGTCATTAGTTCTCTGTTTGTATTAGACCTGGCTTCTTCTTAATTTTAACATATGAACCCTGAAACAAATATCCATTTCCTTTGTACCATGGGAAGAGGAGGCCTTTTCAAGCACAAAAAGTAATTGAAAAAAGATATTTTCTGGTTTTAATAAGAACTAAGCCAACATGATATAAAAACCCTCTATGTTTTGCAACACCTGTCACAACTTCAAAGAACGTGAGAAGTGGCTATTGCAAAAAATAACAGGTGCCAGCCTAGAGATGTGAGGTCCAATATGCGGCAGAAGCATAGCAATTCAGGCAATTGCTGTTAATAGAACACACAACCCAAACTTCCCTCAAAAAGCCCCTTATGACCCACAAGTCTGAGGGGATATTTTTAAAACTCTACATGTTCATATTATCTCATAAGTAATATATCATCGAAATATGCAAAGGGATTCAAAAATAGGTTGGAACAAAACTGTAGTTAAGAAACCAAGCATTCAGAGCCAGGAAAGAGAGAAATAAATACTTGTGTTTTAAAATACAAATTTGCAAATATTGATAATTGATGAAAACAATGCAAAATGGATCATCAGCTAAATATTGATCAAGATTGCATGATCTGGGAAAGATTTGGTGTCAGAATATTAATTTTCCTGGTCATAAGGGCTGTAAGATATGCAAAAGCCTTTAAACTGACAGATCTCTGATACAATCCAGAAAACTGGATAGAGTTCTCCAGTTAGTCCAAACGCGAACATAGAGAGTGACAGAAACATTGGAGGCATTACAGAACTGATACTAAAAACAAATTACAAGTTAACAGCAATTTGCATACAAGGTCCTGCCTTTCAACACGCTGCAGATAAAAGGACCATAGCTGAAATCCCAGGATGGCTCATTTATTATAATTTGTTTATGATTTCATAATTTTTAGTGTACTGTCACTAAATGTCTGCTAAAAGCAGGCATTAAAATTTTTGAGGGGTTAACAATATAAAATTTCCTTTTCTTTCTTTCCAACTACCCAAGAGGGACAGAGAGAGCAACATCCGATTAGTAAGCGCGCTTCCTCTGTGATGCTAACTGTGAAATATGTAGCTGGCCCAGCGTATTAACAAGGAGTGTGTGCATGAAGCATAGAAACACACTGGGTTGTTTGAAACATAGCAACGGACTGGGTTACAGGGTCCCCCCTCACTGCTACCTAATTTAGCTTATTGAGAGTTATTCATGGTCTGGGCCCCCTGAGGAGCTGTCATGGTGACTCATGACAAACCCATGTCCGGTGTGTTTGCCATCGTGCTATTATATATGGGAACAGAACATCTCTTGCTTTAGAGACAGGCAGATGTGCATTGGATGTGGGGTTTTCAGGAGAGATTAAGTCATTTTCTCTCATCTGTTATTAACGCACCTGGGGAACCTATCTAATAGTAAAGCAAAGTCACTGAGATGTTTTGGAAATCCTGGGCCTGAATTTCAAAAAGTAATTGTTCTTAATTATAGGATTGAAGAGTGTGAATCTGTTCAGCAGATGAACAACTGTTTGCTTCCCATGATTAAGAAAGCAACCGAAACAGTGTTTGGGACCAGTTAAAACCACAAAGGGTACATTTAGAATTAAGGTAGTTTCTTATTATTTTTAGTGAGACACCTTTTTCTCCTTCAGTGCTATTCCTGCATCTCTTAACATATCTCTTTTCAGTTATCACATTATTTGAGAGAAAATTCTAATGATCCTATTTTATTCTGAATGTATCTCCTCAGATTGTTGGAATCTTATTTTGGGAAAAATGAATGAGGGCATTCATAGTTTTTTTCTGTCTTACAGGTGGTACAGCCTTGACTGCCAGCTGGATGAATGCAAGTAGAAAGTCTTCCTAAGGTATCACAATCCTGCCAGATGTTTTGCTTTTCTTGTTCCATGCAGCTTAGAGAAGCAACATTCCAGACAAACCTTTTTATTGAATAGACAGTGCAGGATGCTCCCCCAGAACTCAGTGTTGTGCTCAAATTACCCAATTAATTTTATTCTCCGATGCTGAGAACTTAAGGCTATGCCAAATTAATCAAATTAATTTTGTTCCAAATGTTTAACTGACAATAAAAAAAAATCTTTGAAATCCATATCTGAGTCAAGGCAGAGTGAGTTTTATCAGTATTCTGCAGCATGCATTGCAATTCCAAAAGTAGTTTTTTATCTAGGCCTTTTTAAAATAATTTAGAAATCCATATGTTCTATAAAAGCAGAAAGAATACAGACAATGGCATATTTGTTAAGCAACAGTGGTCAAAATCTCCCCAGTTCCTTCAAAACTCCCAGTCAATGTTTGTCTTTAAAGTTATGTTCCATGATTCAAGCTCTTGAGAATTTAAGTACTTTGCTTCTTTGCTGGCTTAGCCAGCTCAGTCAGGTCTTTGTCAGCAGCTGGGAAGGATTGCAAGTACATAGCTACCAGTTCATTTAGGACCAAACTCTGGTACGCTTATTCATGATGGGCAGGAATTTACCTTCTCTGCGTTAGTTTTAATAGGAATTCATTGGGACAAAGTGGTGCAGAAGTCCGGTGCTTAGCCAAGAAATTGATACATTTACCAAATACCAAACAGGATTGGAGTCTGTAAAACGCAGCTCCAAAACAACAGTGTCGGGTTTCATTGCAGTAGCCAAGAAGGTAACGTTTCCTGATCTCTTGAGAGGAATTCTTGGCATCATTTGCAACTTTAGCTTTTTTACCTAATAGTACCCTAGAAACCGTAAAATATTCCAATTTTAATGAACAGAAAAAAATACAGTTATGACAAGGGGATAACTGAACACTAGCTCTCCTCTCAGCAGAGAAATATCTCTTGTAATTCTATTTTCCTTCATTAAAGACTTCCTAACAATCTTTTCTTTCTCTCATGTGTATAAAGAGGAAGATAGACATAAAGAGAAACATTTTTCAGAAGAATCGTTTGACCCAGGCTCCTCCACAGCCCTCGGTGAACCTCCCTGGCAATGAAACACAGAGAGGAAACAGGTGTGGGAATGAGCCATGCACACACTTCCCTCAACAGTGGCCACAAAACTCAGACACAACAGCTAAATCCACTCCTGCAGAAGCAATGTCTGTGACATAAAATCAATTCGTTTTGTGATAGAATGGCAACAGTGTAAGGAACCATTTTGAAAAATAGGAGTAGTGGAAGATGAAGCAGTATTTCTCTAAGAGATGTCTAGGGAAAGAAAATAAATAAAAGCCTTCAGAATCAAAGAATACTGCCTGATAATTCTCAAACTACTCAAAAAGTAGTATCTCATTGCAGCATCCACTGCAGAACACCTGTGATGTTGTATGTTTGTTAGTCTTCACAGAGGTGCTAAACTCTTAGTTATGTTCATCTGTAAGATATAGAACGATTTAAGGATCTTTGATCTATTGTGTATTTCCACAGCATCTATCAAAATGGAGTCTTGCTTCAAGCCTGAGTCTACAAATAATTACAAGAGCCAATCTATAGCTTTGCCTGTGGTCACTGACTCCTAGTTTTTCATTGGCACACCACAAATGCAAGGGCTTCATTTCCATATACTTCATAAAGGTTGTAAGTGATTTTTTCAAAAATGCTTACCTACGGCTTTCTCCTCTCATACAGACTGAAACAATGTACAATATGTTTGCTTTCTAGTTATTCTAATGATTCTGTAAAGTTTTTTGCTTTAGACATCAAGCAAATTTTTTTCAGTGATAGTGTTTTTGTCTTATTCAGTGTGCTTCTTGAAGTGGTATACAGATGCATAATCTTCACTTCTCACTGAAAATCATCCCCATCATCTACGGAGCATAACTCCTACAAAATGTGTGTTCTCTTTGCTTTGCTGAGATTGACCCAGGCATACGCTGCAATTTTTAATATTGGAAAGGAGATGGGCCTTCTACACAGATGGTGGTTTCCAAGCCATAACAAATTAACAGATCAAACTGTGTAATATTCTCTGCATCGCAGAGTTCATTCCCTACATGATGATATTCATCACCCACCCTCTTCCTTCCTCCACAGACTCTCAGAAGATTCACACTATATCCATTTCCAGCACTCCTCTCAGATTCCCCAGGCAAATGCCAATCAAAGCTTCCTTTGTTGGTGATATGTGCATTCCTTCATGAGCTATAAAGGGTAAGTATGTCCCAACTTTCTTCAGGCTATCATAGGCACGTGCAGTATTATTGTCCCATAGTTTATCTTACCGTACCCTAGAGAAATCTCATCATCCTGTTTTCTTTATATGGGCTACAGATGTCTTAGCCAAGCTTCCTCACCACTGAGTCACTGACCAGGATTGTTTACGTCTTCATAATGAGTCACCTTCACAATTTGGCTCATTGTCAATACTTATGCTGACAGCTTCAGCTGGTCTCTGCTTTGTCTCATTCTCCTTCATCTTGTCAGTGTAGTTGTACCTGTTGGGAGTAAGAACACAAAATGGCTCCCTCCTACTTTTCCTTTTTCCTTTATGTATGCCACTTCACGTTCACTGATGTCACTTTCTAACTCTAGATTGACTGCTGTTCCAAAACTTTGACTTTCATGTTGTTCCAAGTTCCTGTGCCATAGGAAATCCAATTCAGAATTCCTTTTTTTGCATCCAAGAATATCAGTTGATGTGCAAAATTTTTATGTGCCATATCTTTGGTCAAATGTCAAACCGCATTCAATATGTGTCTCTCATCTTCTTCATTTATAAATAGGGATACTGTGAATATTGCAAATATCTATGATGCTTTAGAAGTCATGTTGCCTTTTTCCATATGATATCTTTTCACTTACAGGAATGCGTAAATGACTAAGAATTTGGATGGTCCAAGAACTTCCTTTTTTGCACTATCCATGGCCTTAGAGGTTCATTTTATGAATGTTTTGTATTTATTAATTCTTTCCTTTTCTAATCAGTATGTTTAGTATGTCCACTCAGCACCTCCCTACTCCTTAGATCTAAACTCCCCGCAATCAGTGGTTGGCTGGGCTCCCAGAGTTAGTCAGTCTCATTTTCTCTTTCACCTTCAGAGTTTCATGTGCTACTTCAGAGATATTACAGTTATGTTTCCAGAACAGCACAGAAATTTTAATATTTTCATTGTATCATTATTTTCTAAATTAACACTGAAAATATGTTTTCATATTAATTCCTTCCTTAAAAAAAAAAATAAAGTAAAGTACTTGTTAAGTTCCCGTCAGGAATCTTTCACAATTCCGGTTCACAATTCACAAGTTGCATTTGCTGTGCTGCATAAAAAACCTTACAGCAAGTGAATTGGAGTGAAAGGTAAAATACTGCCATAAATTAGAACACGCTAAGAAACCAAAAAGAGAGAGTCAGAATTAATAATCAGTTTTCAGGGAAAAGGTTAACAGGAAGATGACCAGAACTGAAACCAGTTTGCCAGGTTGGAAGTGGGAAGGTTGGGGTGGGTGGTGGTGTAGAATGTAAAGATGTGAATAAAAACCTTGTTGTGCTTAATTATTATTAACAATATAAATAAATAATATCTAAGCCTTTTGCAACTTAATCCATGGAAATCTCACCCTAAAAAGTCCTTTAAGGATTCAGCTGCTAACTTCCAACATAAACCCTATTTTCATTCAAAACCACAACTTTTGTGGATAGAAATATAGCCTTATCTTGTTTTTAAATTCCAAAGTGGTTGTGCGAAGGGCAGAATATCTTTGAAGAGCTCCAAATTCTGTGTATGCAAAACACAGATATTCTAAAACATAAATTAATTCTTCAATTCTTTGACTTTATTTATTGATCTTACCTACAGATTCTTTGACATGCTAGCTTTAACTAGACCCACCTATTCATCCAGAAAAAGGGGTTTGTGTCCTTTAGTACCAGTTCAGATTAATGACCAGCCCTATTATCCTGTTTATTTTTAAATCAATCTGGATAAACAAATCCTTCCATTTGTCATTATTGTTTCTCTTTCTGTAATTAATCCTCTGAGAAGTTACAAATTAAACAGCACTTACTCAGCCAAAATGGAAACTTCGTATAGAAGTTTCTTTCATAAAGCACAAATCAAATATAAATTCACATTTTTTGAATATGGAAATACTTGTAGTGATGAAAGTTATACTTAGCACATGTGGAATATGTGCTTCGTTTTTTTAAATAACAGTGATGCCAGTGAACTTCAAGATGATGAAGTTTAATGGGCCCTGGAACCTGCTCAGATCCAGCTGCCTCAATCCAAATGCTAACGTTGAACAGTAAGCAGGAAAACTCAGCGTCTGAAAGACTCATTGCCCTGGTGGGAAATGCTATTTGAGCCAGTGAGAGGAGCTGCTGGCTGGTTTATGTGATTGAAGGATTAAGAACATTGGCCCACATGAGATGCATCTTCATTGCAGACAGGATTCCACCATGAAACTCTCCCTGATATTATGACCATTTCTCGATGAGGCCAAGAATAGTGCTGTTTGTATTTCTTGGGATGCCTGAGGTATTAATAAAGAGAGCAATAGACACTGTGCTGGATTCCAGAGGTGAAGAATGATGTAATAAGATTTTTTTTGTTTTCAGATGCTAGACCTAATTTTGGTACTTTTCCATGTGTGGTTCTGGGTAATAGACCTAAAGCTGTAGCCAGCTAGCTGTTTGTAAGCTCTGACAGACAGGACTATAAAACAAAGCAGACTCATTATGAGTGTAACAGAGCCAATATCCCAAATTCTGGAGGTTTTCTATTAAGCTGCCATTCAGTGATGCACTGCTGCCTTAAAAGAACTCTCAACAACCAACCAACAGCAACAAAAATTGTATTCAGATAAAGGAAATCCAATTTACCCTGGACTTGGCTACTCTGACAGTATAGGACAAGATAGTATCAGTCTTGCAGTTTAGTCAAGTGTTATGCTATCCATCAAAATCTGGGATGATACATGACCAAAATATGGAACATCTGTATATTATTGAGAGCCTCAGCATAATTTTTAATTAGAAAATGTGTTTTGAATGTTTTCTCACTGCTAAATGAACCAGACATTTTAAAAACACAAACCCCAGATTATTTATGGGCAAACGAATGAAATCCCCATTCCAAAACCACAGCTACCCCAGCCACGAATGCTGACCTCACCTCTGCGGCTACAACTAATAGGAAAACTGATGCACTACTTAAGCTAGGCATAATTAAGAAGATAAGAAGTATGCTAATGGATTTTTCAATTGTTTTGTTAGATATCTGCCAGAGACAAAAATGCTTATCCTGATTCTGTCGTTGGGTCTAATAAACAGTGCAACGGCTAAATAAAGCATATGTTAGCTTGAAGCCCAATGCATAAAAATTGAGATAACACAAACATGGAGAAAGTAGTGCTCAAAATTGAAACAAAGAGCCAGGAAGGAATTGGCATTATGAACAGTTTCACAAGGGATTGATTTTGTTTACTATTTTGATTTATGCACTGAGTCTAGAACATGGGAGTGCACTGATGGCAATCCAAAGAGGCATACATAAACATACAAGAGGACAAGAAAACCCACTGAAAGAACAGAATATCTGTGAATTGAAATAAGATGACACACAGCAGTGAAAATATCAAAACTTGCATTGAAGGCTAAGAACTAAAACTCTCATTTTGAAAAGATTCAGTAAAGTTGCTCTGGATCCACCAGACAACTGCAGGAGTCTACAAGAGAAATGGTTTTTTAAGATGACACTAGAGAGACATTAGCAAATTCTTTGTGTCCAATTGTGCAAAGTTTGGGAGGCCTCATCTGCAACACCACATAGAGCTTTTCTTCAAAGAAAATGAATTTATCACTAGCACAGGTACAGAAATAACTTACTAGGATAGCCAGACAATAACTTATCATTGGAGCAGCTTTATAAAATTAATTTGGAGTGGTCAAGTAAACATCAGGAAAGCAGAGGAGTTACATAAGCCAACAGACAGGCACAATAATAAGACAGCAGGCACTGGTCAGAAATTAATTGACACTGGAAACTGAAAGGTGGTGTCTAGTCATTACAGTAATAACTTCTGAAGGATGAACTGCTCCAGAGTAAAGAGGCAAAATTCATAAAAACACTTTACAAACTATGAAAATACAGAATAGTTTATTAAAAAACTTGGACAGGCAACTCAAGACTTTGTTTGCATTCTTTTTTTTCTCTCTGATGAATTCATCTGGAAGGATAAATGCCCAGCTGCAACAAACTTTTGGTTCTAGAGGC
Source organism: Callaeas wilsoni (assembly GCA_013398955.1). Taxonomy (NCBI): domain Eukaryota; kingdom Metazoa; phylum Chordata; class Aves; order Passeriformes; family Callaeidae; genus Callaeas; species Callaeas wilsoni. The sequence continues at coordinate 39,862 of VWPU01002141.1, read as the reverse complement.
CCATCAAGTTCTCCAAGAAGGGCTACATCACACAACCAGCTTTTTCATTACAACAGAGAAGTCATCTGTAAATTAGAGGTAGGAATAAAAGAATAAATAGGCTGACCATTTTCAATGGGATATGTATGCAGACTTACATAGAAAAGGATGCCACTTTGCAATCTGACCCAGCTAAAAATCCATTACCTGAGAGTTCAAATCTGAGGACCAAATTGCCCTCAGGCTGTTTTAAATAGTGCTTGACATGTTGGAAATTAAGGTGAACTCAATAATCATAGAATATGCTGAGTTGGAAGGGACTCATCAGGATCATTGAGTCCATCTCCTGGCTCTGCACGGGAGACCCCAAGAATCACTCCATGTGCCATTTCCTCAAGTCCTGTCACTGGTCGCAAGTGAGGAGAGATCAGTGCCTGCCCCTCCTCTTCCCCTCATGAGGATGTTAAAGACCACAATGAGATTTCAATAAAGAGTCATACTGAAAAGTATTTGATTTAATTAATAAGTATTTAATTTAACTTTTTGTTTTATACACTCTTAGTCTCCTTAAAAGATTCTAAAGACTCCTTGTAAGCCAACATTAGTTTTCTACTTACACTGACAAACACATTTCACAGGTAATCAAAAGCCATATAAATTAATTTGGCTTTAGTTAAGCAGACTTACAGAAAAGCGTTCTAGAGGCATATTCTTCCAAGTTTACTTGATTCTGCATGGTGGGATATACGCAAGAAATCTCTTTGAAGAAAACAGACTGTAACAGCCATCATCTCTACTGAAGAATATTGTTTAATACAAAAAGATGCAGAAAAAAAAGTCAACCAGGATACAATGATGTTTAAAACAGATTGCATCAATGATACAAACCATAACACAAGTCCATTTTCTTAACATCATTAAAGCAGGGAAGAAACTCTTTCTCGTTCCATACATTTTAACATTTTTCTGTGTCTAATCAATTCGTTAAATTCAAGCAATAGGTTCTGGCTGAAAGTTCCATATTTTCATTTGAACTCCTGAAGAAATTCATCACAGAAGACCTCTTAGATCTTACTTCACTAAATTCAAGCAAAGTCAGGATTCCTTAAAAATCCACAATTCCTTCATATGCAGTGAATCAAAACTGTAAACATTGGCTTATTTCTGATCTTCTGATCTAAGTTTTGTCCAACATGCTCAGATCATTCATTCAAAAAAAATATGCTTAGTAACTGTTCAAAAAGCAGATTAAATCCTTTAACACATTATTACTGCACTGCCTCAATAAGCCCTTAGTTTACCAAAAAGGATATTTACTGTAAATATGGTACTGGAACCAGCTGCATCACATTTATGCAAAAAGAAAACATACTGAATTGTTTAGAAAAAGAGGCATAATATAGTGGCGATTGCTTTCCCCTATACTTCTGAATTAAGAGTTTGAAATACTATGCTTGAAGTCCTATAAAGCTTGGTATGTCTTGGGAGCAGCACTCCTTGCTTAATTTGGGCCAGGCTGCTTTTTCCACTTTGAAGGAACAAAATGAGACTTTAATAGTTCCAGGAGCCTCTAGGTAGTTGCAAACTGAGGGTTCTAAAGTATTCACATGGGCAGAGCTCAGCTCATAGTATAAAGTATATTTTAGGGAGACTGCCTTGTAAACCAAGGTTGGACCATCTCTCCTACTCACGCAGAAATAAAACCAAATCATTTTATTCCTCTCTCTCACTGCCTCCTAGGCAAATTTTTATGTTTTTATATGTATTTATATGCAGTTATGAGACCCTTCTTGATTTAATACATGCAAGTGAATTGCAGTTGTGATCATTTAGGGATATCTATGACTGAAGCCAAAATAGGTAAGTCTTTGGTAAACACAGACAACAAGAGTGCAAAGAGTAAGTTTCATCATAAACATTTCAGAACTGTATAGTATTTAGGTTCAAGAGAGGCTTTCGTACAAAAGAAATAAAATCCAGCCCTCTGCCTCATTCACCCCAAAAAATAACAGGATTTCAAATCCCAGCAATTTCAGACATTCGTGTCATGCAGAACTATGTAGCTCAGGGCTTTTAGCCAGGAAATTCTGCAAATGTGTCCTCAGATTAAAAGGTGCATGCAACCCAATCATGCTACAGCTTTATTTTGAATGCTTGCACTTGGCAATGTCTCTGGATGAAGATGCCCTGTATTTTTTGGCTTCTGAGTAGCTTGTACTAGAAAAGCATTTTGGCACAATTGACATCTACAGTTAAATCTCTTGAAAGGGTATGGAAATAAAATCTCTTTAATTGGTCTTAGGTATGCACATGTCTTGAAAGGTTTAAGACTAATTTTTATAACATGAACTAAATATAGCCTGAACTAACTTCCTATCCAGCCAGGATGTTCTTTCTAGATCAAAGATGAGGATTCAGAAAGAATGCAATGAAATTGCATCAGAAAAAATAGCTTACTGTTTGGCATTGCTATGCAGAGGTTAGAGACATGTCTACATGGCAGCCAAGAAGTATGATTTAAAGCTTGTTTGAGGATGTGTGCACAAGCTGCAACTAGCTTGCCCATCATATGTTTATGATGATAAATATATAGACCTAACAGAGCAAAGTGTGGATTGAAAACTTCATCTGAAAATTTGCGCAAATATTCAGGTGGTTAAGCTGCACTGAACTCCAAGCTGCCACAGCTGACACTTTATTTGTAGGATTTAATTTCCTATCTAGTCATAATGACTCAAAAATTCTGACAAGACTTTGTTCTAAGTATTTAATGAATTCAAACAGTAGGAGTGAAATGGAGAGTGGGAAATTGGAGTACTACTGGACCTTTTCATCTGAAACTCCATTTCATCAATAAAACTACACTGCTAAATTTCTGGGATATTTATGCTTCCAGCAAAATCTCTAACTTCTATGATTTCTTGTCGCAGTCACTGAGAGTTGATTGGACAGTGTTTCTGAACTAGGGTTTTCCACAAGAAATTTCAGAAAAGAATTCAGACGTGCTCTTCCTTAATTGACTGAACCCATAGCCTGAAAAACAACCTTGAAAACCTGGAATAATAGTGCCTGCTTGCTTCAACAGACCCACCCATGATTGTGTGCTTTAATTTTTCAACAAGATGTGGAGGTAGAGCCTGAGGAAACCCATAAAAATGTTTGGTTTGGCTTTCTGGCAGGTTTCCCCAGATCAAGCACATGAAAAGCACTGAGGATGCAAGATCCTGCTAAGTTTCCATAGAGTGCCTGACTTGAACACCACAGAACATTCTGTACATCCCGAAGCGGAGGATCATATTGCTGCGCTCACTCTCGGGACAGCAACAAGCAGCAGCAGCAACAGCAGGTCATCAACTGGAAACTGGAAACCTGCCATCTTCTAATTAGATGCTCTCTCCTTCATAATAACACCATTAAAAATCCTATAAAATGCAAGGTCACATTTGCTGCACAAGCTCAGATAACGTCAAGCCAAATTTTTAATCATGTCATTAGCCAGAAACACCTTTTTGATGGAATAAATATCATGTCCTCATTAAAATTAGGGAGTATAATACATGGCCAGGTTCTGTTCTTTCCAATTTTTAATCATTGTCCAGATGAACACAAATTTTTCATAACTGAACCAATTTGTTTTAGCTAAAGTCAACAGCTTTCAATAACAGTTGAATAACTTAACTTGGTTTTGGTCTCAAATACCAGTCTTTCAAGAAGAAACAAGGAACCGAAATTTCATTTTTCTTACACCCTATGTAAAGGTATTTTAAACCACTCTAGTTTTCAGTGATTCCAACCAAACTCCTGTGTAAGCAATCACTGGATGCATTTTGAAAGCAAATAATTCCACCTCATACAAAATGTACACAAGACCTTAAAGCAGAGGATATCAAAAGCATCAGTCTTACCATAATTTCACAGATTGTTGCAGAACTATGAAAGACACAGCAAATGTGTGACTTAGTGGAACAGCAAATCAAATCCTAAATCAGGAGCAGAACACCGGTCTTCTGACTCCTAATCCAACAGCATGGAGGAATATGACCTCATCTGGATTTAAAAGGAAGATTTCTCACATCTGGTCCCTTCCCCACCTTCCACACCTCCATCATCACACCACATCGCTACTTGTTCAGGATGCTGGGTTGAAATGTGGTCCTTGCTCTGGTATAAAAAAAAAAAGAAAGGAAAAGAAAAAAAGAAAAGAAAAAAAAAATAAAACAAAGAAAAAGACAAAAAGCAGTAAACTACAGTTGGTAGGTTCATATTAATACAAATTAATAAGGTTCTTCTGTAGATTGGCTGCAGTATATTGTGTAATATAAAATAATTCGAGTAATCTGAGCCCTTGCTACAGCTACTAAATCATTGCCAAAAAAGTGGGGAAAAACTGCCAACTTTATGTGCAAATTATGAAGTGTGTAGATTCACAAGATTCTGCCTTATTGACAGAAGTAAACTCTTTTTGAAAGAGACTGATTTAGATAGCCGATTTCTTTAAATGCATTTATTTTACCTTGCAGGCGTCATCCGTTTGGGCAGGAAATTAAATTTTCAGCCAGTGATCTTTTTCACAACACCTCTTAAAATTATATTTTTGTATGGAATGCAAGAAAACCTCTGCATGAATACACCCCAAGAAAAAGTTTACAATGCTTGACAATACTCTGAATATTTCAGTAGGTGCAGAGCATACAGGCCCTTGGCACTGAGTCAAAACTCCAAGTCCCAACTCACAAAACAGCATAGAGCTGTGTGCAGAATTTGACAGGTCTGGGGTTTAAACCTCAGGCAGACAGGCAAGCAGCCAACCTTTCAGGAACTACCTCAGGCTGCCGTAGATTTCCCAGCTCTCAGTCTGGACCTTTCGTCAACCAGTGGACCATCCTTCTTCTCCAGTGGTTTGTTCTAAGGGAATGTCTTGGGCAATTCCTCTCAACACTCTTCTCACTCTTTTAGGCTCACTCCTTAGTTCCATGCCTCTCCAGAGGCTACAGCTCTCCCTCATTCACTGACTCTGGGAAAAAGAGATGAGTTTGAGACTTCCCAGCCTTACAACAAATTTCTTTCTCAAACTTATAACATTCAGACCTCTTTATCTAACCAACTAGAGTTTAACAATCATGACATGTAGCATCCGTGTTGCCAGGGATAAACAGGATGACTAAATAGGGAGGAAAGGGAGCTTGTTACTTTTTCCTAATGTGTTCTCAGATAGGGGCAAAATAGAAGCAGTTCTACACCTGGAAATGATCCCACATCTAGCTGCTCTCCTACCTCATCATCATCTCAACTCTGCACTCAGTTTAAAAGATATTTCTCACTGTACAGGTTATGGCTGTGACAGGATCTTCTAAATTTTCTAATGGAAGCATTCTCTGGAAAGACTTGACTATTATTTTTCCGATGAAAAGTGACCAAATGGAATACCCTCATGGAAAGTCATTCTAGTGAAATGTTCCCCCCATCCCAACACTTTTGCCATAAAACTGTACAGTTTTGGTAAATGCTGTCAGTTGTTTATTTTAAAAAATAGTTCTCCCCAAGTTAATTGTAAACCCAAGACATGGTTCAGATTTCAAAATTTTTGGGAAGTTTTTTTGTATCTATTTCCACATTTCCCATAAAAGCTTTCATATTTGTATATTTTCTTCCTCTTATTTCTTATTATCAAACAAAAGCAATGACATAAGAAATTGTTAAAGATTCAGCTCATAACACCTTAGACACTTTTAAACCTAAAGAAAAGGAAAAGGAATAAAAACATTGACAAAGTGAGAAAGCAGTGATAGCATGTTTTATCAGTCAATTCTAACGGAGTTTTCACTTGATCCACTGAGAAAAATACATGTACTCACCATCCTTTCTCAGTTTTAATACATTAGACAAGAGGATTCTTTTCATACTAGAAATCCACCTTCATTTTTCTTTTATAGTCTACTGTAAAAACACCTATGTTTAGTATCCTGAATTAGTCCGTATGACCAGTAAGGAGCACTAGTCTCTTGAGAAGTGTTTGATTGTTTGGGGTTTTTCTGGCAGATTCCTAAACTTTGTCTTACTAACAAACATACATGACCTTTGAATTGATGCCGCTTATATCACATGGTGACCAGAAGTTTTTAGATAAAAATAACAAGTCTAGTAATTTAAGCATGCCTGAACAATCCTGATAGCTGCAAATAGCTATCATGTCCGGGACTGTGACCATATTGTTTAATTCTCTCGCCCTGCAAGCATGGGGGTGCACATCTGATTTGGAAATGGTCACTGTGTCCAGAATTTGTCTGGCACTGCTAAGGGGCTCAGGCCTAAAACCAAACCATGCTGGGGCAGCTGCAGCAATTTAACAGTACAGCTGATCAATTCCCAGCACCCAGGAACACTGCCTTGACTTAGGAGAATGGATGTAACAGTGAAGCCATACTGATCATTAATATGCATGATATCACTCTTCTGTTTCTATGGAAAACACTAGAGATGTTTCAGAGATAACCCCACTGCACTACTAGAGCTCTATTTCCTCTTTATTTAGAGCTCCGTTTTCTCTTTATTTAGTATATTCAGGGAGAAGGGCAAGTCAATGGAAAGTTGTCCGAATTGATGGAATTGCTGGAAAGGAAACAATAAAAAAAAAGGAAGCAGAATTTAAAGGCAAGTTAAAGATGTCACTTTTCAGTTTTCTCCAGGACTGGCTTGGAAAAGTTTATCTTTAGGATCATCTTTGTAGTCCTGTAGCACTTGAATGTCTTTGCTGCCTTTACAGTTACATTTTAAATATAAAAGTACAAATACAATATACAGATTTCTCAGGAATTCTTTTGCAATTAAGGTCATGAGTTTTCTTAGCTATCTCTAAAACTTTTTAGTTTGAGATTATTAGAGGACTTGGATAGATATACTGGTGTTTTTCCTTTTAAACAAGGTAGATATAGCAAAAGTCATTTTTCTGGTTAGCAAAAAAAAAAGTAAGGAAGAATTTAAACTTATGGTTACATCATTAGGAATCTATATTTCAGGGCTGCGACCTTACAGCTGCAAAATATAGAACTAGTTTTATTTCACGAGTATTTGTCCAAACATTTTCTTTCATTTTGATCCAAGTACTTTCACACCCACTGAGTTAGACTTTGACTTTCAGGTTCGAACAAACTAAAAATTTCAATCAGGTCCTCAGCTACAGTAAATTGGTGTAGCTCAACAATGGGGCAAATCACTGACTTCAATGGAGCTGCACCGATTAACACCGGGTGAGGATTGAATCCTGATCAAATTGAAACTCAATTGGAATTGCTGTGCTTCACCTGGTGTTTATTCACACCTCACATCAAAACCATGCAAAGCTATGAATTTTGCATGATTCTGATCCAAAGCCACACACTATATATGCTTAAAATTGAGTTCAGGTCACTCAGGAGTTGCACAATGCTAAGCAAATCTTTTGATAAATATGGTTTGTGTTACTAGTTTGTAACAAAACTCCACACCAGGTGACTTTTGTGTGGTCTGGTGTTTCATTGTGAACATTTTGCACTGCTCTAATGAAACATGATTTCCAAGACAACTAGGGGATAAAAAAGTTTCTATTCAATGTTTTACCCATGAGTTCTGCAATATGCACACAAACCATAACCACAACATTAAACTCCTGATGACTAAAATTTGAAACCTAATTCCCCATTAAAGCACTTAAATAATGTTGGTGTGGTCTTCTAGAATGAACTGCAGCTCTCATTATTGGAAGAACTGCAAGTCAAATCACTTTGCCTTAGGTCTTTACATATTCTGGGATTTCATCAGAGTTTGTCAAGGTATTGAGACTAGCTTTTCAGAGTTTATTCATTAAAAATACCTGAAAATGCAGGTGGCCATCTACGGCTAGAACAGTGTAGAGCTGGACTCTTTAGAAAGGGACAGAAGAGACCCTGTATTTAGAGCTCACCCAGTACCGGCTAAGAAGCAGCACGCTGGCAGGGGCCCTTTATCTCTCTCTGGAGATTTGGTGGCAGTCACAACTCCGGGCATGTGAGATCATGAGCCTGGAACATAATATTGCTTAATCTGGACAAAAGTCTTTGTATATGCTCACACATTTATCACATATTCCTAAGGCTGCTGCCTTGTCTTTTCCATGCAAGAAATGTGTATGTCACATGCAAAGCAGAACAGAAGCCTCCAAGAAGCTTTGAACTTACTGTATTTGCCCAGCACACATGATTTGTGCATGTGGGGTAGTTTTGATATGCACAAGCAAAATGCACGTCTGGGATTTCTGGACTGCTCTGCACAATATTTTCAGGTAGGAAAAGAAGTTATAATGAGGAAAACTGTGACAAATGACAGCCTTATGCTAGTGAGGCTTACGACATTGCTTACAACTGCTTTCACTGTACTCAATAGAAAAAAAAGACAAGACAAAGGCGAACATTTCCATCCAGATGACTCCATAATGTGGTGGGCAGCAATAAATCCCTTCCAGTGAAGTGAATATAGCATATGGATGCTGCCCTATGGTGCTACGCTCTAAGATATAGGTTCCTACATGCTTGCCTGCCACGCTGAGCCTTTTGCAAGAGATCACAGGATCACAGACTATGCTGAGTTGGAAGTGACCCACAAGGATCATTGAGTCAAACTCACAACATACCCAAGAGTCACACCATGTGCCTGGAAGCATTTTCCAAATGCTTCTTATCTCCATCAAGATCACAGAGTAATGTACTGATACTTCTGATGAAGCTTTGGAGGAAGATTAGTAACTACCTCCTCAGAGAAAGGCAGGTGCAGCAATATAGACAGCAAAAATATTAGCCAGGGAAAAATTCAAGTCTACAGTGAGAGGGCACCTGAACTTGGGCAATTCTAGGGTTATACAGCACTAAGGAAGAGGCAATCTCTAGGTTTCATATGGCTCAGTTCCATGTGAGAAATTGCCTATCTTTCATTGAATGTGGCCTATGATAATGGAGTAGGATTTCAGAAGAGGTAAGGCACCAATAACTTCAACATGGAAGATCCTTAGACTTCTGAAGTTTTGTTGATGTAAAATGCCATGATCTTAACATGGCCGAGCCATGCAGAATCTGTTTGTCCTTGCAGCTCACTAAGCCACTTCAACTCAGCATTGTGTTCCAAAACATGTAATCTGACACAAGACTGAACTCCTCATAAGGCACAGCACCAAGGCCATCTTCTTCAAAATACTTATTGTGAGAGGAAACATTATATCTTATTTATAGTTCAATGTTTATAGCACTCCCAAAGTACAGGAAGCCTAAGGGAAACCCTTTCGTAATCTGTAAAACCTTGAATTTATGCATTCCATCTTCTAGCAAAGTGACAAGCTATGAAAATTCTGCACATTCCTATCTCTTAATCTAAAGATGTATCAACATGAGGTTCATCAGATGAGAGCAGAAGACCAAACAGCCACATTACTCCCCAGCTACCAATAAAGATAAAATGCTGGGAAAGGGCAAACCAAGGGAATGAGTCCGTGGACTTCTGATCTCCAATGCCTTTCAAATAAGCCAGTGTGTCTCATTTACTGGGATTTTCAGATATACTCTTTTTTATCTTCAAGAATATTTTCCTTAGTACCCAATTCCAATCACATCCTGCCATTCAGTGAGTTTAAATGTAAGCATTCACATCCTGGCCAATCTACTGATGGGTTCCCTGTTATTACAATACTATGAAAATCTCCAGAAGTGATCTGACCATTAAGCCAAACTGTAAATTAGACAGATTGGATTAGCATTTTCCTCTAGGGAAGTAGCATGCTTCTTTATTCAGTATAAGGACTTCATGCCAGCATGATTCTTTAGGCATAAAGACAAGAATGTATTAAAATCAACAATGGTACAGATGCTTGAACAAAGCATTATATATATCACTCATTTCTCCTGGAAGCATCTTGTGCTCTTTGGATCGTAGCCGTGCTGGTACTTGATTCTATTTGTTTCACAGAAGAAAGTGATGCAGGAACTAGAAGACAACATGATAAAAATAGCCAAGCTTTCCCCATTGGAATTTCAAAATGTGAGAGAATGGAGAGAACACTTCCCTCATCCCTTGGGAAAATTAGTTCTATTATTGCAGGACAAAACCCAACATCTTGCCTAGCATTAAATATTTCACTGGGTCAAAATTACTTGAAGAAAGTATTTCATTTTCCAAAGGCTTGCTATTTTAGGTTTTCAGTGTGGCCATTTACAGAGCAGGAGAGACATAATTTTTTTTTTCATCACAGGACAGTGTTTAATTTTACTTAGGCTACCACCCCTTCCCAGTCTCATAAAAAGGTTTACATACAATAGATCACAGAGACCATAAACTAAAGACAAAGACCTACACAATACTGTTGAGATAATCCTTTGTGCTCTGCACATACCGGTGCTGTACAATATTTGAGGAAAAGCACAATAAACTATTTCAGACATCTGTTTTTAAGGTTGCAGAACACTACAATGTAAAAAGCAGATGCTATGAAGCGTTCACATTTCCACCAACTTTAAGTGATCCTGGGTATTCAGGGGAGAGCACAAAACTGAGTAAGTTCTCTCCCAAATGACAACAGCACCACAATGTTAAATGAGACAGATTCTCATGCTGCCAGTATGTTGCACTGTCATGATTTCTTTGTTCCACATATGACGAAAAAGGTGGTAAGTGGAGTTTGACAATCATGAATTTGCCTTATCATATTTGCTGTTAATTCTATTATTAGGTACTATATGAGACTTCAAGTCCTGTTTCAAAGATCACAGCATCTGCTTAGTAGGATTTACACTGCTATCTCTAGTTATCAGAGAGTATAAATTCTAAATAAACCTACTTACTACAGATATAGTTTGGTGATTTCTTCCAATATATTATATACTTTATCAAAAACCAGTTCAGGGATCACGGCATAATGAAGCTGAGACAAAGCAGCTTTCAGGCAGCTGCTCAGCATTGCTCCTTCTGCCTTGTTTTCTTTTCCTTAATGAAAGGAAACCAAGGTTCCTGTTTGTTCTCTAAACCTCCTGCCCACCTCACAGCATCCTCCATTGCAAGCCAAAGGCACAACTGCTATCAGCAACATAGGTGCGCTTTGGTGAAAGCAAATGCTTCACTAAAGTACATGGTTTCTTTCAGGCAAGTAAAACAAATGCATTACATCACCGGCACAACTTGTGACAGTCACTCAAATTCTTTATCATCTTGAGTAGGATGTTTAAAAAGCTTTCCCAAAGTCCATGTCTACAGATTCTCAAGACACATTGAGGTGAGGATAACTTGTGTATTTTTAATCCAAAGTTTAAATAATAATTTTCCTTTCATGAGAAGGAGAACTGTAAGGCCTTTCAGGTCCAAGAGACTTTTACACAGTTTAAAAAGTCCTTTTCATCTGCTGCCACTTTCTACCATCTTTTCTGTTCTCTGGAGTTTATGTTTGTTCATTATGACAAAGACTGTTGCAAAGTACTCCAGGACCTTGTGAAGGCACTCTACCACCTACAAAGTAAAGATATTCTTCAGCTCTTTTGCAGTACATGACTCAATAGTGGGCTTCGTAGCGTGCTTCCAGCCAGAACTCTGCAACGTGATCTTGCTGCACTTTAAATTCTAGCATGAAAACATTTGGGGGAGTTGTTGTTCTTAGCTTTTTTTTTTTGGTTTGGGTGGTTTTTTGGTTTTTTTGGTTTTTTTTCCCCCTAAAGGCTTCTGTGCTGGTTTGGACACAAATTTAGGAGGAAACAACCTGAAAGGGGCGTCTCTCTCTCCTGCCTGCCAGGCAAGCAGGCCCCAGCACCTCCTCGTCCACAGGTTCAGAAAAATAATGTCTCGAATGAAAGTGAAAAAAACCTGTTTATTTAACAGAGTCCCCCACAGGCACAGGGCAGAAAAGGATATTGAAGATCCCCTCCTGTCCCTGCCAGGAGGCTGGTGGAGTTAGAGTTCTTTCTGGAGGTAAGACTTAGCTGCTCCCCGCAGTGCTACGGCCTGAGGCCGGGCTGGGCAGGGTCTGACGATCCCCCTTGGAGGGTCCCGCTGAGCAGGTCCTGGAAATGATAGCTGGTCTTGGATGAAGAAGCAAGCTGAAAACAGTCCAAAAAGGAACAGAAGCCATCAATATGGCCTGTAGTCCGGCCGAAGACCTAGCAAGGAAAATTCCCTTTCTAACTCCTAACTGGCAGAAACACTGCCCGGAGAGGAAGTATGTAAACATCTAACTGCAAGGTCAAGCTAGACACTTTGTAGAGTTCCCCTGGCTTCTCTCTCCCCCTTCGCAGTTTAAAAGTACAAGCTACATTTCTAGAAATCAAGCAGGTGATGGGGAATACAATACTGTCATAGAATCACCTCAAGACAGCTTCTAAAGTATATTTTTCAAAGAAGCTCTGTCTTATGTTTACTTACTGCAAAATGAAGCAGTAATCTCCATACATCTAATCAGATGAAAAACATATTGAGTTTTTTTTCTTTTAGTTGTCAAAGTAAACCTGTCACTGTCTCTGCTTGTGCTATAAGTTGTCAGTCAACAGCCATTAGCAAGATAAATCTTGGTAAACTAAGGCTCTGCCCTACAGATTGTGTTCCTGAAGCTGAATATAATGGCAATTAGCTACAGCCTAGGTAATAATGCCTGAAACTTTGGCTCAATTCACTCTTATTTCAGAGCAGATAAGTGGGAAACTAACATCTGAATGAGCTCTTCACATGGTAATACCCTGGGTAGTTTGGTAGTGTATAAGAATGTGCTTAAAGAGCCTGTTCTCAGGGCTCATATTCTCGATATTTAAATTACTTGGGACTTTAGAAAAGATTTCTGTAGGAGTTTTCCTCTGAGAACATGCTTAATTAATCGGTATTCTGATGACAGTACACCAGCATTGGGAGAGATCTGGCTACAGCCTCGTTCACTAGCCTTCCTCATGTGCGCATACTCCTGGTGAATAACAGCTGGGAGGCAATATAAAAGTATTCTTATATTATTATAAAAGCACAAACTTACCACTGGTAAGACCTGCTTTGATGAAAAAATTACAAAAAATCCAGATGTCATCTTAACACAGGACTAGCTCAAAAAGGATCCAATGCCTTTGTGACCAATTATGGTCAAAGAAGCTTTTGTTTTGATAAAAGCAGGTTTGACGATAGCTGTCTCCAGAAGGAGGATGTAATGTTTCCTATATGACATACCTTCTGTATTGTGTCTTGTTTTCCTGTGTTCTCTCTTTTCCAGGTTCTATTTGCCTCTCAAATATTTTCTAGGGTGATATCCCATTTTTGTTTTATTGCTTTTTGTCCTTAGAATAGCAGACCATTTATACTATGTGTTGGAAAAATGTTGCTTTTATGGATGTTCTGTCTCCTGTTCTAAGGAGCAGAAAAGTTAATTTACCAATCTGACAAGATTGAGATTAAATGTAAAGGACTCTCTTTAATATCCAACTAACAAGAAAAAAATCTATTAAATAAACCTTAGATATTTGGCATTAGGGTTTTTCTTGCTCGGTATAAGTACATCAAGGGCTAATGATGCATGATTCATCATGAATATTCATACATGTGAGACAAGGGTTAAGAATACATGTTTTCTTTGTTCTACATCCTACATATTTTATATTCATATAGTTTATATCTACGCAGTTAGGACAGGTGAGAGGGGTGCTCATCTACATATTCTGTAGGGGGAAAGTCAAATATGCCCAACCATTCCCAGTATGCCACGTGAAGTTACCTCTGCTGCACCCAGAGGAGGTGCTGCAGGTCCCTTGTGGCTCCTGAACAATCACTACCAGATGGAAGGTGATAGTTAGTAAGAGTGGCATGAGAAAAGAGCAGAGGCTGTGCCCAGCAGACAAAATGTGTCTAGCTCTCAAAGCATCTCATCACAGTTCTGCCTCTGCAGGGTGTATTACAGGTATACAAACACTTCACAAGGCAATGGAAGAAAATGCCTGTGCTGCAGGATGCCTTTCAAAGTTCACATGTGTCTTTTCCTCAGAAAAGAGCTTGTTTTTCATCTACATTACAAGCACCTCAAAACTTCTTACAACTGCACAAGCACCAGAGCAGATAAAACCTTTATCTGAGCAGAGAAAAGAGAAGGGGTGCACATCCCCATGGATTCAACCACTGCATGAGACGGCTGTTTCCACCATCCCGCCAGAGCTTATGGGTGGATCTCTAAAACACCTCTATCCATGTTACTGGATGTCTGACTGCATTCAGTACAGTGTGGTCTGTGCTGAGTGTGAATCCTCATCTCTACACAGCTGAAATCACAGATGCTGATTTTTTGGAGGCAAATATGGATATCTCATGAAAGAGAATGGTTTGTATACCAGTGAAGGTGAGTATATACCTCTGACAGTTATCATTCTGCATGAAGCTGACTCACATGGATGGCAGTCAGTAGCAGTTCATTTCTGTCTGAGAACCTAAATTAGTCAAAGCTGCAATAAGGCTTTTCAGTTCTCGGGCACCACTTCTTACCACGGCCTCAGGACCCTGCCCCGACTTTCTCACTGGCATGGCCAGACTTGCCCTGGCATGCTTGCCCTTTTGAATGACTGGCAACTTCTTCCAGATGTTCCCACTACAGCTGTTGCAGCCCAGAAACCTGGGCAGGACTGATAGCTCATAAGAGTCGGGCATATTTGTATCCATATGGCATCCTTTTTTGTTGCTTTATTGAACACATCTATTGAAAGAACATATTTGTAGGAATCAAGTTTCATTTCTGAATAATTACATATATTAAAATAAACTGAGTAAGTGAATTGCAATGAATAATTTAAGCAGCTGTAATATTTGAATGTATAATCTGCCAGGGTGTTACATGATCTTATTTCCACTTGATTCCTGAAAGGAAGTGCCTTACAAGCAGTGGTACATAAAGTTGTCTCTAAACACAGACACCATCCATCGTAAACGTTTAATGTCCAATCATGAATTACAGCACCTGTTTTAAGTGATCAGCTACTAAAGGATATATTAAAAAAAAAAAAGAGGACGGAAATAGGGGTTTCTTTCAAAGAAGATTATTTCCTGCTGTTGAATTTCTACATCTCAATAAAGTGCCAATTTCAGTCTTTGTTCTTGCAGCATCTATTGTATATATAGCTGAAAACTGAAACAAAGATCTTAGCACAGAATTTCAGTTGCAGCACCAAGTATTTCAACCTCATTTTGCATGCACAGTGATTTAATGTGTTAACTATCTGTTTACATGTGATATACTACAAAACAAGGCCCACAAAACTTTGTTGCCTTTCTCAATGCTTTTTTCATCAATCTTGTCTACTATTACAATTGCTTTTAGTGTTCCTGATAATTTGTAAAATGTCATATTTATTTCACACACCCATATTCACCTGTAAAAAATATATTCCATGGATCTCCTATGGAAAATTTCCTCTAATTCAAATAATACCATAAGAGTTAAGTGACAAATAATGAATAATGAAGAGTAAGCAATAACTAGTAAAAGATAGTGCCTTACTAAAAATAAATAGAAGACAGAGGAAAGTAAAAATAATAGGATATAACAGAGAAGGGGGGAGGGGGGGGAAGTGGGACAGTTTTAGAATGATTCACATGAAGTAAAGTGGGGAAAAATTTACAGTGGATCTGTTTCTCAGGGAGTTTGGTCCAAATCTCACTGGCAAAAGTGAAGAGGCAGACTTCAGAAATATGAAGCAAGGAGAAAGACATAAAAAAAATGGAGCGAGGGGAAGGATTTCATGCCACTTTTTCCTTTTGGCCTTTATACTCTACACACATTTTCCTTACCCTTACTCATACACGTTCGTCTGGGGGAAATGTTGGGATTGGGAAGTGATCCATGAGAATGAAGCAGCTTGAAAAGCATTATATTAGTCTGTGGAATAAGTAATACTTCAACCAAGTGAAGTAATGGAAACCACTTCACCCAAGTCATTTAAAATTGGACTGAATAAGGCACTGGAGATTATGCTGAAGGGAACAATTCTGCATTGGCAGGAGTATGGACAAGATGACTTAATAGATCCAGTGTCCATGTGCCAAATCCTGAGATCCGGATCCAGTTTTTATTACTCTATCTTTACTCAAGTTGAACTTCCATTCACGTTATTGGGAGCTCATTCTGACACGAGGAAAAAATAACCAAGAGCTTCAGGATTTATGTGTAAAACTGTGAATAAAATTTAACTTGTTGCATAATAATTATGAAGTGTGAGGGCAAAAATAATGGATCTATACAGAGCACTCCTTGAATTATTCCTAACAGTCTGACCAGAAAAATTACAGTTTATCTAGTTTAATTGGTTAAGACACACAAGAATCAGTGAAAACCCTACTGCTCACTAAAAATATGTCTCTGTGTGTATGTTATGCTGTTCCTGAAATCGGTGAAAATATCTGTGAATACAATACTGCAATGAAAATTGAAGTTTAATTATGCTTTGCTATTTAAGCATGGGAACAGTATTAGAAGCTTATATTAAAAAAACACATAATGCAAATATAAGCAACAGCATTTTTCCCCTTTTCTTCATTAAATATCACTGTAGTATTTCAAGGCAAATGGTAGAAGGTTTAGAGTAAATGGAGTCTATTTTCCTTGGTCGAGAACTGTGTGTAAAGGAATCAAGGCTCTTCAGAGATTCTGCTTAACTCTGTTTTGTTTTAGTTTTACAGCAAAATAGTACTAATTAAACCAAAATTAGTCTATAAATGCTATTAACACATTTAAAATGAGAGATTTGAGTGTTCTCTGGGGACAGAGACATGTATTATGTACAGAAGGGTTGGTTTAGATGCAGTTAAAGAGTTCCAATTTTCACTTCATTCCCATTCACACCTGTCGCCTGCTTAGATTATTCCTGGCAAGGAAATGGTGAATGACTTCTCCCTGGCACACTACAGAATGATCGCAGACAGAAAAATCAAAGGCCATATTGAGTGTATTGGGGGAGAAAAAAAAGTCGGAAAGATAGCTGAGGCAGCAGATTCTACATTTTGTAATATATAGAGATAGACATTATTTATATAAAACTTTACAATATGGACAAGAGGATTTGGAACTGTAAGACAGTGGAATTTCTTCCTTCCCAATAAAAAAGTCATATAGGTGGTTGGTGTCTTATTAAAAATTTTTACACCATACTGAAAATTTTAAAAGAAGCTTTCTAATACTCATGGTTTTAAGAATTCTTGTTCATGCCTATACTGAGCACTAGTCTGTATGAAGGGATGAGATTTTTCTTATATCTTTATTGGTTATTGCGCAACACAATAAGGCTACAAAAAGTCATGTGTGTTCTCGGAATGGGAAGAACAGAAACCTTATCTGACTGTTTCTTTCTTTTCTGTTTTCTTGATGGTTTGCTTTGGGGGGTCCGTTCCTAGATCTGCATAGAAGCTGTAGGAAACCTGGCACATTACCTTTAAAAATATCATTAAATCAAAGTGAAACTCATTAGTGAGCACATATAGATATGGGGGAGAGAGCTGTAATTGACCATGGGCATGGAGAACGAGGAGGGAAGACATACAAACATAGTTCTTTTTAATATTGTTTGTTTGCATTAAAACTTCACAAAGACCAAAGCATGTACCAGGTCTCCCCCAAGGGTCTTCAAACACAACACAAAATGAGTAATTGCTGACTGCAGAGCTTATGGTCTATACAATGACCAGAACTACTGCAGTCCTTCCCAGCTTCAGCTATACTCTGTAGATGCACCTGATTTCTTGGACCATCGTTATTTTAAAAACCCAAATAAAATGTCTCTCTGCTTCTTTAGGTATGGAAGGCATTGCTTTCACAGTATGCTTCGTCTGGAACTGTATTTAAGTAAACTCCAGAGAACTCTATATAGCTAATGCAAAATCATGTGTGATTTTTTTGTTGTTGTTTCAATAGACAGGGCTTGAGTAATGTCAGGGTTTATGGCTTTTACTTTATTTGGAGGGACTACTTTTTAACGGAAGCAGGAAGCAGTCTTTGGACACAGTAAGTCGCAATGTATAAATAGCTCTACTGAGAGTATAACAAAGACTCTTTTGTGTGCTTTTACCAGCACAGCCAATCACATATGCAACTTAGTAACACAAAACTACCTCATCCTTACTTATGACACCTATATCTTACAAAAATATTATTAAGACATACATTTAGAACTTCTATCAAAAGCACATTATTTTTTGTGCATTTCTTATGAGAAGTCATACAGAAACCTAAATGATTTTCTTTAATAATTGTAGAGAAATACAAGAAATTTGCTGTTGTTTGATTACAAAGTAGAGCATACAGTTAATTCATCTTAAATTGGAATACATTTGTGGAAATATGCTTCTCCATATGGTTTCATATTTATTTCTGCAAGGTGAATACAGTGACAGCATTTTTTTCAAATTAGAATCCACAATTTTTTTATTAAATCAAAACCAGTGGTGTTTCTTCTTAGCAAGCATTCTGGACCTCATTTTAAGCCATTTTAAGGAGATCTGAAGTTTATTGGATTTTAAATACATCCTTCTCTCCATCAAGAGTCTTTTAAAAGGATAGTTTAATCTGTCTAATTTACATTCAGGAATTTCATTTTACATGCCAGGCTCTGGGACTGTCAAATCCTTTGGCTTTTCATTCTTATCAAACATAAAAAAGCAATCATATATAACCAGTAGGATGTATTTTTTTGATTTTTATCCAAATATCATTTTCAAATCCAATTTAGGTCATATAGGATGCCAATTTTTTACAGTTAAGAAGTTAGATGGGTTTTCCAAAGGAAGATTATCAGTAGTAAGTATAAACATATGTCAGTTCATTAACTCTTTAAATAAAATATCCAGCACATCAAACTTCATTCCCTCCTACACTTTCAAATACTACAATGGGTCCTACTTGAGGCTCTGTAAAGTCCTGATACAAAAACTCCCCAAGTCACTAGAAATCATTGGCTTTCCTAGGGGAGTTTGTACTCGGGAAAAGTCCAATACATCCAAATGTTTTACTGAATGGGTTTGATCACATTTTGAGATTTGGGACAGATAAGGATCCCATGCGGCCTACTCCAGCCACTGCTTAGAATGGCTTCCAGTAAAATGTTCTCTAGCTGCTCCATAGTTTATTATGTTATTGTGTTATTATGTCCTACTTACAACCAAGGACAGAAGGTAAATTTGCCTATTGTCAGTCAATCATTCCTCTTCTCCTTCTCCCCTGCAAATATAACACTGCATTTTTTACCTATCTAAGAAGCTTTGCACCATTTGGTCAAAATCAATAGAGCTTCTACACAAGGTGTCAATTTGCATTTCTTAATCATGAGTACTTTTTTTCCCACTGCTATGAGAGAGTTTAGGGATTTTTTTTTTTCTTCCTGTACTTTAAAAATGAAAGGTTCTTTTATTTCTAACTTTAGGAGCAACCAAATCTAAATCCATGCTAATCCCAAAAGTCAAGTAAATTCTAATGACTCCTTAGAAGTAGTACTAACATTACCAATTACTTTCTTCCTCTGCTTAGTGTGATGCAAATTGATAAATGTGGGTTTGATTTCCCTGTGCAAATGAATTAGATGGTACCAAAAACCATTAATATACCCAACTTCAATTAAGTGCTAAGCATTTTATTCCTTGTACAGAGAGAATATTTTAAGATTAATAATGTATTCACATATTTCTCAGGCTTAGTGAAAAAATGATTCTTTCTTTAGAGGAGCTTTGTACTCTACTGGGGTTAGCACTGTTACCTAGACGTAAGTAAAAGCTATTATGCAGAATTTCTTATCTCACGTTCACGAATGTGTTTGGACATACAGAAAGAGGACAATCCCTCCTTTTCTCAGTCCTCAAAAAAAGAAAAAAGAAGACTGACATTGCTGGTTCTTCAAGAAATTGCTACATCATTAAATTAATCTTTGCTAATTTTTCAACCCCTCTTTCCTGCAGCCAGCCAGCCATACAGTACCCATTTGCTCTTGAGCCCAGTCCATCGCTCGTGTTATAATGATAATGAAAATCATTTAGAAGCCTACACCATTTATTTTAAATGCAGGGATAGTGTGATTAGTCAAACAAACAACAGCACTTCTCAGCACCTTTTCACAAGAATGGAGCACAATATTCAGTCTTCAATACATTAAGATCCAAACATTCAAAATCTCTTAAGCAACCACATCTGTGGACCTAAAGGAAAATGCAAATAATAACTCAGAGTGCTAAGCCTGTCCCACTAGCATGGCCCTAAGTCAAAGGGACCTCATAGTTGCCTTTTCCCTAGGGCAAACAAGAAAAGGGAGCAGGATTCAAAACATCTTTCTGCATGTATCCATAAGCAATTAATCTGCTCTGCCTTGAACAGTCAGCATACTAACCTTTATGTCAGCTCATTGGTAGCAGCTGCTTGTTATGGCTCTCCACTAAAATTTTGCTCACCTCCCATTGCTATATGCCAATTCCTGCCTCCAGTGATAGAGAGAAAAGGAAAGCAAGCACCCAGGTGATGCTCACATGCTACTGTCTGTGCTTGCATGGACGTGGGGAAAACCTCAATATTTGTCCATTTCTAGGTCTCTCCCAGTGTAAATGTGGTTAGGACAGCATAGTGTCAGACTCCCTTCAGAGCCTGTGGGCCAATAGTCATCAAAGTCAAAGATATCGCAGTAAGTAAAAGTATGATCTGGACTCACATTGGGTGGTATGGAGTCATCAACAGACATATAGGGCTAGAGAGATAGCTCTTCCCAAATATATAACCTGGGATTTTCATATTGCACCTCCTGGGTACAGTAGTGTTTGACAAGATTTACAGAACTGAGTCCACCAGAAAAAAAGAACACACAGGTTTAATAGCAACCAGTCATGAGTTAGGTCAGAGAGACATGGAGATTTGATTGTGATTTCAGGGTAGGCAATGTACATACTTCCTGATTGTGTTTTCATCAGCTATAATTTAGAAAGTCTTTATCACCTCCACCAGAACAGAAAATAAATATTAAAAAATTCACTTCAGTATCTCACAATATCCACACTTCAACAATCCAGTAAATAAGATTCATTTTACATTCACACTTGAATTATTGTTATACAGCCAACAAAAACAAAATATGAAGCCTTACTGAAGAGCAATTTTAATTTGATAGCATTTCTGAAGTGTCTGGGGATATCTGCTGTCTATGAATGCTGCATAAATTCTGCCATTGTTTTCTACAGTACTGCAAAAGGAAAACTTCCAAGTGTTGTTCACAGCAGGAAATACCTTCAGCCTATTTCTACCCACAACCAATAATTCTTAAGTTAATATCTGGTGGGCCCCTCCAAGCATTTCAAAATCATATGCTTTCTGCAGTGGTCTGGTGAGTACTGTATGAGCTACAAAAATTGGTAGCATGAGTTGTGCCATCTCATAATGACATGTTCTCATGTCAGTTTTGTTTACTGTATCAGTGGTGCAAGTTGCGATTAGAAAAAAAGCAGCATACAGCGATTAAAAGAGATTTTTTCTTTTTATGACTTCTTTCTCTTTCTTTGCAATAAAAAAAATCTTACTCTGATCACTGCTACCCTATTTCTCCTCCATCTTTTCTCAAATCCCTCAGTCACAAAGTGTTGACGGTATTCATCCAGATTTAGAATGCAAGAATTTTCTATTTCATTTATTACTGCATTAAACTTGCTTCCCTTTCATAAGAAAGTATCAGACTACCTACCATATTATTATACAAGATCAGTCTTAAAATACCCCTGTATTTACTAACTTTTTATATGCCATAATACTAAAAGAGCTGCATATACAACATCGGACTGTAAGTCCAATCATTATGTTAACAATAATTAAGCTATTAAGGGATATTTACAAAGAAATAAGAAAAACTAGGCATAAGCAGCATGTTTATGTATTCAAATGGATATATCAATCCAGACAAAAGATAGTGAAATATGTGCTGATCATCTCATTTTAATACTGTCCACCAAGCTTTTGCACCTTTCAAGCCAGTCTACTTCTATTGCTCATAAGCAGAACTTGACATGTTGAAGTGGATGACTGTGACAATTTATGCTAGCTGACGAACTGGTTCTAAATTTCTAGCCACTCTTTATTTAAGATTTAATAAATAAATCTATTTGATATTATGAAAAGTGCATTAGGAAGCTAAACTAGATAATTTTTAAAGCATTTGGGTATATTTTTTAAGGAAGTATGCATGCTGGAAGATACTTTTATTTACTAAAATGCATTTTTTTCTATGAACTTTTTAAAGTTCAAAGGGATAGGAACCCAAAAACCACAGAGTAAAAGATGAAGAATTAAATTCTCATTGTGGTGTACACTAGAGTCATTTGGATGATTATGCAAAAAATGAATTTTCAAGCTACTGTCCTGTTCTTTACATTTTAGCATTAGCTTTGGGATAATGCATTTCAGAAGCAGACAATACCCACTCAGTTAGAAAGAGATTACCTTAAGTCTTCTTTATGAAAAAACAGGGAGAAGCAGGAACCTTAAGCTCACAGCTATGTCTGTTTTAACTGTGCTGACCCCATTTGTGTTTCACTGCACTGGTGCTGAGAGCTTTGCTCTGATTGGAAAGGTCAAAGATTGGAGGAGCTATTCTTTACAGACTGTGTTCTTACTTTTGGGTGTTTGGTCATAGTACTCTAAATATTCACCAGATAGCCCTGGGCTTATATTTTTCAGATTCCATTCTTTAGAAAAAAAAGAGTTGTCCTCTTTCAATTCATAAGGCTAAAACAGTTAAGTCAAAGTACAAAAGTACAATTTCTTAGTGTGTCTACTCTATCCTTATTTGTTCCATTTTTGAGTGACTGAGCATTTGATTCAGCTCAGGCAGCCACCACTCCCAGTTCCTGAGCCTCGGCCAGGTCTCTCAGGCCCATTCACAATTCCAGCACTAACTTTCCATAATTATTTTATTTCCTTAATCTTCCCAATGGCTGGTTCAGCCCCAGGTGGGCCTCATTCCTCTCCAAGTTCAATAAGACAGTCTCTTACTCCCTCTGCTCTCCTGTCTCCTCCAATTTTGATTTTTGTTGGCAGCCTTACAGTATCTCCTGTCCTCTCTCTTATGCACACACAAACACACATATGCACGCACACACAATAGATGGGAAATACCATTTGGAGAAAAACAATGGCAAACTGCAATTTTCCACACCTAGAAAAGAACCAAAAGCTGGGGGAAAAAAGAAAGCGGGACTATGAGGGAGAAAAGAGGACCACAAAACTGTAAATAAAGAAAAGGAGAGGAAAAGAAGAAGAGTTTGAATGTATCAGTAGCAAAACAGTGAAAAAATTTTTATATATATAAGGGTGAGGGGAAGAAAAGTAAGTTTTACTGGCAGTGAGGAGAAGATATAAAAATGGAAAAAACATAACCCCCAAATAACCTAAAATTCAATGTAGCTTTGCAATTTCTACCTCTCTGCGCAAAATTTCTATCTCTAGAAGTGTTGAAAAAGCTGCAAAAAACTCCAACCAGTTTCATCTTATTGTCTCAGTCTTAGCTTACCACACTGTATTCCCAAAGTGGAAAATGTTAAATGCTTGAGCCTTCCCTCAGCTTTTTCCACACGTTAACCTGGAGTGCAGTACATGTCATTATGCAAGTGTAATGCTGCATGCTACACCCAGGTAGTCTTCAGAGAAGACAAACTGCAGTCTTCAGAGACTAAATCTGTAGGCTGCAGCTTAATAAACAATTTAAATACATGGCTGATTTAAAGCAATGGCTGAGTCTAAAGTGCAGAAGCCGGGTGTGCCTCCCGGTCCCTACAGCCGTGTGCATGTGTGTGTGTCTGTGTGTGCCCCAGCTGCACCCTGGCTTCTTGCTCACTCCCTTCAAGCCATCACCCCCACAGCCCAGTTTCCGGCCCAGCCAGGTCTCCCCCGGATGATCAAGGACTCGGTTTTAGAGCACAACCCACTGCTTAGACAGAGCTCTGGGAGTCATCCAGTGTTGTGTTTGCAGCAGCCTGAAGCAGAGCTTTGACTCAGGGTAATTATCTTGCGAGCTGAGCCTTGTATGAACATTGTCCACTAATAGTTTTGCTGTGAAAGAGCATATCTTTTCTCACTCTCAAAAGCAGAAACAAGTTCAGTTCATTTTTTAAAGAAATTATTTTAACAGCTTGTGCCGTATTTAGGAAAAGGAATATAAGCATACACCAGGGCCAGTCTGGTAACAAAGGACACACATCGGTTTGGTAAAAGCAACCAGAGCACTCTTATGGCCACGTCGCCATGACTGCACTGAAAGTGTGCTCATAGGTGTCAGTAGTTCATGCTTGGCCATCTGTATTTTGTCAACAATAGCAATTCACTTTTTAATGAATGTTTAAAGTCTCAATTCCCACAGGAGTAACAGCTACAGAGAGCATCAGCTATTGCTGAAAGAACAGGGATTCTAGGAATAAACAGAATATTGTGGAAAGGCAAATGGGAACCAGTGACCTCATTATTCTGGAAAATGTCTCTTTTTGAACCACAAGGAACTCTGACAATTGTAAAGGTTTAGTCGTGAACAGTGGAGTTTTGCAGAGATAGAGTGAAAGCAAAATTGAGCCCCCTGTGTACTTATGGCAGTTCTTTATTATGTGCCATATATTATCATGTTGTGTTGTGTTTTGCTTTATCGTTGTTGCATCTTTATTAAAGGTGGGCCAGAAATAAAACCCAGATGTAAACATACCTGCATTTTCAAGGCACTTGGCTTAAGTTAAGAGTGCAGCAGCTGAAAGCCATCCTCAGCATGTATTTTTCTAGAACATTTATATTCTTCTTCTCTTAAAGAAAAAAACAAGGAAAACATTTAAAATAGCAAATAAAATCTTGCTGTTGTAAAATAATTATGTATAATGTTGTTTGCTATATTTTAAAAGAATCTGGCTATGCAGGTATGGGTAATGATTCTGACTTTAAAGAGGAGAGCAATTTTGCTCTCTAGTCTGCAGAATACTAAGAATGCAGGACACATTCTTGTCCTTAAGTCTAGGGATTTCCTTTGTTTAGGCTTATTAGGCGAATTACAGACTGGTGTCTTGCAGTCAGACAGTGAGGTCTGCACTGGATTATTAACTTGTAGGACACAAAACCATATAAAGAAAGAGATGTCATTATTCCAACGACAATGGAGGAGAAAAATATCCACTGCTGACAGGCCCACTTACTCACAAGTCCATTGGTGTCAACATATATAGCAGTAGAGACAGACTAGGTTAGGAGAGAGTTTGTTACATCTGGTTAAAAGGGGAGTGTGAGAGCTAAAGGGGAGCAAAATACTGTATGTCAATATTTGCCCTACTGAGGAACAGCAGACACGTACTGGAACTGAAGGATACCATATATAAAGAAGTAAGTAACCACATGTAGTATTTCAGCCCTGTGTCCCAGCTGTAAAACATTATTTGAAGTTATAATAGTTGCACAGCTGTGGGAAGGTGAGGGTCATCCATTTTACATACATATTCAAATTAAGAACGCAGGGCTGCTGGCACAGAGCATCAGCAAAGATATGGCCTCAAAGGTAGGAATGTACAGAAAGAGATACAAAAATCTCTTTTTGTTTTCTCTTTTGGAGGTGGATGTGAACTTTTTCACTTCTCTCTTGCCTATGCGTGGTTAAGCCTGGAGGTGGAAAATTATGAATATCCTGAGCAATAAAAGTACAGATATACAGAAAATTCAAGATTTTTTTTTTTTTTTAATAAGCATCAAACATACAAAAAAGCCTGATTTACACCTAAATCAGGTGGTGTCTAAATGCCCTAACTGCTTTCTTTTGCAATATTCAGTTGTGTTTCTTGAATCCCACATCTGGTCATGGATGCCCTGACTAGACTTTCCTTATGTTCCATCTGGATCCAGAAACTAGATGTTTTTCACATATGAACATGCCTGCACAGCAATACACGGGTCATATGTACCTCAACTAACTCTTCATGAAAATGTCTGTGTACCAGAAGCTCATAATTCATTGCTCCTCACTGACTATTTATCCTCTTTTGATATGTCTCCACAACCTTCCACTATGACAAAGAAAAACAGAGTTGCTGAGGTTGGAAGGGGCATTAGAAGATCATCTACTATGAACCCCTGCTCAGAGCAAGCTCAGCGAGAGCAGGTTCACATGCTCAGGATCACGTTGAGCTGCAATTTCAAATATCTCCAGGTACAGAGACTCCACAAACTTTCCGAGCACCCTTATCTAGTGTTTGATTACCCTGACCACAGTGAAAGGGTTTTTTCTTATGTTTAAATGTAATTCCTTCTCTTTGAATGTATTGATTGTCTCTTGTGCTGCTGGGGCTAGGCTCTGCAAGCTCAGGGTTTGCTCTAGGCAAAGCTCTCAGCCCCTTGTCTGAAACCAAAACACTGACCTTGTTCTGTAGCTGTGGAACTGCAGGCAGAGCAGGAGCTGTTTCCTTGATGCCAAAAGTCAAAATCTTGCAGCCCTCACCATCGTGAGGGTCTCTGACACCTCTGGCTCTGCCCGCCCTTCTCTTCATACAATTGGAGTTCAGGCTTTTGCAGCTACAAGGTCCTTGCCAAGATCTCATCAAACTCCTTTCCTCGTCTCTGAAGCAATGCAGTCTGTAGCCCTCCTGCAGCTCTTTTACTTGGTGACACAGATCCTCTATTAGCGCACACCTCCTGCAGCCCCAGACAGCCTCTCCTCCAGCCCCAGCATCGTGTCATGCCAGGCAGGCAGCTAAACACCACACAGCTGCTCACTCACCCACCCCCACAGCAGGATGGGGAGGGAATTCAGAGAAAAGGTAAAATTCATGGGTTGAGATAAAGACAATAATAGGACAGGGAAGGAAGGAAGGAAGGAAGGAAGGAAGGAAGGAAGGAAGGAAGGAAGGAAGGAAGGAAGGAAGGAAGGAAGGAAGGAAGGAAGGAAGGAAGGAAGGAAGGAAAATCAATAATAGTAATTAGAATAATAATTAGAATACACAAACAAGTGGTGCACTTGCTCACCACCTGCCAGCCGGTGCCCAGACAGTTCCTGAGCAGTGGTCCCCACCTTGCCTTCTCCATAGTTTATATGCTGTGCTTCACACCATATGGTACGGAATATCCCTTTGGTTAGCTGGGTTCACCTGTCTTGGCTGTGCCCCCCCTCAATTTACTGTGTCCTCCAGCCTACTCGCTGGTGGGGTTAGGTGGGGTGAGCAGCGAAAAGTCCTTGACTTAGTGTAAACACTGCTCAGCAACAACTGGAGCTTCAGTATGTCATCCACATTATTCTCATACTAAATCCAAAACACAGCACTGTACCAGGTACTAGGAAGAAAATTACCTTTATCCCAGCCGAAAACAGGATACCTCAGTGAGGCACCCATGAACTTGCAAAGCTCCATCCTCCCTTGGGAATTCAGGTTAAGGACAGAAGATGCTTTAGTTTTTGCCCCATGAGAGGTTTACACCACTGCTGAGTGTGTACACTACCCTCCACAGTTTCTGACCCCCTTCTGTGCTCCCTTCTGCTCAAATTGACACAGCCTGCTGCATCTCTTCGTTGTACCTGTTAGCTGCAGTGTGTCACACATCTGTGTCACACAGGTATGCTTAAATCTCCTGTGGAACATAAGACAGCTGCTTATTTTAGTACAAGACTGGCAAGACACATATTCCTAAAAATACGCTAACAGATGCAGTCTTCAACATTACCAACAGAAACACTGGGGAAGTAATCCTTCTCCCTGGGATTTGACATTATTTGATGCATATTGGTTCTAATGCAGTTCTAATCATGAGCAGACATTGTTATCCTCTATTTTTACTCTTCTGAATCTGCTCATAACATTGGAAATAATTTAGAGGCATCATTTGATCTTCAGGAAATGGGTACTACCTATTCATGTACTCTGGGCAGTTCACTGTTCTCCTTTTCATTTTAGGTGCTTCCTAGGTCAGCTAGTCAGCTATTCCAGATACTGGTTTAAAACAGGAATCTAGACACATGACTTAGGGGACAAGTTAGTCTCTACAAATCAGAAGAAAAATACTTAAATGTAATTATAATTTTAGTGTACTGAAATTTCTGGAATTTAGATCCAAAAAGATTGATGGCCCTAAATACTACAGATGATATGAGTTCTAGGTCCTTAAATCTCCAAGGACTAGGCATTTAGATGCACAACACATCTGCTCAATGCATGAATGAATGCAAAATTGGTTTTGATGTTCAATGACTATGTTGGATTCGCAACTGTTCATCCCTTCCACAAACGTAATTCTATTTCTTATTCCTATTCTAGCAAAGATAATGAATCAGTAATTGTTAGCTACTTTGAAGGATTTAAGACCTTTGAGAAAAAAATTCTACTTTTAATTATAGCAAAATGAGAAAAGTAAATTAAACACCACTATCATGTAATAACCTGTAGTCAACAAGGAATACAGATAAACTGTTGAGATCAGAAATGGAGTCTTCCTTCTGTATTGGGAATGGTGAGACTTTTGAAAATAGATCTACCAGAAATAGATTAAATAATTTTATATATAATAAATTACATTAATTGAATTGGTTTACTTCCATCTGGTAAAAGATGGCAAAGTATGTACAAGTAGAATTTAACAGTCAAATGACCATTCTTTCCCATTAAGGCTAACAATATGGAATAGAGTGTGTATATCTATTCAAATCCTCTTTACTTTCCAAAACTGCCTACTGAGAATGAACCATGGTCTCTGCTATAGATTCCAAATCATGCCCAGATGCTCTTGAGGAGACCAATAACTGTCTCAGAACAAAAACTTTCAGGAGACTTTTCCAACAGTTTGGCAGTAGAGACAGCCCATTCAGGCACTCATAAAATACCATGGAATACCATTTTCCAATATTGACGTCCTTAAAAACTGTAAAATCTAATACCACTTTAGCACTTAAAAAGAAAATAAAGTTTTAAAAAATGTAAATTCCATCATTTTCTTTTTATTAGAAAATAGAGTTAAAGACATATATTTTTTCAAGGAAAAATAGCATTTTAGTTTGATTTTCCGAAAATAAAACAGTTGTAATAGTGCTGTTTGCCCATTCATCTGTCTGTTCAACTTGCTTGCCAGTTCTCCTCAAAAACTTTCAAGAAAGTAAGTGAACACAGAATACAAATCCAAGGAGCAAGGCTTTATTAATATTCAAATCAATCTGTATTTCCTAAGTTCAAGTCATCATATGTAATACTCTCTCAAAATTTACTTTTAAAGGATAATGCTAGAAGTCAAGGTAGAAATTGTTATTATACAAGTGATTATTCAAATCGTGTGTCTGCATTCAAGGCTACAGTAATAACAATCACCCTGTAACACACACAGGTATCCAGTCTGGTAACCTGTTCTGCCTCTTGCAGGACACTGTGGCTCTCAGAGGGCCACAGCACAAGAAGCAAAAGTTGGAACGCGGGAAATTTTGACTAGGTGTAGAAAAAACAAAGACTGAGAGTCAGTAAAGAGTCTTTCCTTGGTGATACACCAAGGGTGATTGCACCAGACCCTGAGCAGCCTGCTTCAACTGAAAGGAGATTGGACTACACAATCTCCAAAAGTTCCTTCCAACCCACACAATGTTATGGCTGCTTATACGGAGTCTAATGAGCAGAAAAGGAAGGGTTGGTGAGAGAACTTAAATGTGGTCCAATTAACTCACAAATTAAAAGTGAATCGTGAAATGGAATCATTTCTCATTGGCAACTAACATGTATTAAAGGATATCTGCATATCTTACTGGTGTGCTTAGATAGTTTTTTTCTTTGTTCAGCTGCAGGCATTTGACTGCCCTGTAATCTCTATTTTCAGTAACCTCTGAATTTCTGAGTAAATCTTAAAAGATGAGAGGTTTTCAAGGCTGTCACCAATAACCTGTCACTGATGTATATAAAGTTTCTGGATTCAGCAGGTTAAGTGAAAGATATATTTATGTATAGACATACCTGGAAACAGCAGAAAACAATGCCCTAGGACACAGGGCCTAGAATCCTTGAATCTAATGCAGGGTTGCATGACTTCTTTAAGATCATTAAAACAAATAAGATAAAGTCTTAGAGGAAGCAGTCACAAGAGCGTAGACTTCCAAAGAAATGTGGACCAACCTGAGTGCTGAAAGCAACTGAGATACTGCAAGTGAGTTACAAACATTATCAGTTGTTTCTACTGCTTTTTTAGGGAATGCAATTTTGTGCACATCCTTTACAAATGAGCAGAACCATACCCAAGTGGGTGTTGTACCTGACTTGTACTACACCCATAAATTAAAACAAATATGCAGGGCACAGACAATGAAAACCAGAATGAAAGAAATAAGGTGTGCAATTCAATTGCTGAACACATGTGTTTTGTGGTATTTCTAACCCCTGAAGATACCTAGTCAGCTCAGTAGCTGTCACTCCAGAAAGACACAGCTTCTCCTTATGTGTGAAGAGATAATCCGGTGTCCCAGGTAGCCTGTTTTGTCTCAAATGGCGCCCACCACCTACGTTTATGCATGTGAATAGAAGACAAGCTTTTCAAACCAAACATAAAATTTGTTTAATTGTGTCTCACTTGTCACTGCAGACGTTAGAGCTGGCTGTTTTGCAGTCCCTTGTTATATTTCTCTTCTTAACTTCTTCCCCTCTCTTGCTATGGTGGGATGAAGTAAGGGCCTTTCAAAGAGAAAAGGGAAAGAAAGCCTTGTTTCAGACAGAAAGAAATAACCTGGTAACTCAGGCAGCTCAAATAGTCCAAAGATTTTTATTTCCAAGCCAAACGCTTTTGACTTTAGAGGTGATCTCAGACACGGCTATCTTTTCTTTAGGTATTACATAATAGTATTCTTTGTTTAAAAAAAATATCCATTGAAGCACTGAAAGGAAAGGAATATCCATGTGTTCTGTGACTGAAGCATTCAACTTTTCTAAAATCACAGGGAAAATCTTGCTTCAGATGACATTTAAGTCTTTATTTCCCAAAAAAATTCCCTCAGTAGCCTGAGGCTAGACCATGCACATTTGATATGATACAGACAGGAGACTATATTGGAATTGTTTCAGACAAATTTCATTGAAGGAGAAAGGTGTGAAATAGTTTCTGTATGAAGAAGGTTGAGCAGATCAGGACTGTTCTGGTTGGAGAAGCAATAATATAGGCCTAATAAAACATTGAATGGCAAGAAGAAGGCGAATAGAAATAATAGTTCATAGATTCTTCCCATATAAGAACTAGAGATTATCAAATAAAATAGCAACTGGCAAGCCCAAAGTAGAGATCCTTCACACAAGACACTTTATACAAGGTACACGCAAGCTCTGTGAATCCTTTTTACAGGATGTTGCAGGTGCTCCAATTTTATATTGTGGGTAAAATGGCTAGAAATATTCATGGAGAGAAAAAATCAAGGACTATTAATTACAGACATGTCACATGACTGACTCCAGTTTGCACTGGCAAGAACATTTCAGTATATGTTTGGCAGACACATACTACGGACTGTTGTGAGACAAGCTGCAGGGCTGGAGGGGCATTTGGAGTGCCTGATGTGGCCATCCCAATATTCTTAAATCCCTTATCTGAATGAAGCAGAACCATGTTTTTCAATGAGGCTGCTTCCAAAGAGAGAGCCCAAAGCTAACATATGGCTCTGTGATTTTGAGCAGAAACACTACCCTGCAGCTCCAAAACTCCTTCTGAAACTTGCTCATCTATTCCCAGCATTATCTGATGAAAAGAACAATAAAAAAAGGACACTTTGTTTAAAAATGTCCCAACCAGCTTCTCTGTTATCCAAACCAAAACTCCACACTTTTCTGAGGTTTCCCGTCCAGAACCACAAAAGACATTGGCACGTTCTGTAAACTCAGGCACCAGTAAAATCCAATATGTATCTAAAGAAGACTGATTGCCTGTCCTTACTGCAATGATTCTAAGGCCCAGTGCTCCACAGGGGAGAGATACAAGACAGCCAGGAACGACATCATGAAAACAGACAGTGAGCATATAAATCACCAGTGCAGCTCAGACATGGAAGCTGGAAAGATGACTCCTATTTGGAAGATAAACTACACTGTACACGCTAAGGCAGAGCAAGCAAATCTTTTGATATAGGTAAAATGCAGAGTACTGTGGGGACAAGAAAGGAATCAACCTTCTGCCCTCAGTGAAAATATTGGCTTTATTGAGCCAGAAACTGGAAAGGGTTATTTTTCCTTGTGCTGAAATACCTCCAGACCATAGCTGTGAGGATGAATGGGGCACTTGCCTACAATGATTCAATCTAGTATGGAAAAAAATATATGTTCTTACGATGATTTTCTAACACCAAAGTATTTGTCTGCTTTAATAAGCCCAGAGAACCTAGGTGTCTGGTGATTTCTTGTCATAAATCAGGACCTCATTAAAACAAAAATGTATGAAAAGAAGGCAAAGATTCTGGCAGGAGTCTTGAGAAAACAATTGAAAAGCATTTTTGACGTTTCAGTCATTTTGGTGCAATACTGCAAAGGCCACAGCTCTGAGCAGTAGCAGTTCTGAAGTCTGTCAACTAAGTACCTTAAAGCTCCTGAATTTACCAAGTTTTAGACCACAGATTCCGCTTTCCGCCTGTGACTGGATATTGCCCACTTAGAACGACGCACAAAGCTGCGGTTGTGGGAGGGAGCTGCAGAAAGTCATGCTACCTGAAAAACAGGAAATTCAAAGTGCATCAATTCTAAGAGTCCAAAGAGCTGTTGAAAAGTAAGATAAGGTTCAGAAGGGGATTACTGTGTCCTAAATGTGATATTTTTATTGAGAGGGCAATGCTTAAATTACATTTTTATGAGCCAGAGTGGCATACCATCACTTTTTCATTTTACTGGGAAGCTTGCTGGGACTTCTCTGGTTCACAGCTGCAGAATGGATTAATTTTATCCTCTCCTGAATGAGACCTTCAGTCCCAGTGTAACTTCTAACTCGGAAGCAGCAGGCAAGGATACTACAAGAGCAAAATTATTATATCATCAGACAGAGTAAGAGAGAAACAGGAATAAAAATTAATAAAACACTAAGATTTGATTCAGAAAAACATTTACGTGCATGTTAGCCTTAAGCATCACTGGTTAGTGAAGCACTAAAGCATGTTTTTGGGCTTAATCGAAGTAAATGGGATTTACACAGGTCCTGAAGGTAATCATATGTTTCACTGCTTCATTAAATCAGAATACAAGTATTAAAAGGCAAGGGTTATCCTCAGGGAACTCCACTGAAATACAGGGTGATACAAACCTATAAATCATGTTAAGGTATTTATTATTAAAATTGAAGCACAAAAATATGTTAAAGAAATTGCAGGTTGCATGAGAGCTGAGCCTCAGTATAGCACTGTGTTTAACAAGATATCTGAGACATAGGACCTGTTTCAGTGTAAAATCAGAAGTAACTACAGTAAAGCCAAGGCTGACGCAGCTGAGATCAATATTAAACCCTAGAGAAGGGGAATTTTCTAAAAGTTTGGGGGGAGGGGAAGAAAAATGGAGAACAGGTCCCCAGAGAATGTGATAAATGGTGATGGGTTAGGCAATATAGTTCTGCTTCCAAAAGCCAGGCTTAATCCTCACTCAGGAGTAGACATTGTGCCACATATTTAATCTATCCCTTAGAGAGAGTCAAAAGGATCAAAAGCATCACACAGATACTTAAAGAGAAAGGTCATATTCCCATTGAGGACTAATGACTATATCCGTTCCTGCGAGCATGGGGATTTCTGGTGAGGGAACTAAAACTGCAGTGTTTCCAGCGTTAACTCTGGCTGTAGGGTGTCTGCTGCCACAACAACTTCTTGAACCCTTCCCCTTTACTCCAAACTACCCTCATGCTGTGAACTTGCAGCTCCCTGTGTTTCTCCTACAGCTTTTCCGTACCTTTCAGCAAAGGGATTTCTTTAACAAAACTAAGCTCTGTGATCAGATCACCCGAAGCCACTGCAATGTCTCAAAACTACCAAAGCCTTTGTGGTTACAGAAGAATTGTAGAGAGCTGCTATAATTTAAGAGCAGGGATTTTTTTTTCCACTGTAGTGGTTCAATGTGTGTTGTGCGCACACATGTGCTTCAGCACAGATGGAGATTCAAATGAATATCAGACCCTTTGGTGTGAGTTCAAATTTCCTGAAGGTGTTGGAATGTCTGTAAAACATCAGATGCCCTTTTGGTTGTTTTTTTTATAAATACATTTTAATTCTCTGCTGATTTGACATTTCACTTTATTTAGGAAAATTGGGAAAAAAATGACAACATATTGAAAAAAGTTATTATGGAAAAAAATAACAGGGAAAGGAAAGGAGGCTTGGATGTCCCTGGCAGCTACCTGCCTTTTTTATACAAAGCCACCTATGATTCTTCTACAACCACAAACAAGCCAGGTTTTCTTTGTGCTCTGTCCAGAAAGGAAGTTCAAAATATGTACATCTACTCCAAAGCTATTAATCTTTTTTATAAGATTATTGGGGAGAGTAGAGAACCATTGTCATATTTCTTAAAATTAATTTTCCCCAAAGCTTCAGGAATCTTTAAAGTAAGGTTTAAGATATTCTTTCTTTTTTTGTCTCCTAACACATTTACCTCTTAAACAATAGTTATTTTATGGCTGCTTTACTTTTTTACTGGTTATATCCATTTCTCTGTTTCTTCAGGAAAGAAAAAAAAAGGAAAAAAAACCAACCAAACAAACAAAAAAACCCCACAAAAACCCCAACCTCCAAAACTTTAGACCCCTGCATTGCTGGCTTTACTTTAAGCTTGCTACTACCAGCCCAGACCCACATGCCTGGAGAGGCTGTGTTTCCACAAAGGCTGAAGGATATATTGCATGAAAGAGTTTCTCAGTGGTCAGTAAGATCAAGAAAAGAACAATCTCTGAACCTTTTGATGCCTGAAAATTATTTCAATTGCATATTGAAAGTAACATAAGGCAAAACAGCAACAAAAATCAGAGTCAGGCCCCTAAACAAATGTCACCACTGCTTAGACTTCAGTGAGGGTGTTAATTATTATCACAAAGTGAGGAAACCACAGAATTGTTGGACCAAACACACGTTTCATGTGGAGAAAGTAGTACAAACAAACCAAAAACATACATCATTTTTCATGGAGTACAGAGAAGATGCATCTATTTATTCAACAAGCCTTAGGGATCCTCCTCCTATACAATCTAACCTAGTACAGTACAACTTGCATCCCAAGGCTGTTACAGTCTTCCATATGTTTGTAATTTATTAACTATCTCAGTGATGAGATTACAACTGGAATAATTCTGAGTGTCATTAAGCGGGAACTTCTTGTATAAAATCTGCATATACTGTACTACGATGCCAATGCCAGAGAACCAATCTTCTCCCATACATCCACATTTGCAGTTCTTTAATATGAGATTTAAACTAAACTTAAGAAATGCAATTATTCTACCTGAGTCTAGGACATGGAATATATAAAAGGTGTGCACTCATCATGCTATCTATGGGTAAGCCATGCGCATGGTGAAAAATGTACATCTCACTGCAATATAGCATAGAGAGCAGTGATGCATTTAGTTCAAAAGTTATCCCAGAGAATGACAAACAGCAGGTATTTCACACTAAGGTGGCAGAAAGGCCAGAGCAGGTAGTTTTTGGATATTCTGTCTAGAACATATCCTTTTCCCTCTTTAATATCAAGATGATTTGTTACATAGAGCTGAATAAAAAATAACATATCCTAGTATGTATATAATACAGGAATATCATCTAGCCATGCCACAAGGATTTTGTTATTTATGAACCAATCTAGGGATAAAACTAGTTAGAATGCTGAGAGCAAAATAGAGACCAGGCAGTTCACTGACCTGTACTTTGAGAATTGAAAGGACATATGCTTTCCTGGTATACACTCATCATGATGAGCAATTTTTAGAGCATCTCCTTGTTACAGACTGATGTCATATATGATAAATAAGCTCAGCTGACATGCCTAGGTTATGTCTCTATTGACACATTTGCCTGAATCATAGCCACACTGACAGGCCTTATGTTTAGGCTGAAAACCATCAGCTTCGTATAGGTTTGCACAAAAGCTGTACATTGGTTTCAGTGGGTGAAATTTCGGTTGAGAGAATGCAGGAGAAAATCTCCAAGCACCTTACAAAGGTGATAGAACAAATTTCACCAACTGAAACTTCAAGTCAACCTTATTGAACCCCTGGAAATTCCTAACAACAGAATCCTAGAAATGGTGTATTGAATACAGTTAAATTGCTTTAGGTCAAGTAACTTTTAACTTAGGTCATTCATCATCAGCTAACTTACCTATCTTGACTTAAACTGGGTTTAACATGGTCTACTTTTTCAACTGACCTCTAACAATTCTATTCCTATATTTTCTAACTGATGTACAAATTAATTTTTTTTAAATATCTCTTACTTAGAAATCTGCAAGCAAAGCCAGTCCTGCACAAACCGCACCTTTCCTTGAATTTACTTTCCTTGAATTTTAGAAAGTTTATTTAAAAGACTATAACCCAAATATGTGCTTTTCTATGAAACACACTTTTCAAGTTCATTTTGCCAGAGAAAATACTAATTTTCCAGAATGGCATATTTCATTTGCTACCAAAGAGGACTGGCTGTAACATAAAGCGAGTGGCTCCTTTAGAAGAAAGAGAAACAATTTGACATGGTAGGTCTGGTATCCTTCTGCAATATCAAATGAAGCCCTACATTTTCAAAATGATGCATGAGAACTTAACCACGTGGTGCCCATTAAAGTCCATGCCAGCTCTCTTGGTTTATGAGGTCACCAGAAGTCCTTGATGGAATTACACCCCCATCCTGCACGGCGGATTCTCTTGTATCACAGATTCTGAATCAAAGCCTATAAGGTTAAAAAAATGTCTGCAGTCAGTTTGCTCAGGTTTGGATCACGTATTTCCACTGGAAAGAGAGAAACAAGAGAGAAATAAATTACTGAGCAATTGTTAGTGTAACAGCATGGCATGGATCTTATGTTGATACATATTCCTGTATGGTAAGGGGGAAATAATGTCTTCCTGTGGTCATGCTCAAGGCATCTGAATGAAAAGAGAAACACTGGGGAATATTCCTCTGAAAAACAAAAGGACATCCTGTGAGACTGCAATTACAAAGTAATTCTTTGAGCATAGGAATGCTATCAGACAACACACAAAACACAGTATACTTGAAGAATAAATATTCTGGGCTCTTTGTGCATCATGTGCATTTTTAGAATTTGCTGTTCTGGTGCACATATGTCAGTTTCGTATTTACTGGACCGAATCTTTTGAAATTTATCAAAATAGTAACATTCAATGTCAAAAAGTGAAACCTGGCACTCAATTTGCACAAAGGCTTTGCACATTGTTGTGTTTTAAAACACTCAGTAGTTAATAAAAGACTGTGGTCTATTGGTGTATTGGTTTTCATACTCTCTCTCTACTGGAATATGATCTTGCTTTAGCAATAAACTGATATGTTGATTGAATACTTTCCAGTTCTTTAGGTTTCTAGGAGTGTTCCTGGGGTTGTATCACTAGCAGCACAGTGACTGCGTTAGAAGAATCCTTCTTGGAAAATGAAAAGTCATGCTTTCTAGGAATTTGCATGCTTATCAAATATAGTCTGGATTCCATCAGATTATGAAGAGTCCTAACGTAGTTAGAAGATTTTCACAGAGCAAAGAAATAATGTCTTGAGACAAGCAGTAAATTAGGAAGCATAACAGCAATGCAATAAGGATTACCACCAGGTGTTTCCATGGGTGCATGGTGTCTCTGATTTACATAGGCTTCTGTTACCCAGGGCTATGAATGGAGTACTCTGGCCAGTCAAAAACTTAAACAGTGCAGCACTTATTTTACAGCAACCAATAGGGTCAGATCAGACAGAGAGAGTCAAAAAGCTGACGCTTCATATGGCACCTCTCTGAACTAGGGAAAACAGATGATACAAATATAGCTGTACTGCTGCTGGATTCAGGTGACTTCACACTTACTGCCCTGTCTGCGAGCTGGAGAGGTCACCCACCGGATAAGTGTGAATTAACCATAAAGGGAACGCAGCGCTGTATCAAATGAATTTGTGTAGCAGCTGTGGAGGCTGTGGCAAAATTTCAGAGGTTTTGGAGGGCCGATCCCAGTAGTACCATAGCTTTTCATTTTCCAAGAAAGATTCTTTTAACACACGCGGGAGTATATCTTCTTCTGTCTTTTGTTTTAGTTTTTGTGGTTACTATTCTTTGAAAAGAAAGGAAAGTCAGGCAAGTTCAGAGTGGGGCAACTTTTTCATTACAGAAGATTGAATCAGTCAGTAAAGGACAAAGTTTACAGCAGCAATCCTGTGAAAGCAGCATTGTGTACATATGTTCACATTCAGACCTTGTGATATAGCCTGTAACATTCTACCTTTTGCAGCCAGGCTGCCTTTCTGGCCTTTGCTTAAATGAGCAGACAGTATACACACAGCTGGCCTGGGCTATTCCCCCCTCCCATCATCTCTTCACGCCTCTGAACATCAAGCACCAGCTAAATTTTACTGATAACGCCAACACTAAGCAGAAGGAAAAATGTGCATTCTTCATGCTGTACAGCTGAGGAGGGCTAAATGGCTAATAAAAAGTCACAAGAAACAACTTTAAAAGGGGGAAAGGAAAGGGCTGATGCTCTGGATGGAACTGGAAAGGGAAGGAGGCTGGAGTGGTAGGCTGTGGAGGGGAACATGTCAGTCCTTGAGCTGGAGCTGTTGCCAGTCCCTCTACACAGTTTGAGCTGCACCACCTCAAAAGTGCATTGCAATTTTTGCAAAATTTTTACTTCCATCTGAGGGCATTTTGGGTGAGCTGTGATCAAAGGCATCTGAATTAGTTTTATATACAACTTAACTTACGTAGGTATTTGACATGGATAAATACTTTGCCAGAAGCAAAGAAATATTAATTAACAATTTTCAATCTCTCACCTTACACCTATACTCCAATGCCCTATTTCTGAAGAAGTATTCACAACCTTGATACGAAGGTTGCAGAATTACATAGCCTAGGCTTTTAATTAGCTTTTGGGAATGAATATATTAAAATATGTATTATAGAATTGCCTGGGTTGGAAGGGACCTTAAAGATCATCTAGTCTCAAGCCTCCTGCCATGGGCAGGGACATATTCCACTAAACCAGGTGTCTCAGAGCTTGATCCAGCCTGGCCTTGAACACTTTTAGGGATGGGACATCTCCAGCTTCTCTGGGCAACCCATTCCAGTGCCTCATCACCCTCTCTTCTTTCCTAGTATCTAATCTAAACCTACTGCCTTTCAGTTTAAAGCTTTCGTGCCTTGTTCTGTCACTACATGCTCTTGGAAAAAGACCCTTTCCATCTTTCTTGTAGGGTCTCTTCAGGTACTGGAAGGCTGCAATTAGAGCACCCCAAAGCCTCCTCTTCTCCAGGCTGAACAATCCCAATGCTCTCAGCTTTTCCTCACAGGAGAGGTGCCTCTAATCCACTTGGTGGCCCTGCTTCGGAGCCGCTCCAACAGGTCAATGTTCATCTTGTGCTAGGGACCCCGGAGCTGCATTCAGTACTTCAGAGGAGACCCCACCTTGAGTATAGGTGTTGAGAGACTGCGAGTTCCTAATTAATAATTCTGTGCTGCTGGAGCTGGCACTTAAACGAAAGCTGCGAGCTCCTTGCCCTCCACAGGGGCCGTGTCCGCGACGTTCGGGCTCTGACCACGGCGCGCTCTCCTGTACGAGCTCCTCTTTTCCTTCCCGTCCCCTACAAGAGGCTGAGGCGGTAGAGCCCCCGGCAGCCCCTCGAGTCCCCAGGCCGGCATTCCCGAGGCACCAGGCCCGTTCCCTGCCGCTGGAACCCCGGCGGGGCCGGCCGGGCGC
>VWPU01002140.1:0-17851 GCA_013398955.1 Callaeas wilsoni | reverse complement strand
AGGGCTGTGCCCCCGGCCCTGTCTCTGCTGGTGGAAGGAGAACCTGTTCCTCGTCCCACCCTTGGAATCGTGCTGAAGCCGGGCAGTTCCCGTGGCAGCAGGGGAAGGGGGGTGCAGGTGGACACACCTCTGGCAGGATGTGCCAGCTGGGGAGCGTGGCCTTGGTGCCACGAATTCCTCACTGAGCCATTTCCACCGAATGCCTGGAGCTGTTGCTGGTTTGGGGTGAATTTAGCAGTTATGTGAATTGCGACCACGTGCAAATGAATCCTAAAGGTTCGGCATTATTTCATAGCTGTTTTCAGCAATAGCCATCTCAGAGTAGGTTTTATTATTCCTGTGCTGAAATCCCTGGGTCTTCTGTTTAAATTAGCACTTTATCCCTCATAACTGCTTGTGGAGCCTTGCCAGAGGGAGAAGCTGCTGAAAACTGGAGACCCACTTTGCTATTGTGGACAAAGCCTGTGGCTGACAGGATTGAGATTTGATCTTTTTTCTTCTCTTGTGCCTTTGTGCTAAAGCTCTCGAGGTACCTGATGTTTGCAGAGGAATTTACACTTTTGCAGATCTCTCCCCTTCGCAAATTCACTGCATTTTGATCAGAAATCTGAAATGCACAATTTCAAATGTAGGAGCATCAGCTTGTTTTCCCAGCTTTTTCATCTAAATGATTATTTTTTTAGATTATAGTTTGGTAAGGTTTCAGTGTTGAGAATTGGTAGAAAATGTGTTTTCCACAGCAGGGATTTTACATCACTCCTCCTGCACACTCTGCTCTGGATATCCCCATGGCTAGTTTCCATCAAAATGTGGTTATTGAAGCTTAAAAGGCTGAACTGCTGTGTTGAAACATCCTTCTAGCCCTTACAATAATACAGAGAACTCCACTGACCTCTGTATCTTTAAGAAGAAACTCCCAGAAACATGCAAACCCAAACATTTAGATGGGTTTCTCTGAGCCTTTTTTTCTAAATAATAAGTGAGTGCAGTCAAAACCTCTGCGGAGAGAAAGGCAAACTAATAAATGGATTTGTTTGAGGACCAGATGTGTTTCATGTGGATTCTCCAGTGGCTTCTGTGGTATTTTGGTACTTGGAATAATGATTTTGGAGGCAGTTACAGGAGCAGAAGGACAAAATAGGAGAGCAGAGGTTGAAGCTTGGTACTGCTCCATCCTCACAGCTTTTGGGAGGGGAGCAGGCTCCAGAGGGAACCCATTTGTCCTGTTCTGGCTTTGCAGGTGAAGCATCTGCTGGAGGAGAAACTCACTGCAGTTCCTCCCCTGACAAGTTTATTTGTGTTGGTGTTGGATATTTTGTTGCTCTTTCAGTTCTGGCAATATTGATCCCGGGTTTTGATCAGATTTCAGGTAGGAACTGAGGCTCTACACAGGGCTGTAGGACAGGTCCCTCCAGCGTGATGGTTTTCCTTATTGCCATGACTTTTTAAATGGCATAAAAGTGGTTTCTGGGACTTGGGCAGCACTTAACCGAGACTGCCAAAACACGTCCCAGTTTTAAACCCTTCTGAGCTCAGTGCTGGGCTGCTGTCGAGGTCAGCTCTGTCTCACACTGCCGGTGTCCCAGTCCATCTTTCCTCCTTTTCCAGCAATTTTTCACCCGCTCTGCCCAGTTTTGGGCCAGAATCAGTCTGGAGCAGCACACAGTGCTACTTGCTGAGCCAGCAGCCGAGCAGGCAGGTCCCAGGGATCAATTTTTTGTATTTCCAAATGCCAGCCTTAAGCAGCCCCAGGGATAATATATAGCAAGTGCACTGGGCTGATCCCTTTGAGCAAAGCAGCTGAGGGATGGATTTACATCTGGTAGGAAAAAAAGAGAAGGAGGATGCTCAGAGTTGTATCTGCACCACCACATAAAGACCTGAAGCCTGTTCAGCTTTTGTGGGAGCGTTTTGGGGGTTCACTGGAAGGTGTGAACCCTCTCCATCCTTATTTCCATGCGTTTATCTGTGGATCCATCTCTGTCCTGCACCGCATAACAAGGAGCATTTTGGCGTGTCATTTCTCAAAGTTTGTGGCAGCTGTACAAGTGAGCCTTTTGCTTTTGGGGTAGTTATGGCTTTCTTATGTAGGAATTGTTTATATAAATGTTCCCTGAGGCCACATTGTTCATGGGGCTGCAAACACTGAGGTGTTTTCCCTCGTGCCACAATGGTATGTGTGTCAGAGTCCTGCTCCTTTTTGTTTAAAGCTTAAATACCTCAGCTGTAACAATTGATTCAGCACTTTAACTTCAAATCCACAGCTTTACACAGGTATTACAGGGCCACAATCTGACTTACACAACAGAAGGGGGGGTTAAATCTGTTATATTGCATCTATTTTTCTAATTTGCATTCACTCCAATAACACTTAGTATTTATTTTCCAAGGTACTTAAGTTAGATGCTTGGGTTTCGAATTTGAGCTCTTTATCTTGGCAGTGAAAACATGTTTCATGGAGTTGCTTTGATGGAGAAATGGACTCACAAGTCAGGTCATTGGGTCTCAATCGATGGGAGAAGGAACTGAGCGTTTTTTGAATGTTTTCAGCTGTCTGCTGGGAGGAAAAAACCCACTCAATTCTTTTCTTAATGTCAGAATCGCTCCATAAATATATTTAAAACTGATTTGATAAGTGCTCTGATTGTTTACGTGGTAAAGCACTTAAAAGTCACATTTTCTCAAGAAAAGGGGGGGAAGAAGCCACTCTGAGTAACTTTGGCCTCTGTCCCTTCCGCAGGTGTTTCACCAAAACCAACGGCACTTTCGGCGGCAGCGCACTGCCCGTCGTGCCCCTCGGAGCCCCTTTCCAGCAGGACGGGGTGGAGATGAAGCCCCTGAGCCCCCACGTCATGGTGGCCATGTGCCTGGCCTCGGCCAGCCCCGAGTGCAGCGCCCGGCGGGGGGAGGACGGCAGGGAGAGCGCGGAGCAGCCCCCGGCACAGCATCCCTGCTGCCGGGAGGGCATGAGCCAGCTCTCCGTGGATTGCGTGGACGGTGAGGCATCCCGCAGGGGATAGCACCTGGCTGGGAAGCTGGGAATATTCTGTAGGACGCCTGTAGGGAGCTTAATTTATTGCAGAGAAGCTGGTGATTAAACCCTTGTGAGAGCAGGCTTGGAGGAAGGTGGAGCGTCCCGCCTTTCCCGTGGTGGAAAGCGGGAGCGGTGCTGCTCCGGTGCCTGGTCCTGTCACGCCCTTGGGATTGATGCCTCTGAAAAGGGCTCACGGAGCTCGTAAGGAGGCTGGGACTGATGGATGCTGCACGCACAGCATGCCCATTGGCCCTGGCACTGCTGACCCACAGGCATTCCAGAGCCGTCCCGGCGGCAGGAACTGGCACAGGGAGGGAGCTGGGCTGCCCTCAGCGTGAGCTGGTCGATACCGGCACCGTGTTGGGATAGAGCCTAGGCCCTGTGCTTGTGCCTGGTATGGTGGGGATGAGCCTGAGCCCAAAGAGCACCACCCACTGGAATTCAGAGTTTTTGGGGCATGTGGGTCTGTTGAGCTGACAGAATCTCTTGAAAAACTCGACACGACCACCCGCCCTGCTCTTGCTTTGCAGGCGGCAGCTGCGTGCACTCGGAAACATCGAACCACGTCTTGAGTTGGAGTCCCCTCATTCTTCAGCCT
The DNA here is from genome assembly GCA_013398955.1 of Callaeas wilsoni. Classification (NCBI taxonomy): domain Eukaryota; kingdom Metazoa; phylum Chordata; class Aves; order Passeriformes; family Callaeidae; genus Callaeas; species Callaeas wilsoni. The sequence goes on along the minus strand of VWPU01002140.1, from coordinate 14,219 downwards.
GTTTCTAAGGACTGTAAGGAAAAACCAGGATGGAGTTCATCCGGAGTCACCCTAAATGGTTCTGGGGACCTTCGTCAGCTCCAGCTGCGGGAAACCTGAGGAAGTGACCGTTGTCCCCACTTAACGCCGGGAACTGCACCGCAGCATCGCTGAAAGGGAGTCACGGGGGGATGTTAATTATAACAGAGAGAGTCACTATTTATTTTTTGTAGTAGTGTCATATGAATGTATCTTGGTTTCAAAATGGTTGCCTTTTTATATTATTTATGCCTTGAAATCCCTTTTTTGTTGTTTTTGTTTTTGTTGTTTTTTTCTTTCCCCACACACCACAAAACTAGCCTGGTTATGTGTATAAAAAAGAATTGTAATAATATAAAGAATGAGGATGGGAAATGTGGAGTGTGTTTCCATGGCAATTTACCAGTGGGACAAGCACTTCCGAGGAGCCCAAGAGAGAGATTTAAGCAGGTTTGAAATGACCAACAGCTGCCACCTCCCTGGCAGCTCGGTGACATGGTACTTGAACCCTCCTTTCCATGAACACCTCCTGGCCTCTTTTGGTTTCTCTGGGAAGATCTCGATGAGGAAATAAGAAGATTAATAAGAAAAATGAGCCTCGGTTGAGTCTGTCCTGCGCAGCTTGAAGCAGAACTTGAGTCAGTGACTGTGTCTTTAGGTGCTCAATAACCCTTATATCTGCAGAAGTACAGGTGGAAATTCAGCATGTCTCAATCTCCCGCTTGCAGAAGACAAAATCCAGTTCACCTCTTGGTTTGAGGGATTACTAACAGCTTGGATAGCTCTGAAATGAAACCAGTCGTGGTGAAGCAGCTCCCACCAGCCCTGGGCACGGCTGTCAGGAACCCGCCTGTCCCGGACACAGCATGATGGAGGTGCTGCAACCTTAACTGCAGGGCTTGGGTGGGTGTTTTAATTGTTCCCTTCCAAATTTAATCCCAGTAAACAAACCAAAGCACTCCCTGCCCCGTCACGAGTCACAGTGCAAAGCCCCGGAAATGAAGCACATTACCTTGCAGTGATGGCTGCCCCGAGGTGACACGTGTGCAGCCCGGAGCAGCGTGTCCCTGGCCACTCTGGGAAGGGAGGGAGCTGTGCCAGCCTGGCTGCAGCTGCTCCAGAGCCCTGGGGAGCTCAGGGCTGCAGGTGCAGCTTCACCAGTCACAGGGTTTGAGGAGTGATGTCTGTGCGAGGAGGAAGCCCTTGAGACCTGCTTTGGTAGTGGCAGCTCCGTGGGCTGTTCCGAGTGTTGGGATGGGGTTTTTTATTTTTCATAGAATCCCAGGATAGTTTGATTTGGGAGAGACCTTAAAGCTCATCCAGTTCCACCCCACTGCCATGGGCAGGGACACCTCCCACTATCCTAGGCTGCTCCAAGCTTTGTCCAGCCTGGCCTTGGACACTTCCAAGGATGGGGCAGCCACAGCTGCTCTGGGCACCCTGTGCCAGGGCCTCCCCACCCTCAGAGGGAAGAATTTATTCCCAATATCCCATCTAACCCTGCCCTCTGGCAGTGTGAAACCATTCTCCCTTGTCCTGTCACTATCTGCTTGTACAAAAAGTCCCTCCCCCTCCTTTTTGTAAGCCCACTTCAGGTACTTGGAGGCCACAATAAGCTCTCACCAAAGCCTTCTCTTCTATTGCATTATTTCTGGTTATATATATTTTTTTTGCCTTTTTTTTTAGGGTTGTGCATCCTCCCACCTAGAGCTGCCTTATTCCAAATTTCTCTACACACCATGGACTTCACACCCATGGGCTTTGGCTGCCCCATACCCCGGAGCCACCACAGATCTCCCTCCTCCCTTTTGGTTTATCTCGTCCTCACAGCCTGGATTTTCCCTTCGCAGGACCTGCTGCAAGGCTTTCCCTTTTTCCAACAGAGATTGGCAGGCGAGTGGTTGGGATTTACCTCTGGCTGCTTCGTTTGCCCCAAACACTGAAATTTAACCATGGTTTTAAACAACCTCACTTAAATCTCCCCTGTATTGTGGGTGTGTCAGATAAAGATGCTGTTTTCCAGAGAAGCTGTAATATCCTTTTGGAATGTTATGTTTGGAAATGATGGTTTTGCAGGGGCTTTGGGTAGGGTTTGTATTTCTGGGGGTGGTTTGATAAAGGGATCAGTGCTGCTTTATGGTTGGTGTGGGGATTGATACTCTGTGGGCACTGATCAAGGTTGGTTTGTGTTTCCTGATACCTCCCAATGGGTTATTATTAACCAAATACAGGAGAAAATGGCCCAAGGTGCCCTTGTTTCCACACACACCAGAAGATGAGGACTCAGGAAAGCTGGCAACTGCCTGGCACTTTCCTTGGACTCTGCTTCCCTTTGTGTTTGCACCAATACAGGGAAAAACCGTCTCCAATGACTATTTGTAACCTCCTGTGGTGTGGCCTGAAAGTGGGGAGTTTGGGGTGAAGATGAGGCCCCTTCCCACAAAAAAGCTTTGTGGCTGTTTTTGCACCACAGAAAACTCAGCACAGTCCCAAAGCAGCATCCCCAGTCGATGCCAGCCCTGGGGCTGAGCGCGGCACTTTGGCCCTCGGGCTTTTTTTCTGCCATGGGTGAGAAACTATTTATTGTAGCCTAAATATTTATTTTAGCTCCAGCAGTAACTGCAGACCCGAGGCTGAGCCGGAGGGGCTTTCGCCGGGTGCCGCATTTGGAGCCAGCTGCCTCCCAGCCTGACGCGGCACAGGTGGGTGCTGCCGTCCCGTGGCGTGGAGGAGAGGAGGAGAGGGAAATAAAGAGGAAAAGCCGGAATGGTCACGGTGTCGCTGTCACGGCGATGGTGACATTAACTGGTGGCTCATCGGTGATGCCTGGTGCTGCCGAGAGCGGCTCTGCAAGGGGTGGGGGAGCCCGAGGGCGGCCAGTGGGTGCTGGGTCAGCGGGGCAGGGGGCTCAGCCCTCCGCTCGCCCCAGGGTGCGGTACCTGCAGCCGCGCTGGGGGCAGACGAGTGTCCCTGTGCTGGCCCGGCTTCGGCACCTGCTGCCGCGCTGGGGGCAGACGAGTCTCCCTGTGCTGGCCCTGCTTCGGCACCTGCTGCCGTGCTGGGGGCAGACGAGTGTCCCTGTGCTGGCCCTGCTTCCTCCTCCCCGCCTGCGGCTGCCTCAGCATCCTCTGCTGTGCCCACAGGCTCCTGGGCGCCGGGTCCAGCCCTGGGGGGACAGGCGGGGTCTCGCTGGTGCCGGGGCACGGGAGCAGTGGGGCAGAGGGATTTGGGCACTCACGTGCGGAAGAGCAGGTCGTGCAGCCCTGGGGAGACAGATGGGTGTGAGGTGTGGGTGTCAGGGGTCGAGCTGTGGCCCCCGATGAGCCCCCCCGGCCCCGGCACTCACGCGGGAGGGTCTCCCGGTGGCGGGCGATGCAGTGCACGGCCAGGAGTGATGCTGCGGTGGCCACCAGCATCCCTGCCACCGCCGCCCCCGTCACCGCCGGGTAGGCCTCGAAGGGAGGCTCGGCTGGAAGAGAGCAGAGGGAATATGGCAGGCAGCAGGGCCGGGCAGAGCCCAGAAAGGCCAGGGAAGGTGCGAGCCTGTGCCTGAAACCTCCTGACGGCTGCTCACACTCGGCTCCTCAGCTCCACCGGGATGGAAACGCTGCCCTTCTCCACTCAACCCTTGCTCTGCCCCCACGGAGCAGCAGCCCCTGCCCACTTCACCTGGCGTCTGCACCTCGGAGGGGTGCCCGGCCGTGCGGTGGTTGACGGCCAGGACGCGGAAAGCATAGAGCACCGCGGGGTCCAGCCCCCCCAGGCGCCGGTCGCGGGAGTGCGGCTCGATGTCGCCGGCGGCTGTTTCCCAGGGGCTGGCTGTCTCCCGGAGGGGCTTCTTGGTTTGGCGCCGCTGCACCACGAAGCCGGTGAGGTTGCCGGCGCCCTCCGTCCGCCACTCCAGCCGCACCTCGGTGCGAGCCCGCGTGTACCGCAGCTTACTGATGGTGACGTTGGGGGGGGCCGGGTACCCTGCGGCGAGACAGCACCCGGCAGGAGGGGTTTGATGCCCCCAGCCCACCCTTGATGCCCCCAGCCCACCCTTGCCTCTCCCAGGACTCACGGTCCACGCGGAGGCGGACGGGGAGGCTGGCAGTGCCCACGGCGTTGGTCGCGGTGCAGCGGTAGATCCCACTGTCCCCCGGCCACTCGGCATCCCGGACGGTGAGGTTGACCCAGGCTTCTCCCTGCTCCAGCCGGTACTTGGCCAGCCCCGGTGTCACCTCCCGCTCCTTGGGGTCGTACCAAGCCACTGCGGCACCGAGGCTGGCACTGCTGCCGCGTTGCCGGCACGCGAGCTGTGCCTCGCCGCCCTCCAGCACCGCCACCTCGCTCTCCGCCTCCAGCTCGGGGACCTCTACTCGGCGAGAAGGGGGGACAGTACCGGCAGGGACGTGCCACCCCACCGTGGCACGGTGCGGGCACGGGGACGGGTCCAGCTTACCGAGCCGCAGGCGGCACTCGGCGGCGGCGGCCCGCAGCGGGTGGGCGGCCACGCAGACGAACTCCCGGCCCCCCAGGCTGCCGTCGGTGCTCAGCACCAGGACGGCGGTGGAGGGTGTGGAGTCGCCCAAGGCCCGGCCCCCGCTGTCCCGCCAGCGCAGGGTGACGAGCGGCGTGCCCCCCTCCCACCGGCACCGCAGCATCACATACTCGTCCCCCTTGGTGGCCGCCGCCGCGCAGGTGGGGCTGCCAGACGGGACCCCTGTGGGATGGAGCGGCGTCAGGGCGGGGCAGTGCCACGCTGTGCCAAAGCACCTCCGAAAAGGAGACACCTCCCCCCCTCAGGGCGCGGGCGGTTTGGCAATCCCGACTGTGCCACGGCTTCCCCCGTTTTGGAGCAAGCTGGAGGTGCAGAAGGTCCCAGGAAAGGCAGCAGCACCTTGGAGTGCCCATCCCATGGTGTGGCCGTGGCACGGGGTCATTGCAGTTCTGCTGTGACATCAGGGGGTCAGAAAGGGGGATGGGGGGCAGATGGGCCCACTGGCACTCACACAGGGTGGTCCCACATGCAGCCCCCAGTGGCAGTGCGGGGTGGGAGGCCAGGCAGGAGAAGGAGCTGCCGTTCCTGGTGGCTGCTCCTGACTGGATCCTGGTGGCCATGGAAAAACTGGTCCCCATCAACCCCTCCTCCTCCTCCTCCTCCTGGGGGCCGACCCAGCGCAGCCGGGCCAGGGGGAAGCCCCCCAGCCAGCGGCACCGGAGGGCCACATCCCGCTGGTCATCGGAGGCCAGGGCAGAGCAACTGGGGCTCCCGGCTGGTGGATCTGCAGGAGACCATCGGCACTGGGGGAGAGTGTGGCTTTCCCCCAACCCCGCCTCAAATTGCCCCTCACGCCCACATCCTCACCAGGGAGCTGTGCTGGTCCGTCTCACCCCGTGGGGACCTACCGGCCCCCGCTGCAGGGTTACTTACAGTAGACAGTGAGGACGATGGTGGCCTGGGTGCGGGTCTGGAGGTGGCTGTTCTCAGCCAGGCAGGTGTACGTGCCCGCCTGGGCGCGGGCGATGGCAGTGATGACGTAGGTCTGGCCGACGTGCACCTGGGAACCGTTGTGCAGCCAGACGTAGCGGCTGGGGGGGTTGGAGGGAGCCAGGCAGCTCAGCACCACGTCCTCCCGCTCGCCCGCCGAGAAGCCCCCCTGCTTGGGGGAGAAGGGCTCCACACGGATGGCCGGCTCATCAGGGCCATCTGTGGGGACATGGGGCCCTTTAGACAGGGATGTCCCCACAGAGGGGACACAGCCCTCCTGGGCCTTCCTCCCGCTGGTGGGAAGCAGGGCAGCAAAGCCCCCTTAGAAAGGGTGCACCATGGGGGCTGTGAGCACACCGTGATGCACAGTGGCCACGGATGCATCGTGGTGGTAGCGCACGCGGTGGCCGTGGTGGCTAGAGAGGCATTGTGCTGGTGCGGTGTATGATGGCCGTGAATACGTCAAAGCAACAACAAGCCATACCATGGTGGCCATAGAGACATAGTGGTGGCCACGGAGGCATCACGGTGGCAGGATACATGATGTCCATGGATGTTCCATGATAGCTATGGACATACCATGGTGGCAGGGTGCTCAGTGGCCATGGACAAACCATGGAGACATTGTGGTGGCCACAGACATGCCATGGATGTCACCAGCCCTGAAGACAGCCCCCCAGCTGGTGGCTGAGGGCCCCCCTGGAGTGGGTGGCACCCTGGGCACTCACAGACGATGTCCAGGTAGACGGGGTCGCTGGTGTGGTTGTTGACCTCGTTGCGCACGGTGCAGATGTACCAGCCCGTGTGGCTGCGGTTGGCAGGTGTCAGCTGCAGTTCTGCCCTGGAGCCCCCCAGCCCCGCAGGGGTCACTGAGGGACCCCCCCGGGGCTCCTGGTGCTGCCAGGAGAAGCTCAGTGGCTCCGTCCCCTCCCGCACAGTGCACGTCAGGGCCACCGCTGCCCCCTCCGCTGCCGCCGCCGCCGTCGGCCGCACGAAGGGCTTGGAGACGGGCACTGGGGGCACCGAGTGTGAGCGGCCCCCACAAACATCAGAATGCCCTAGGGCCCACCCATCTCCCCCGGCCCGGATGGATTGTTTGGCTAGTGAAGTGCTATAGCAGCCAGTAGAATGGCTAGTGAGGACACCTGCAGGCTAGTGAGGGGTGCCCTGGCTGTGGGCATGGGTACTAGCTGGGGTAGCTACTGGGACCAGTTTGGGGGTAGTGGGATGCTTGGGTGGCCAGGGCAAGGAGATGAGGGTGGCTAGTGCGCTGCTATGTTGGCTAGTAGGGGGCTACACTAGTTGGAGGCAAGGGAGGTTTGCTGGCTAATGGTGTGCTGTGCTGGCTGGTGGGGCTCTGGGTTGGCTGATGAGTGCTAGGTTGGCTGGTGTTGAGCTACCTTGGCTGGTGGGATGCCATACTGGCTAGCAGTGTGCTATGCTGGCTAGTCAGATGCTTTGCTGGCTAGTGGCAGATTGCATTGGCAAGTTGGGTACTCCTCTAACTAGTGGGGTGCTTTGTTGGTGAATGGGGTGCCACAGTTGCTAGCGAACCACCATGTTGGCTAGTGGGATTCTGCACTGGCTAGTGGGGCACTACGCTGGCTTGTGCTACACTTTATTGACTTGTGGAGCCCTTTGTTGGCTAGGGGGGTGTTTTGTTGGCCAGTGGACGGCTCTGTTGGCTACTGAACAAGGGGCTGGACTTGACTGCGATCTAGGGGAGTGTGATGCTGGCTGCTGCTGGCCAGCAGGGCCCCTCAGGTTGGCCACAGCCAGGGACTTACCCAGGACGCGCAGGAGGACGGCGGCATAGCCCACGCGGAGCCGGCCCCGCTCTGGGAAGAGCCCCTGGCAGAGGAAGCGGCCCTGGGCGGCCACCCGCAGCTCCCGCAGCTCCAGCGTCCCGTTGCGCAGCGTCACCCGGCCCAGCATCGCCGTGCCAGGGGCCGTGGCCACCTCCCTGCCCGAGCCCACGGCCACGGCCCGCGGCAGCCCCTCTCCCCGTGGCGTGAAGCTCCAGAAGACCACGGCCGGCGGGGCTGCGGCCGCCGGCCCGCAGCTCAGCTCCACCGCCCGGCCTCGCACGCCCGTCGCCCGCCATTCCTCGTAGGCCGCCTCGCCGGCTGCCAGCGGCTGCCCTGCCCCGGGGCGGCGCGTCCGTCAGGCCCCGGCTCGCCCCCCACCCGGGAAATGCGGGGACGGGTCGGTGCTCACCCCTCACCAGCGCTGGCAGCAGGCACAGGATCCAGGGCCCCCATCCAAGGCGGCGGCGGTGCCCGGCCGCGCTCCATGGCGCCATGTCCAGCGCCGGCACGCCGAAGCAGGGCTGCGCTCTCCGGCACGGCCTGCTCTCGGGTTACCCCCAGGTAATTAAGCCCAGCCCTGATTAACTGTTAATTATTTATCTACCTGCCAGCACAGGGGGAACCCGACGCCACTGCCACCTGGGCCCCTGCAATCTCAGGGCTGAGGAGGGGTGCGCTTGCTGTGGGAATGGCAGCATCCTTGCGTTCCCCTCACGTGGGAATTTAATTCCTGAGTGTTCCCTCCTCCACACACAATTTCTTTTGGCTGAAGGAGGGGAAAATACACTACCATTCCTCTGTGACCAAAGCTGGGGGGTTTGGAGCTGGGGAAGCCAGGCAAGGAGCAAGGTTTGATATTTCATCTCCCACTGTCTGCCGCGCCCCAGACCATCAAACATTCATAGGGGTGGCTGTGCCGTAACGCAATGCCAGGGGGCTGGAGCGAGCCAGGGGGGATTTGGGGGTGCACATGGTGAGGGGGATCAGGGAACACTCAGCAAAGTCTGGAAAGCTGCCTGCCATCTCCCATCTCCCTCACTGATCCTTTAAGTAGAATTCATTGCTTGTTATCAATATGACATTATTAACACCAAATGTGAGACTCCCCACAAAGAGGTTATGGGGCTTGAAATGCCCCAAAGGGTTAAAGCTGGCAGAAAGGAGCTGCAGAGCCAGGGCCAGGCCCCCTCCCACTACCACTAGGTCCTGCTCCCGCTGCCACGCGCCTCTGGCTGCACTCTCATCACATTTTGGTCACTTTTTGTGCCCATTCAGGTCGGGTTTGGGAAGAAATTGGATGAGCAGAGTAGGGGGCAGTAGCCAACCCAGCAAATGACACCACTGTCAACACTGACCTACTCAAACCCCTCCTGCGAGGGTTGATACATTTCAGAGAATTTTTGTGAAGAAGGAGCCACCTTGGTGATTACAAGCAATTCCATTTATTAAAGATTAACAAAGGCACAAACACAGCCCTGGCCCTGGAGTCCAACTTCTGTCCTCACACCTCCAGGACCCCCAACACTTGGATTTCAGGCCGCTGGGGTCCAACCTCTCTCCCCCATCAATGGGATCCCGAACACTCGGATTTCGGACCGCCGGGGGTCCAACCTGTCTCCTGCACTGCCGGGACCCTGAACTCTTGGGTTTTGCCCCGGGATTTGGCATGGCCGCAGTGGATTCCTGCTGCCATCTAGCGAGACAAGGTTCGCTCCAGCCACTCCTCAGGCAACACAACAAAACTCAACAGCTTCAGGAGGATACAAGAGAACCGGGAAGATTTCCTCCGTAACTTTTCCTCCTGTTTGGAACTAGAACTTGGATTTGGGAGAGTGAATCCCTGCTCCTCACTCAGTTGCAAGCTTCTCTAGCTCGTCCATGTCGTATGGATCCAGCTGCTTGATCGTGGTCTCTGTAGGAAGCAAAGAGCAATTGTTGGGAGGCGAGCGCAGAGCTCGTTCCCCTGAGCCGGTGCCCGCGCCATGCCACCTGGGCAGCTCCCGGAGTGCTCAGTGCAGCATTTCCCTCTGCAGGGAAATCAGCTCGGAGGAACTGCAGGGGGAACTGGGTCAGAGGGGATATCAGCTGGGAGAAAGTGGGAGGGGAACTGGATCAGGGCAGCAGCCAAGGCAGCAAGCGCAAGCAGCGGCCCCACGGCAGCAGCACGCAGAGCTCAGCCTCCGATGCCCCCGCTGCCCGCTCCCACCTCCAGAGCCACGCGGGACAGGGAAGGTTCATACCCTCCAACTGCAACATCACAGTGTGAAAAGCACAGGTCAGATCGCTGGGAGTTCATCCTCACACTGGCTCCTTCTGGCCGTGGTTGGACTCATCCACGTGCCAGCTGTTCCAGCTGCTCATTGCTTCTACTGCATGGCAACAATCTTTGCCGGACTGTGTGGCTCGTGTCTTCTCTGCCTGGTGTCTGCCTCAGGCTCACTCCAGGTTCCAAGGACAAGTGGACATTTAAAGGAGCCAAGAGGGCTGAGTGGCTCTGAGGCCAGAGCTGAGGAAGGGACACCATTTCCTGCCCATCAGAAGGTTTCTATAACCTTCTTTCCTCTAAAAATCACAGGGGAAAAAAGGCACTGGGATTCAAAGAGCCATCAGTGCAGCCCTGGCATCTGGCAAATCCCATGAAAATCTTCTTGTTGACAAGTGACAATCAATTTCCACTCAGGAAAGATTTCCACAGCTGCCATCTCCTCTCCCACAGCCAGGGCTGAGATGAGCTGGGGCACCAGCTTCCCTGGGACAAGGGCTTGTAAGGAAAGGCAGAAAAAATGCCTGAAGGAGGGAAAAAAAGAAGGTGCTGAGACATCCTGGGTAGTGGTAATGTCCCTTGCAAGCTGCACACAACCTCCAGCGCTGTTTCTTGGGAAATTTGCCTGCTGGGGAGCAAAAATCACCCTAAAAGCTGCATCTGTCGCCTGCTCCCAGTGAGATGAGCCCTGGGGAGAGGAGCAGCCCGACAAGGTCCATTTGTGAGCAGGCAATGAGCTGGAGGGGATCACAGTCCCAACCCCGCCTCCCGGAGTGGTGGATCCATGTGGATACTCACGGAAATACTCCTCTATCTTGTGCACGAGCTCCACGGTCTCTCTCCCCACCACGCTGAAGGCGATGCCGCGGTGCCCGAATCGTCCCGCCCTCCCAATGCGGTGCAGGTAGGTCTCAAAATCCAGCTCGCCGTCCTGATGCATGGGGAGGCCAAAGTTCACCACGGTGGTGACCTGCTGCACATCGATCCCTGGAAGAGAGGGAAAGGATCCTCTTGGGATACCTTGTCCCACAGGATCTGCTGCTCAAGCCCAAGGGGAAGAAGCAGGCCTGGCACATTTTGGGCCATCAGAGGGGCGCTGGGTTTCCCAGGATACCTCTGGCACAGACGTTGGTGGCGATGAGGACCTTCTCCTTGCCCTCGCGGAAGCGCTGGATGACGCTGGCCCGCTGCACCACCGTCAGCTCTGCCGTCAGGATGGCCACTTGGTGCCCGTCCTGGCTCATCCTCCCCGACAGCCAGTCTGCAAGCCTCCGGGTCTGGACGTGTGGGGAGAGGCTGAGGCCAAAAATTCCCTCTTCAGAGTCCCCTGCCCCTTTTGAGGGAGCTCATGGCAGTTTTCAACACTGCCCTAGGGTCTGCTCCTTTGTTTTGGGGGTCTTGGGAGGAGCCCACACTGTAAAATGACCCATTCCTGCTATTCCCAATGGGAGAGGGGCAGTGCAGGGCTCTCCCAGGCAGGGGCCTTACCTGGCAGAAGATCATGACCTGACCGATGGTGAAGCTGCCGTAGAGGTTGCAGAGAGCCCTGTACTGCTCGTCCGAGCTCTGGCACACCATGAAGTACTGCTTGATGTTGCTCAGGGTGAGCTCCTCCTCGCGCAGCTTGATCACGATGGGGTCAGGGATGATCCGCTCCGCAAAGGCCCGCACGGGCTCCTTGAAAGTGGCCGAGAACAGCAGCACTTGGCAGCTCTTGGGAAGAGCCCTGGAGCAAGGAAAAAGCTCTGTCAGCCCTGGAGAGCGGCTGCTGTCCAGGACAAAGACAGAAACCCTAATTTAAGCTGATTTTGTGTTGCTTTCAATGGAAAGGGAAGCCAAGAAGGCTGACAAGAAAGATGGAGAGGGACATTTTACAAGTGTCTGGAGCGACAGGAAAAGGAAGGAATGGCTTCACACTTAAAGAAAATAGTTTAGATAGGAGGAAGTTCTTCCTTGTGAGGATGGTGGTCGCCCAGAGCATCTGTGGCTGCCCCATCCCTGGAAGTGTTCAAGGCCAAGCTGGATGGAGCTCTGAGCAACCTGGTCTAGTGGAAGGCGTCCCTGCCCATGGGACAGGGTGGGAACAAGATGGGCTTTAAGGTCCCTTCCAACTGAGGCCATTCTATGATTCTGTGATTCAGTCTGAGGCATGTAACAGCTCAAAGGAAAGGTAAACGAGGTGAAGTGTTTCCCTATGTGTCCAGTGGATGCAGTTTTATGGAAAGCTTCATGGACCTGAGGACAAGCCTCTTTGGCACCATGGGGACACTCTCACAGCTTTGGTGACAGATTTCTTTAAAGCCAAAGAAGAGAGGGGAAAGCAGGGAAGCGGGACACCAGCTCTCAGGAATCCTCACCTGTGGATGCGGATGCTCTGACAGGAGAGGCCCTGCATGTCGATCATGATGTCGGCCTCATCCAGCACAAACAAGGAGATCTTTGTCAGGTCCAGGATGCGTTGTTTGAAGCACCAGTCCAGTGTGGTGCCCGGCGTTCCGATGATGATCTGCTCCTCCAGCACTGTGCCCTTCAGAACTGCAAGGGGGAAAAGGCATTGCCTCCAGGCACGGAGCTCTCTGGTGCTCTGTGTTTTCCCTTCACTTGCTCAGACTCTGGCTGCTCAGTGATGCCTTCAAGGGGTCATCATGACACTTCCCTACAGCCTTGGGGCATGGGAACCACCCCCACATGGGAAAAGGGAGTCTGCAAGCAGCCAGTGATGGTGGAAAAGCCTCCTCAGCAGGAGAGGGGGACAGACACTACTTTACTGCCCTTCATGGAGGTCTGGGCAATCCTTGGTAGCTCCAGGCTCTCAGAGGGGATCCCTGTTCTCCCCTCCCATTTCTGGAGCAGTGCCGGTAGCAGTGCTGGGCTGGACTCACCTCGGTTTCCCCGGACAGCGTAGTTCACCTTGATGTCAGTGCAGAATTTCCCAATGGTCCGCACCACCTGCCCGATCTGCAGAGCCAGCTCGTAGGTGGGAGCCAGGCAGAGGCACTGGCAGGAGACAGAGGAAGGAGCTGTCAGGCCCGGGATGGGGCACACCAGGCAGGGACAGCAAGAGGAGCACAGGAGCACCCCACAGCGCTGAGGCGCAGGGGACGGGGCAGCGTGGCACGGCTGGAGGTTCAGGAGCTGGGCTGTTCCCAGCTCCAGCCAAGGGGACAGAAAGAAGCTGCTGCCACTGTTTTTGAGGAGAAAGCGTGGTGCAGCTTGTTCCCATGCCCTAGTTCGGTCACGCTGTCCATACACACAAGAGATCTTACATGGCTGGGTACAGCCATCAAAGCTGGTTCTGCACCCAGAGAGGGGACTGGGAGTATCTGACCACCAGAAACCAGCAGTGTCTGCAGCTGCTCCTCAAAACTTAAATTCCAGGATAACTGAAGCCTGGATTGATCCACTCTGGCAAGTCAAAGCACCTCCTCGAGGTGGGCACCGTGCTTTTGGTCCTACCTGCCACTGTGATGGGCCCTGGTGGTTTATCATCCCACTCCAGTGGGTAAAATGTCAAACAGGAACAGGGACGAAGCCCAGAGCTCTGCCCCTGGCAGTATCCTGGGTGCTTGGGCCAACCCCTCCTGCGGCAGCTCTCCCTGTCCTGCGTTACCTGCGGGTATTTCTCGTTGGCACTGGCTCTGCTCAACATGGCCAAGACAAAAGCTGCTGTTTTCCCTGTCCCTGACTGGCTCTGGGCAATCAGATTTTGGGGCCTGCAAGGTAAAAGCAGCTTAGTGGCGTGCAGGGGTCGGGGTGTTCCTGCTTGGCACCACGGCACCGGGATGCCATGAGGAGCCGCGCTGTGTTCCTACTCACGGGTATGCCAGCATGAGTGGCAGAGCCTGCTCCTGGATTTTGGATGGTCTGTTGAAGCCCATCATATAAACCCCCTGCAAGAGCTCCTTCTTCCTGTGGAAACAAAGCATCCCAAGCGCTCGTGTCAAGGAGGCTGGCAGCGCTGGAGCTTGGTGGGGCTGGGGGCTGTGGCAACTCACAGAGGCAGCTCCTCGAAGGTCTTGATGGAAAAGAGTGGGGAGCTGGGGTCCCGCTGCAGGATCTCCACATGCTGCTGGGACTCCACCAGGGATGTGTGGATCAACTTGTTCATCAGTGAGAGCTCCGCCAGAGGCACTGGGAAAGGCAACAATTCCATAAATAAAACAAATGGAATCACAGAATCATTAGGGTTGCAAGTGACCTCTGGAAATCTTCCAGTCCAAAACCCTGCCAAGGCAGGGTCAACCGGGGCAGGTGACACAGGAAAGTGTTCCTGTAGGTGTGGAATGTCTCTAAAGAGGGAGAATCCAGGACCTCCCTGGGCAGCCTGTCCCAGCGCTCTGCCACCCTCTATGTCAAGAAATTCTTCCTCATGCTGAAGTGGAACTTCTTGTGTTTTAGTTTAGAACAAAAGGCTTGTAATGAGAATCCTCTGTACACCCCCACCCCCGGGGACAGCGGCCGCCCCTCTGGCGGGACCCCGCGGGGGTCGCTCCGTGCTCGGCGGGGCTGTGAGGGCGGCCTGACACCGAGATCCCCTCCGGGACCCACCTCTCTCCTCGTCCTCCGCCTCGGCCCGGGGCGCGGCCGGTGCGGGGAGCAGGCCGAGCCCGCGGGCCGTGCCCCGGCCGGGCCGCTCGGGGCAGCGCAGCCCGGGCCA
>VWPU01002139.1:0-18222 GCA_013398955.1 Callaeas wilsoni | reverse complement strand
TAAAATAAAATGAAATAAAACAATCACCACAGGTAGAGAGAGGTTCTGTTGCTGCCCAGCACTGGATGAGCACCATCATAAATAAACAGGATAATCCCTTCTTCTGTGGGAATCCATGGCCTTCTGCATCCTAGGAGATGTCGTCTGCCTTGGGAGCCTCTAAATGGAAGTGAATCCAGGCAGTTTATCCCAAATCAATCCATCAGGGACTCTGGCGAGGGTGCAGGACACAATTTCCCAGCTGGAAGCATTTCACTCTTCCTGTGTTGAAGTTTTCAATGAAACGTCAAAATATTCCACAGAAAACAGACCCCTTTTTTGTGGTGGAGATAATTTAGGTGAAAACTCCACTTGCCACTGAAAAACGACTTTGGCAGAGCTGTTTTTTCTGGCTTCTGTTCAGGATAGTGCGGCTACTCCTCCCAAACTTCCTTCAAAGTCGTCCTCAAAAAGCCGTTTTTCTGGGATGGCTATAAAAAAATTTAAAAATAAATACATTTATTGAACAGCTTCTGTGCGTGGACCATTGTCTGCCTTATCTTAATTACCTGGATTCACATATTCCTCGTCCTGACACATCTTTTCCTTCCCAAATGTCTTTTTCCAGCACAGATTAAAATTCCCTGAATCTTGGCACCGTCACTCTTGCACTGTCTCCAGTGAGATATTTCCCACTGGGATATCAATGCTAACGTTGCTAAAATCGATAATTCTGATATCAATATGGGTATTTTTTGTGCTAATTATGATACTTAGAGCTGCTGCAGACTGAGGAAGGGCCTTCCAGGGNATGATACTTAGAGCTGCTGCAGACACAAATCTCTTTATGAAAGCTGAGGAAGGGCCTTCCAGGTGCATTTTCCAGGTGGGAATCAGGAAGTTGGGTTCTAACGTGGCTCAGTTTCCCCCTGAATCACTCTAAAATTGTGTTTTCTTGTGGCCTAATCCATACATCCAAAGGTAAGGGGAATCATCATCCCAAAACGCATCCCATGGATCCTAACGTGGATTTTGGAAGAAATTTCCAACATGTCCTTCAGGAGTTATTTAATCTTCTGAGTTGACTCCCAAAGGAACCTGGAATGACACCTTGGTATTTCCTCCTCCACGAGCATCTACAGTCACCAGAGTTTGCTGGAAAAATGGGAAAATTTTGCGTTTTTCAGAATAAGGATTAGATAAAAGTGGAAAAGGGTGGTATTTGAAGGCCAGTCCTACAAAAAATACTCCGTAGGCCTCTGAAAACTTCCTATTGGATCTATTTTTATGTCCCCCACTGCCATTCCTGGAGGAAAGACCAAAAAGGAAGTTTCACCTGAGGGATGTGTTTAGAAAAGTAAAGCCAAGAGCTCCCGAAATCCTTGGTGGGCTGCAGGACAGATCCCTGGTGCTCAAGCAATTAAAAAATAAATAAAAAACGTTTTGAGAGTTTATTCACCAACCTTGGTGGCATCTGATCCCATCCCATCTCCCATGTCCATGGAAGGTCTTTCCCAACGGGACATTGCTCCTTGCTGGGCCCCTGAACAACAATTACAGAACCTGGAGATCTGCCAAGCCCAACAATGGCCTTTCCTGGAGCTTTCCTGGAGCATTCCCAGAATTTCCAGGCCTTCAGACAGGGTGTAGCACGGCAAACCTAAAGATCCTGGGATTTAAATATCCAGCTCCACACACTCTCAAGTGACTCAGAGGATTGGGAGCTTCCTATGTTTCCCAAAATACTTTTTCCTGATGAGGTTTTATTGTCAGCAAGTGTCAAACACTGATTTTCTGAGAACCAGGAAACAGTGAAAGGTCTGAGGGGAGTTTTATAGACTGGATGGTTTAGTCCTGGAGCTCGGGATATTTTGGGCTGGATATCCTCGGGAATAAAGAAATCTCTGCCTCATTGTGCTTTTCTTATAACGAAGAAAGGGGATTCCTGCAGGTTCCGAGGAAAAGATGATCCCGGTGGAGATCATTGAATCAGAGAATCCCAGAATGGTTTGGTTGGAAGGGACCTTAAATATCACCTGGTCAATCCCCTTGGACGCTTCCCACCATCCCAGGCTGCTCCAAGCCCCGTCCAGCCTGGTCTCGGACACTTGCAGGGATCCAGGGGCAGCCACAGCTGCTCTGAGAATTCTATTCCAGGGCCTCACCTCCCTCAGAGCCAGGAATTCCTTCCCAACATCCCGTCTAAAACTCCAGCAGGGAATTTCTCCTACTCAGCTGTTACACCTGAA
Organism: Callaeas wilsoni; assembly: GCA_013398955.1. NCBI lineage: Eukaryota > Metazoa > Chordata > Aves > Passeriformes > Callaeidae > Callaeas > Callaeas wilsoni. Next base: position 15,994 of record VWPU01002139.1, on the reverse strand, counting down.
AAGCTGCTGTCCCCAAGAACTCGAACTTTGTCACTTGGCGGTCAAAATGTCTGGGAGCTCCAGAAGGTGTTAGAAAAGAAGCTGATGGATTTTCAGCATCAGTTCATGTCAGCAGAAGATGTTGGATTCCTGAGGTATTTTCCTGCTGTTGGATTTGCTGACTGGGATCCGTTCCAGCAGGATCATCTCAGCTCCTTGCCCCAGAGCTGTATCCTGAGGAAAGGAATCCACAGACAGTGGACAATACAGGAAAAACACCTGCAGACAGCCTTAAAGGATTCTCTTCAGTGCTTTGGCTCCCAGCAGTGCCACTGTCACCTCCCAGAAAAAGCAAACTTTTCCTCGTTTTCCTTACTTTTGCTGGAGAATCATGGAGTGACTCCTTCCTTTGGATTTATTCCACCCCATGGAGAACGGGACCTGCTATCCCTCTGTGCCCTCCTGGAAATACGGGAGCAACACACGGCTGGATCCTGCTGGAGCACTTCCCTTCCTCCTGCTTATCCCCACTCCCAGCAAACCCAGAGGATTTCCACGTGTTGTCAGGCAGCTCGGAAAACTCCCAGGAATTCTGGTTTTCACAGTGACCAAGAGATGTCTTTTTAATTTTTAATTTTTAATTTTTAATTTTTAATTTTCAATTTTCAATTATCAATTTTCAATTTTCAATTTTCAATTTTCAATTTTTAATTTTTAATTCAAGTTGGGTTTGTGAGATAGAACCGCCTGGGCTACGGTCATATCAGGGTGTTGTAGAAAAGGGGCTGAAAAAATAGCCAGGAAAGGAAATCATGGTAATTTCTGACTTTTCAGAAGAGTAAGGAAACCGGACAAGGCAAGAAGTGGGGGAAGAACTCTTGGAAAGGGGAAATTGACTGGGACAGAGGTGGAAAAGGTGGAGAAGAACCAGAGTGACACTGATTTAATCGGGGAGAACGATATCTGGGAGCTGACATGGCAGAGGGAAGTCACTGGGAAGAGGAAGGATTTAACAAGGAAAACTGATTCCTGATGGATAGGATTTCCACGTGCTGTCAGACGGCTGGGAAAACTCCCAGGAATTCCGGTTTTCACAGTGACCAAGAGATGTCTTTTTAATTTTTAATTTTTAATTTTCAATTTTTAATTTTTAATTTTCAATTTTTAATTTTCAATTTTCAATTTTCAATTTTCAATTTTCAATTTTCAATTTTTAATTCAGGTTGTGTTTGTGAGATAGAACCGCCTGGGCTACGGTCATATCAGGGTGTTGTAGAAAAGGGGCTGAAAAAATAGCCAGGAAAGGAAATCATGGTAATTTCTGACTTTTCAGGAAAACAAGAAAACCTGACAAGGCAAGAAATGGGAGAAGAACTCTTGGAAATGGGAAATTGACTGGGACAGAGGTGGAAAAGGCGGATCAAAGAACCGGAGTGACACTTATTTAATCGGGGAGAACAATATCTGGGAGCTGACATGGCAGAGGGAAGTCATTGGAAAGAGGAAGGATTTAACAAGGAAAACTGATTCCTGACGGATTGCGCTGGAATACTCAACTAAATCCCTTTGGACAACAACTTCTCTCTTCTTTCCAGGCCTGCTGGAGCCCGTAGGTGTCCACATAAATCAGCCTCCTCCCAGCTTTGACTGGAAGCACTTCCACGGGTGACGGATAGATATTCCCACCTAATATTCCGTGGTTTTATTCCACAGTTATCAGCAGCAGTCTGACCTTTGGAAAAGGAATTCCTTTAATTCCCAAAACTATTTAGGATCCCTTTTTCCACCTGATTCTTCTGCCTTAAATTTTTTCCTTTCCAGTGCTCAGAGCCTTCCTTTCCCATCAAAAGGCTCTTCCGGGACAGCCTCTCCCTGAGAAACTCCATCCTCCCACCATCTCCAGCTTCATTTTCCCTGGAAAGCTCAGTTCTATTGGAATGTCGAGGACAGGGATATTAAAATAATCGCACTAATAAAGAACCCTGTCAAAGCCAGAGCTCAAATCCTGCTGTGGTTCAGGGCGGGTTTGCTTTAAATCAAATTTCCCAGGCTGCTGAGCCCCAAATTGTGCTATTAAATGAGATGTGATGTCCCACCCTGCCTCGTTCTCCCAGTTCTAATGGAAGAACCAGGATTCAATCCATCTAATAAACGGCAGCTTCTGGAAAGTCTGGGAAAAGCCTTTCTTGCTGTGTGCATGGAAGGGGAAGAGCAAACGCCCTCCAGGTTTGCTCAGACGGAATTCCAGAAAAGGTTTGATCTTTGCACGTATTTAGAGGGTGGCCACCTTTGCTTTGCTTTCAGACACCAGCATCGACGAACTTGGATTTCCCTGGATAATTTTTCCATATGTTGGGAGAGAAGTAGGGTTGGGGTTTTTTTCTATTTTATACCTATTTTAAAAAAGATTATTTTCATGTTTATTTTCAGTGCCTCCTGCACAGCTTCGAGAAAGGAAAGCGAGTACCAGTTGGCTTTTATTAATAAATCCACTAAGAACTCCTAAAGTCTAGTTTTAGCTCTTGCCCTCTAATTTTCCAGATATTTCCAAGCAAGGAAAGGTAATTCCTGTTCTATTGGCACTGCCAAGGTCACCCCAATGGATGTCCCCAAGCGTCACATCCATGGGGCTTTCCAGTCCCTCCAGGGATGGGGACTCCACCACTGCCCTGGGCAGGACAAGCCTTTCCAGAGGCAAGGGAAAAAAATATTCCATGGAATTTAGAGATACTGGATCTTTGGGAATTCTTCTCTTGCTGGAGGATTAACCACCGAGTGAATTCTGCATGGACATCTCTTTCTCCTGACCAACACGGATCCCATTATCACACCAGGATTTGCAATTCCTTTTTTTATTTTAATATTAAACGATTACACATCAAATAATTTTTACACCAGAAGGGTTGACAGCTTTTACTCCCAGGAATTCCTTTTTATTTTCCATTTCATGATCTTTCTTTTTTTTTTTTTTTTTTCAATGCACAGACCTCTTTCACAGCACAGGGAACCCTTTTATTTCAGCTTGAAAATTATTACCTCACAGGTCAGAGAAAAAGAGATAAAGTGAGGAACAGGAATGGGCAGAAAAACCAGGAAAAGGAATAAAAGAAGGAAGGTTCAAGTTTTAAGGTCAAGAATTTCCAGGGCATTCTCATTTTGATGAATGCTCCTTGTGGATCTGGAAAATGTCTTCATGTGGCATATCAGAAAAATATTCTCCGAGTAAAATTGCAGAAATCACTAAAAGTGCAATTAAAACCTTTTTCTTTTTTTTTTGGTATACTTTTAGATCAATTTAATGTTTAAAAAAACCCCAAATTTTGAAAATTTGGAGATAGAGAGGAAATAGGGAAGGGGAAGAGGAGGAAAGGAAAGGAAAGGAAAAGAAAAGAAAAGAAAAGAAAAGAAAAGAAAAGAAAAGAAAAGAAAAGAAAAGAAAAGAAAAGAAAAGAAAAGAAAAGAAAAGAAAAGAAAAGAAAAGAAAAGAAAAGAAAAGAAAAGAAAAGAAAAGAAAAGAAAAGAAAAGAAAAGAAAAGAAAAGAAAAGAAAAGAAAAGAAAAGAAAAGAAAAGAAAAGAAAAGAAAAGAAAAGAAAAGAAAAGAAAAGAAAAGAAAAGAAAAGAAAAGAAAAGAAAAGAAAAGAAAAGAAAAGAAAAGAAAAGAAAAGAAAAGAAAAGAAAAGAAAAGAAAAGAAAAGAAAAGAAAAGAAAAGAAAAGAAAAGAAAAGAAAAGAAAAGAAAAGAAAAGAAAAGAAAAGAAAAGAAAAGAAAAGAAAAGAAAAGAAAAGAAAAGAAAAGAAAAGAAAAGAAAAGAAAAGAAAAGAAAAGAAAAGAAAAGAAAAGAAAAGAAAAGAAAAGAAAAGAAAAGAAAAGAAAAGAAAAGAAAAGAAAAGAAAAGAAAAGAAAAGAAAAGAAAAGAAAAGAAAAGAAAGGAAAGAAAAGAAAAGGAAGGAAAGGAAAGGAAAGGACAATCACATAGTTCATAAATTAAATCCATGGATTTTTTTCAGGAGGGAGCACTATGGTCCTCCAGGCTGACCTTCCCCATAACAGGATCGATACACCCAAAGAGGTCTGGAAAGGGCCTCAAATTAGGGAAAAATGAGCACATCCCTCCCTGACAAAACCCAGCCTAAGCAGCAAAGCACTCACTTTCCCTCCCTCACACTCCTGATTTATTTGTGGGTGATTAATTTTGTGTCCTGTCCACCCTGGGTATTGTATGACTGCTCTTTCCTAAGATTCCAGAGGTTCATTTCTTTGGAAAAACTGACTCTGCCTTCAGTGTCTTGCTCCTGAAAATAAATCACAAAGCCCAGATATAAAAGGGGAGGGGGAGGTGTTAAAGTTTACCTTGAGTTTGACAGGGAGGGTGTGTGGGAGTGAGGTGAAAAATGAGTTTAACCGATTATAAATCTGGATTTATTGCTCCTAAAGCAAACCAATAGATCAATCAAAATGAAATAATATGATTCCTGCACCTCGAATCTCAGGTGGCTCTGAGTGACACCGCTGCAGGTAATGATGATAAATAAAAACTCCAATAATTCCCATCCCTGCAGTGCTCTTGGCAGTTATTCCTCAGTCTGGAGCTCGAGCTCCAGGAGGAACCATTAGGATCGTGTGCTCTGACCTGTTCCATAACACATGCCAGGGAATTTCATGCAGGAATTCCTGCTTCAGGACTGGAATTTCTGCAGCAAATCCCAAAGATTGATTGCAGTGCTGATTTAAACCCATCCAGTCATGAAGAAGGCCATGGATCCAGTTCAGGTGCAGTTTGGACAGCCTGGCCTTTATTTTTAGACTGGTGCAATATATGATCACTGGAAAAGTTGGATTATAAATCTGGAATTACTCTTAACATCTGACTGAAAAATACGACAGGCTTAGGAGCTGAAAGAAAGATTTACAATGATTTCAGGTATGAATGACCAAAGTCATTCCGAGCAATTTCCAAGTAATCCACGTGTCCCTCCTTGTCCTAACTAAACAGCTGCTGGGCACCTCCTGTTTAGACCCTAAAACCCTTAAAATTCCACCTCTGGACACACCCAGAGCTGTTTGGCTGCAGCAGGTGAGCCCTTTGGATAGGAGTCATCGTGGATAACCTGAGGAATGTGAAATATTGCCTTCCATATCTCCATTTCCCTTAAAGACAAGGTGACCAACGAGTGATTCCAGAAGCAGATCTGACACTTTCGTTTGGTCTTCCACTCTCTGGATCTTCTGTTTCCTCTTCTGTTGCTGTAAAGGGACCTTGGGGCAGCTGGAGTGGCCTGAAATGTCTCATTCCGAGATGATTTTTGTTGTATGAGATGCATCCTGTCCCTACTGGAATCTGATGAATCCCTAAATCCACCCGGAGCAGTATTAAGGTGCAGGGATTGAGCTCTGAGCCTGATTTCATCATTCCCAATGGGAACAGAACCCCCAGGAAGCCGCAGTGGTGAGAGCGTCTGGTTTTAGTGGAACGGCTGGGAATGAAATTCTAAAACTCAATTTTGAGACACTAAAAAGAATATTTTTCTCCACTTTTCAGTCTTAATCAGGCAGAAACCATGAGCAGAGAGTTCAAGGAGGAGCAAGTTTGGCTCCGTAGTCTCCTGGCAGAGACCCTCAGCTGAGGAAAACATCCCACCTGATACGGAATCACATCATTCCAAAATAATTTTGGGTTGGAAAAGGCCTTAAAACCCACCCAGTTCCACTCCCTGCCACGGGCAGGAACACCTTTCACTATCCCAGGTTGCTCCAAGCCCCGTCCAGCCTGGCCTTGGACACTTCCAGGGATCCAGGGGCATCCACAATCTCTCTGGGCAAGCTTTTCCAGTGCTTCCCCACCCTCACAAGGAAAGATTTCTCCCTAATTTCTCATTCTCAGCATTTGTTTTCCATACATACCCCATGCTAGTACGCGGCCTGTTTGTTTTTCCAGCCTCCTGCGTTGGAGTATTTGGCTGTGGATGCCGTGAATTTCTCTCACCTCTCTCAGACATCGAGCCTTGTCCCTGAACTGCCAAAATATTTGGATACTTCCAGTGGGGAGTGATTAATGTCCATCCCCGTGGTATTCCGTGTGTCACACACACCGGCAGGAAGTTCCCTGAGTGACACAAGTTCCTTTGGCCTGTCCATGTGCCAGACAAGCTGACAGCTGATGCTGGAGCGATATCCACAAGGAATTGCAGATGGATTTTTCACGCACATTGACCCAATTGGATCACCGGGGACAGCAACTCCCCGGGATAAAATTGCCCGGAGCCGGAGATTCCCGGCAGTCCAGCAGAGCAATAAATAACCTGAGATTACAGCGCTGGCCATCAGAGATTTGATTGACAGATGTGATCTGGGAAAGGGTTTTCCTTGGAAAGTTTTGAGTGAGGTCATCCAGATGGCGGAGTGGATGGAGATTTGAGCTTGGGAGATGTTTGGGAATTCTCATGTTGAGGTTTGTACCAGGCTGGGGAACTTGGGCACCGTGGTTTGTTAAACATGGCCGGGCTGAGGAGGACAGGAGGTGACAAAGAGGGTCCTGGAGCTTGTTTTGGGGCAGCCAACAAGCAGGAAATGAAGAAAAAATAAAAACAAGATGAATTTTTGCCTCAATAAACTTCAGCTGAGGCAATAATAAATACAAAGGGAATCAGTGGGGCGGCCAAAATAGATCACATAAATATCTGTTTGGGCTTTACCCCATCCATCTTTTTGGGGGCTTTGTTTGCATAGAACGGTTTGGGTTGGAATGGAAACTTAAAAATCATCCAGCCACGGACAAGGAGACCTTCCACTACCCCAGGTTGCTCCAAGCCCCGTCCAGCCTGGCCTTGGACACTTCCAGGGATCCAGGGACAGCCACAGCTTCTCTGGGCACCCTGTGGCAGGGCCTCCCCGCCCCCTGAATAAAGAATTCCTTCCCAACATGTGATCCAACCCCTCCGTCTATCAGTTTATAACCACTGTCCCTTGTCCTGTCACTATCTGTAGAAAAAGTCCCTCTCCCTCCTTTTTTGGTGGGTTGTCAAGGCATGCGGGGTGATAGGGCGCAAAACAAAATCCTCTTGGCACTAAAAGGGTCCCAAAACAAAGGATGCAGCAGGTGGGAAGAAAGTTCCTGTTATCCCAAGTGCAGGAATGGACTCGGGAGCATTGGCAAAGGCACCTGGCATAGAAACCCAACGAAAGCCGTTTCAGACGTGGTGTAAAATCAGGGTGGTTGCAGGCCAAGAAAGCCGAGTCATGGGAGTAAAGTTTTGGAAAAACTGATGTTGGGTTTAATCATCTCCCGGCACATTTCTCAGGTTGCCTGGAGAATTTGTGGGTTTCCCATCCCTGGCAGTGTCCAAAGCCAGGTTGGACAGGGCTTGGAGCAACGTGGGATGGTGGAAGGTGTCCCTGCCCATGGCAGGGGTAGGACAGGATGATATTTAAGGTCCTTCCAACCCAACCCAATCTCCGATTCTAAGATTCTGTGAAATTTAGGAAATTAGAACCAGAAACCCACCTAGAAACAGGACCATGGGGCTATTTTGGAAGACTCAGAGTATTCAAACTGGCAGCTCTGTGCTTTAAGTCCTCTGAATAATTTTTTTTCCTGTGATTCTTCTCTCACCAATTCTGCTTTAAGAAACTTATCCTTACCCACCAGGAAACGCAACCGAGACTTCTTGGGGGCATTCTTGTCTTGCTTTTAATGTGCAAAATGAACTCCACACGTGAAAATGTTATAATTTATTTTTTTTTTTTAAAATCAGATTGACAACCAAGGTACCAAAAGTGTTACCCGACAGCTCATAAAGGTGAGTTTTCAGCTCCTTTCTGAAAAGTCACAGTAAAACTAAGCAGAGAGCCCAGACATAAAGAAGACTTGTCCCCTTGCCAACATGTTATGGATTATTTTACAAGAGCTTTCAGTCTGGAAGTCCTTAACCTGCCACTTCAGCTATCAACATTCACTATCAGTGATTAAATCTTGACTACTCCGAGACTGGAAACGGTGCCAAAGATAAACCTGGTTCAGTTCAACCCGGTCCTTCTCTGTTGGCTTGAGGAGCTCCTCCGAGGTCACTACGGAGTCAAAGCCCCCAAGTGTCTCTCAGGAACCACTCAAGACTCAGGCTCCAAGCCCATGGAGTTTAAAGTTTTATAATCTGGTTCTTTTTTGCCAGGACTGTGAACTTCTTACCACGTGGCTCCTAATAAAAACAGAGCTATTCCATTTCTTCCTTCTTCCCAGACTCGTACAACGCTCGCCCATTTCAGCTTTGCTGTGTGACAGAAGGTATTTTATCTTTCTGGGGACATCTCCAAAGTGATTTGCTGAAGGAATTTAATCCTTATCCTTCTTCCCATGGTTGTCAGGCTTTCTCTCCCTTGGTTTCCATGATATTCTATTATTTTTGTTTGTTGTGGGTTTTGCTTTATGGACACAATCTCCACATCGCCACAGGAAAATGAAGACGCTGCTACAAATATTCTCCTGTTGTCACCCTGATCCATACCCTGAGACTGATCTTATTTAAAAGCAGACTCAAACCAGCCACACACTTTCCTTCCATTCCCTTTCTTTTTAACATATTGCCCATGGCTTATTTAATTGGAATTCCCTCTTTTCTGGAGAACAGCTTTTGCTGCCACACTTGGACATTGGGGACACATTTTTCTATTTATTAACTAACTTTGGTCTCCATCAAATCAATTATCCATGAATTGTTCTCAAATCTCTCTGGTTTTGTGACCTCTTTATCCCTTCTTTGAATACCAGTTAAACCCTAATAATCCATCCCCTGATTTATTAACACATCCCCATCACTGAATTAATTCAGGAATTAAACCCCCAGCCTGTTCCAGTTTGATTTGAGGCAGCCACTTGGCTGCACGGTTCGTTTCAGCTGGGTTTTAACCCAAATGAGAGAAGGAGGGAATGAGGAGAGAGAATTCCATATGCACAGGATTCCACACACCCTGCAGGCCAGAGAAAAGCAGGAGTTAGGCTGGACTTGAGGCTGAACAGAAGGAGAGCTGCGGGCCAAGTCGATTAACAGAATTAATCTTCAGAGCTGTCAGGTTTCACTTTTATTTTATGATGATTTTATTCCTCACACACACAGCCCTTCATTACTGGGCTGTTTGGGATCTAAGGCAGACGGAACGAGCAGCTTGACCTCGCTCGTAAACCCCACTACCGAGGCAGCTGCACAACCTGAAACCGAGCAGAATTAGCTCTGAACCTAAGCTTCCCCCTTCCTTCTCCTGCTCCCTCTCCCTGCCTTGATTAGTTCCCACCTGTTTAGTCTTCATGGAAATGTTGACTTTTATACTTTCCTGTCTGGCGAAGACACATCTCTTTCCCCTTTTTTTTTCTTCCCCCTTTTTTTCTTCCCTTCTTTCGCTCTTTCTTTCTGGGAATTCTGAAAAGTGAGCTTCATGGTGTCATTTTAGGGTTCCCAGCAGACAAAACAGTTCTGTGGGCCAAATGAAGTCGTTTTCCCGTGTTTGGAGTGGAAAGGTTCAGTTCATGTGACAGAGACCAAAGAACACGTTACAGGAATGCTGTTACTCCTTGAAGATCTTACGGGCTTTTCCACCCAACCTGCTTTTCCAAAGGAATAATCAGACAAAGAGGTAACATGTGAGGCTCACCTAACTCTGGACTGGGGGCTGAAAGGCGTTTTTTGCTTCTTCCCAAGCCCATCTTTTTGCTCAGCTGGTTCTGGAGCCCGTGGCTGGTGCTCAGCTCTGAGTTATCCCTCTCAGGAGAGCAAGTCCTGGCTTTGGCAGGACCGACAGCCTCATTAATTACTCCGGAGCAGACATTTGGCAGTTCCAGGGCTGACCTAAATTGGCTACGTCAGGATTCCTCACCCCTAGGAAAGGTTTATCTTCTGGAACAGCGTGAAGGTCACTGGCGGGACAGGAGCTCTTCCTGTAAAAGTCTGGATGGAGCCTGGGAATGACGAGGAAAACTGGAGCTCTGCTGCTCAGTGATGTCATTCTCCTGCTCCTTCCCAGCCAAATGTGGTTGGATCCAGCCATTGGTTTGGTGGGAGACTCCAAAGGCATCCTGATTTCTGCGCTAAGTCAGGGAAAGCCATTCCTTTTCTGTTTCCATAACTTCCTAAAAACAGAGCTTTTCAGATAAGCAGGTTTTTGACCCGACATGAAAAAAAAAAGGGATGGAGAAAGAGGGGTTTATCCAGGCAGCGTTAGGAATTTCTGTCCTGGATATTTCCATGTATAGACATCCATTTCTAGGGTTTCTCCAAGCTGGAGGCAATCTCTCCCAGGCAAATAAATTTCAGGAAAGGAGCTGACAGCCCAAGATTATCAGGTTCGACCAGACCCCTTTTCATGTCCTGATCCAGGGAAGAAAATTCCTGCACATTTAACAACCTCTGGGTCCTGCGGAACAGGTGGCAGAACTTCACTTTCCCTACTCCATAAAGTGCCCTGAAATCCTTTGGGACAGAAGGCACCGTGTAAGGAGCGATTGTTCCATGGATTTCTTTGCTGTGGTTTGGTTTTCATTGGGTCAGCTTTGAGCCCTCCCCGAGGCTTAAGTGGTGAAGAATTAACCTGGAAAACTTGATGGATTGGGATTTGAGTCCCTTAACTGGTCCCTCTTGGCTTGTTGGCTGCTTTACGAGGAGGGTGGGGAGACAGGGAAATGTTCTCCACTCAAATTCCCTCCCATGGAAACAAGGGAGAAGTGGATGACTGGGCTTTGGCACCACCGCCTTCACTCCCATTTATTCCTGTTATTTTCCACCCAATTGTTCCCTAAAGATTTGGATCTCCAGCAGACAGAAAAGCCAGGATTTTTTTTCCTTCTATCTCCTGGGAGGGTGGAGGTCAGAACCAGAGAACATTTATTTTCTTTTCTGTTTCCAGCACCGTATCTAAGAGCTTGTCAGGAGAACAAATTAAGCTCCAATTAAATCTGTCCCGCTGATCAGAGCCCAAACGTGCTCCGTCATGGAATTGCTATGGAAAAAAAAGGGAGGAACCTGTCAAGCTCTGAAGTGCTACTGTATTCCACATGTGCCAGAGTGTGCTTGGAATACAGAGACATTGAGCTGGTGCTGGAGTAATAAAAATAACAATATTAGTATTAATTAACTCGTATCACGGTGCCACGGACTGGTGTCACTGAAGGGGAGTTTTAGCTCTTTCAGCTAAACATTGCCCAGTTTTCCAGAGGTCACAATGCTTGGAATATGAAAACTGTCCTTAAAATAGATGTTTATGGCGTTATGTGAAATTATTTGACTGTCAGAACTCTGGCGATGAGCCATGGTTTGTTAACAACAAACAGAGAGTTAATAACTCCAGAAAGGTTGTGGATTTCCCATCCCTGGAAATGTCCAAGGCCAGGCTGGACAGGGCTTGGAGAACCCGGGGATAGTGGAAGGTGTCCCTTCCAAAAAATATAATTCGAGTTTTCCCCCTTGTTCTGACAGTGAAAATTAACATTAAAAAATATATATTCATTTGGAATATAAAATTTAATAACTTTGTTCAGGCACCTGGATAATCAATAAAGTTTAAAGAGGTTAAATAAAAGAATTGTTAAGGTTTGCTCCACATGATAAGGAAGAAGGAAAGATAGAAGTGAGGAAGGAAGAAATGAGCAAGGGGGGAAAAAAAGGAAAAGAAAATTTAATAAGAAAAAGGAAAAAGAAAAAGAGAAATGAGAAGAGAAAAAAGGAAAAGAGAAAAGGAAAGGGAAAGGGACTCCATTTTCCTTTCCTTTCCTTTCCTTTCCTTTCCCTTTCCCTTCCCCTTCCCCTTCCCCTATCCAGGGAAGTTTAACTCACCCTCAGTATTCCCCACACTCAGGAATTCTGAGAAGATTCAGGTAAATACAAACACCACAATCCATCCAAAGTGGATTTACAAACAGCACCAGTAGAGGTGTTTCCTCAGGAATTCCTTCCCACATTAATTAGGACAGCTTTGCATTCCAGGCCTCATCAATCTGCTCTGTCCATGCTGTGCTCCATAAACTCTCCCTCAGCCTTCAGCTACTTGGAATAAAGCACAGCTTTTCCAAGGAAATTTATGGCCTGCACAGCACCAAGGGGAGCAGCAGCGGCTCCCTTCCAATCCTGTATCAGATTCAAAGGATAGCCAGGGAAGATCTCCTGGCAAAACCATCCCTGGCAGCCTCTCTTCATTTGTTGTTCGTAAATCCTGAAAACTCAGGCTTGGATCTTTCTCTTTGTGCTCAGGAAGGCTCCTCCAGAATTTCCGGGTTTCCTTCTGGCTTCCACATGATCCTTCTCAGAGGACTCTCAAGGAATCCTGGCTTCCCTGATAAACGTTATCTGTTTGATCATTCCCAGGGGTCGAAGAATGGACAGTCCAGCATCTCAGAGCAGAAAAATCCCAGCATGGAGCCAAATCCAGTGTTTGCTTTATTCCCACTCCTGTTTTGGGGTCAGGGATCAGTCCCGGGCTCCAAAAACCACCTGGAAATTCAAAGCCACGATAGCACGGACACTCAGTGGAAAACAGGGAATGGTGAGGAGGTATTTGGAGCTGATGGGTGGTAGAGAATAAAAGGGAAAAGGGAAAGAAATAAAAAGGTAAAAAAGGTGATGTCACTGTGGGAGGTGGGAACATTTTCCAGTTCAGCTCCAAGCCAGGCAGGCCCTGGTTCTGTTTCCTTTTCCTCTCCACTCTGAAAAGCCCAGTGAGGCCTTCCCAGACAGGGCAGGGGATCACTCCCAGGGATTTCCCTGCCTCCGGCAGCTCAGGATCTGCCTTGAGATGGTGGGGCAGGATAAGCAGAGGTGAGAGCTCTGGGGCCCAAAGGATGCTCCAGAACAACAACAGTCACTGCTCTGTCTTCTTGGACCTTTACTTTTCCCTTTTTTCCTTTTTTCCTTTTTTCCTTTTTTCCTTTTTTCCTTTTTTCCTTTTTTCCTTTTTCCCTTCCCTTCCCTTCCCTTCCCTTCCCTTCCCCTGCCCCAGCTACCTCCTTGGTTTAGATTGGAGACTCATGAATAGAGAGGCAAAATTTGAGGTATTTTCCCTTTCCCTTTCCCTTTCCCTTTCCCTTTCCCTTTCCCTTTCCCTTTCCCTTTCCCTTTCCCTTTCCCTTCCCATTAATCAGCTGCTTTTGGCTTATCCCAGAACCGCTCCTGTTTTTATATCCAAGGACTCCCTATCTTAAACTCCATCTTTATTTTAGGAATGAAACATTCCCAAAGGCTTTTTTCTGCCCTCAGAAACAACGAATCCAGACTGGTTTTCACCCCCCACGCCCTCTTTCCCTGTCTTTCGGGATGACCACATCCACAGTCTTAGTTAAGAATAGTTCCTGCCTCATTCCAGCTCCTGCCCAGGAATTTATTTTGGAGATGGATGCGTGGCCTGGGCAGAAGATGAGGGAAATTGGCGCAATTCCACAGTGTGGAGATGGAGTCCCAGCGCCTCTGGAAGTTTCCTGGCACTATTTATTGTTATTAAGGATGTAACTTCCCTGCCCGGCCTTCCGGAGGTCCATAGGAATGACACGTTGCTGCTTCACCGGGAAAATCGCTTCGTTAAAATTCCACGGAACACTCAGAGAAGGAATAAGGGTCCCTAAAAGCTGGGTTTGGGTTCAGTTATTTTAAAAAGTGAGTTCCTGGGATTTTCTTTGTCTTTTGTGGATAGATCCATGGCTGGGCCAGGGTGAGCTGAGATGGTAGAACGTGACATGGGGAGTAAAGGGTGCGCCATGGAACCACGGAATTAAGGTTGGAAAAGGCCTCTGGGATCACCAAGTCCAGCCGTCAACCCAACACCACCGTGTTCACCACAAACCCACGTCCCAAGAGCCGCATCTAAAGGGCTTCTGGACACCTCCAGGGATGGGGGCTCCAACACCGCCTGACCACCCTCTCCAGGAAGGAATTTTCCCCAGTATCCAACCTTAAACCCTCACCTGCTGCAACTTGAGGCTCTTTCCTCTGGTCCTGTCCCTTGTTCCTTGGAATAAATGACCTCCCCCAGCTGCCCCCTCCTGTCAGGGAGTTGTGCAGAGCCAGGAGGTCCCTCCTGATCCTCCTTTTCTCCAGGATGAACATTCCCAGCTCCCTCAGGAATTCTCCAGCCCCTTCCCAGCTCCGTTCCCTTCTCCAGCCCCTCCATGTCCCTTTTTGACACTCTAAAAGTGGCCAAGCCATTCGTGAGGGTTAAAAACTTTCTCCTCCTGCTCCAGGGACAAGACAAAAAAAGCAGGATTCCCCTGGAAAGGCCTTCACACCTTATCAACCAGGACTTGATGCTCCTCATGGAGAGCACAAACACCCAGAAACCTTCCCAGACCTTCCCACAGCCAGGAATTGTGAGAATCCCTCCACAAGTTTGGACGTCCCAGCTTCCAAAGGAACCTCACACTCGGGATTACCCCAAGAGGGAACATTTTAGAGCATTTCCCAGCCGGGAGCTGATGTGTTTTGTTTTCCTTTAGGGAATGTCGTTTCAAGCGGACAATGGGGACACTTCCCCTGCGCTCCGAAGGATCAGGGATGGAATTCCTTCCAGTGCTCAGCGATCCCATTCATGGATGACTCAGAGGGTTAAGGGCTCCCCTCCCTGCTCTCAGCCACAAAGAGCAAAGAAAGAAAATAAATTGGTTTCTAAAACTGACATCCTGGAGGGAAATTGCTCCGGTGGAACAGGGAAAGGATCAGACCCCAATGGCACCATCCAACTTTTTTCTTTTTTTTCCCCAAGATTTTCTAGCTTTTTTTCCTGTTCTTTTCACATCTCTCTTCTGGTTTCTCTTTATTCTCCTGATATGGAATTCATTTCTTTCTCGTACATTGATAAATTCCTTCCCTCTGGATTCTCTTCCTAGCACAAACTTCTCTCTCCTGAGAAAGGAAAAGATGTCTACCTCTGAGACATTTTCTGCCTCTGGTTCTGTTCATCTTCCTCAATTTTCTTGACCATTGTGTCTTTCCATGGATTTAAAACCACTTTTTTTCCTCCTTTTTGGTCAAATACATTTATTTTCCTTCTTCCTCCTCCATTTTAAATGTTCAGTCTCCTTTTTATTCTCTTCCATCAGTGGAGGCAAGGATCCAACTCTGAAATATCGTCAAAAAACTTCAATTCTGCAGCACTGCTCTCAAAATATTCCTTTAAAAAACACATTCCATGACAGAAAAAAGAGATTTCCAGCGAACTTCCTGAAGTTTCCTAACCAGCATTTGAATTCCACCGGCAATTTCAGTTTGCAGTGGAAATGGGGATGAAATTCTGCTTAGTTCAAATGTCCTTGGGTGCTCCAGTGCTGAATTGAGCTTCAAATCCTGTGTTTGCATATTTATTTAATGAGTTCTAAATGCTAGCTCATTAAAATAACTAATTTTCTCCAGCACATCCAGTGGGTTCAGCTCTCTTTTCCTTTATCCAGTGGAGGGTGGAATTTCTGATTGGCGGCAAAAGAAGAAGAAGTGTGAGAAAAAACAGACAGAAATCAATTTATTCAGACAGGACGTGAGAAATCCAGAATCACATTGCAAATACATCAAGGACTGCAGGTTCATGAAATTGGGAATTTCACATCCTCTTGCTGGGGAGATATTTCAGAATTTCTTCTCTTTCCCTCCCGCTCGTCCATGAGAAAATTTTCAGGGATTTAAGGTCTGCTCCACCAAGCAGAAAGGAAATTTTCTGGCCAATCCTAAGAAAAACAGAGCAAATACTTGTTTTGATAGGAAAATAAAAGGTGGGATTTTGTTTCAAGGTGGAATACCCCAAAACACATGGAAAAATGTCCTGTCTGAGCATCAGCTGAGGAATACTGTACCTGGAGAACTGGGAACAGGGATCTGAGATTGGAGAGAGGCTGTGCCTGGATCCGCATCTCCCAGAAGATTAATTTTTATTTGCTTTGTCAACAAATGTTACGGATAAATTCATTGTAGGGTAGACACTCACCACGGTCCTTTGGCTTCAGGATACCTTTATGGAATTTTAGGAATTCTGTATCTATATGGAGGTTGCCCAGAGAAGCTG
>VWPU01002137.1:0-32381 GCA_013398955.1 Callaeas wilsoni | reverse complement strand
GCCCGCCCGCCCTCAGGCCGCCGCGTGCGGGCTGTCGCGCCGCCACAGCCGCTCTGGTTTATTTATAATACCTTTAGGCTATCTAAGCCGAGCTAATGTTAACGGAAATATCGATGGAAAGGCGTGTTAGAGCTTTGTTTTAAATTTTTTTTTTTTTTATTTCCTCAGAAAATCAACGGGCCGCCGCTCTGCAGAATCTGGGGTAAATCGAAGCAAAAAATAAGAGACGTGGGGTTTAGGAGGGTTTTGCCTCAAAGCGCTCGGGAGCCGGCGTATGAATTTTGGCGTCGTACCCGATCCGTGCTCTCCAGGAGGCTCAACTTTGGGGTGTTTCTGCTGATTTTCAAGCTTGTACAACCCTCCCAGCTGCTCTGTGTCCTGGTGCCCACCCTCCCGCCAGCCTCCTTGTCCCAAGCTTCTGCAGGCCGCAGCTTAGGCTTTAATTAAGAGTTTGAGTGTTCCCCCAGAATTAGTATTTGTAAGAAGCTTGACTTGAAACCCCAAGCGAAAAACCCCAGTGGTTGAGAGCGCCGAGGGGAAGATGAACACGGCCGCCAGCAGTTACCCCATGGCCTCGCTGTACGTGGGGGACCTGCACCCCGATATCACCGAGGCCATGCTCTATGAGAAGTTCAGCCCGGCCGGGCCCGTGCTGTCCATTCGGGTCTGCAGGGATATGATCACCCGCCGCTCTCTGGGCTATGCCTACGTCAACTTCCAGCAGCCCGCAGATGGTAAGTGACAATTGCAGCCGCATCCGTGGCTTTTTCCCCCCTCACTTTTCCTCTTTTTTCCCCCACTAATGCACGTGTTGCCATGTAGCTGCCTACCACAGCGTTACAGGGTGAGTCGTCCCTTTCTAGTGATTGCAACACAATTCTTATACTGCTTGGTGTCTACGAAATGCTCTGCAAATGCACATCTTGGTAACATCCCTTTTAAATAGGCCTGCTTCTCTCACTGGTACCAAATTTCGGAGATTTTTGTTTGGTCCTCGCATAAGAAAATAATCCCTGCTGTGTTTCCTTTCATTCTGGGGTAGTTTGGGGCTGTTTCTGTGGGGATTTGTGCAGCCAGTCCTAGCAGAGAAAGTTCAGAGTAGTCAGCCCTGGCTGAGTGCTCAGTTAAGTGACTGATCCTGCGGCTGCTCCACACACTCACAGTTTAATAAATTTAATATCTCCTGTGTTTGTGCAAGCAGCTGGATGTGCCTCCCAGTTTGGGAAGTGGTGTTCTTGCTTTAAAGTGAAATAAAATGTTCAACTTGTGGAAAACCAGATTGTCTCATGTGCAGAAGCCACGTTGCTTTGCTCTTGCCAGACTCTCTTTTTTTTTTTTTTTTTTTTTCACACTTTGTTTCCTGCTCAAAGCCAGGTGTTGCAGAGCTGAAGCAGCACGTGGAAGATGGGACAGGAGAGGTCATTTTGGAGCATGTCTTTTCTGGAAGGAAAATGGGTCAGCGTTTTCTGCCCCAGTTTTCAGAGCTCTGCCTGCTGACTGCTGCAAGTTTGCTGCTCCGTGCTGGGGTTTAACAGCATCTCTACGTGATAGAGGCATCCAAGTAGAGATGAGAGTGAGCTTTTCCCTTGAATTCAGAATCAGTTTACAACAGCACACACTTCAGCAACAAGTAAACTTTCCTTTAGCCTGTGGTAGGTTTTCCTGCTTTACAGTTTTGCAGAGCTTCCATCCACTGACGTCCTTTCCTTGGACTGATCTGATGGAGCAATTTTGATCTTTTCCCTTGTCATGCTGATTAAAAGCTGACTTGCACCCCAGTGCATAATTTCTCATTCATGGCACTCTCAAAAAAAGCTTTTTTTTTTTTGGGGCTTTGTTCCTGTCCTGCCCTGAGTGCCTCTTCTAAAACCACCTTGGTACATTAATGTGCTGAACAAAGTTATCCCAGCTCACCTGCCTGGTCTAGGCTCTGATCTCTTTTTGCAGAATCAGAGAAATAAAAACAAGCAGAAACAAAGCCAGGAAGGAACTGAGAGCTTGGAGTAGATAAATTTTGGGGAGATGGGGTGCAGAAGTGTAGATAAAGTTCTCTCAAAGCAGAGAAGGGTGTTGGTGTCAGAAGGGATCAGTGGCTGGTCCCATGTGCTCAAGCAGAAACATTCTGCACCCCGTACAAATGGGGGCCTTCCCAATTTATTCCAAAGTAATCTTTTATGGTAATAAATAGGCAGGAATTTCGGGGGAGGTTGCACCATTCTGGGGCTGCTGGGGAGGCAGCAGACATTTTAGGAAGCTCCTGGACTTGAAGTGATACTTGGACCAAGTAGGGGGTGTCTTGTTACTGGTTGGTCTTAGAAGGTCAAGTGGTTTAAACCTAATCATTGAGTGAATATCAGGACAGAGAAATAGTCAAACTCCTCCTGCCCTCATGAAGAGATGTGAATTTCTGAATTTCTCCTGTCAAACTGCAGTGTGTTACCCTGCATAAATAAAAAAACCCACTCCATGTAATGCAGCAGGACATGGACACATAATTTGGAAGAGGGTTGTGGTCTCTCCAAAACAAACTTGATAATGAAGAAGATAATTTTTGTTTTAAAATGCAGAAATTTGGACTGTTTTCAGGGTGGCGCTGCCTGCGTGAGGCTTCCTGGGATGAGGAGGAGGAATGATCTGTGTTTTCTTCAGGAATGCATAATCAGAAATGCACTTGGGCTTCATCTCACTAAATCTGTGAAAAGCTGAGGGGAGCACTGTAGGAATCTGGTTGGATTTATGACTGAGAGTAGGTGCTTACAGTAACCAGGAGGTTTTGTGCTCTGCAAACTTCTTGTGGACACACTGTATGTTTGAACTGGTACTAGGTGTTGAAGAGGTTGATGAATGATAGTTTGCATTTCCCTGGCACCTTTGGTGGAAGGGTGAGTGCTTTGTAAATCTGAAGAAAGCAATGTTTTAACTTTTTTTTTTGTTTGTGTGTGTTCTAAAGTAGGATTCTGTCCCTGTGTCCACAGAGCAAGTCAAGCAGCCAGAACTCTTCCCCATTTCAGGGTCCTGAGGAGCTCACGCTGTCCCATCCTGAGCATGCTCTGCACTTCAGGTTCCTGTGTCCAAACTGGGTCAAAACCTGTGTTTTTCTTTGCATTATTTTAGCTGCTGGAGCGATGCTGGGCAGGCATTGTCTGGCTGGCAGTAGTGTGCTGCAGGGAGGTTATTTTTAGGGAAAAGGAGCTCTGCTGTTTTTGATTGCAGTTCCTCGCTGTAGTAACCAGGGAATGCGGAATACTGAGCCTGCCATCCTGCGATAGGCAGGGTGAGGAAACACTTCAAAGTCCTGGCTAGTTCAGGCTCAGCTGTGGTTGCTATTATTTATTCTTTCTGACTGTGAAGAAGGGAAAGAAAACAAACTCAACAAGCAAGCTGAAATTCCTCTTTTCACATGTTCCGTGCAATTTAATTCCAAACATTGACAGTCGCGGAGTGACAACTCAGGTAATGAAGCAGAGAAACTTTAGTTTGGCTGCAGAGATAAGATGTTCCGAAAGTGTAGGAAAAACAGAATGTTTCCCAAGCTAAGGAGGATCCCAGGGCTGGGAACAGAGATGTGTTTCTGTAGAAGAGTGTAGATAAACTTGTTTGTTCTCCTCCTTGAAGACAGCGTAAAGGAGGAGCTGTGTAAGGCAAATCGTGAAGTTAAAAGGGAAGAGTTGGTACTGACACAAGCTTCATCGCAGCAGCGTTTTGTTGTAACCTCAGTGACTGAGGAATTTAAGTCTGTTGAATGTGCACCATCTCTTTTTTTACAAAATAAGTGGTTAAATTTGCACTGCGTGTGCTTTGCTTGTCAGGACTTTCTTGCTCAGTGACCGAAGTGAGAGCCCGGAGGTTTGGGGAGAATAAAACTCCTTGTGTGGAGTTTCTCCCGGGTGAATCTTGGGGTGTGAGGTTGGTTATCTGTCTTGGTGCTGCTCCACCACAGCCACGAATTCCAGCTTTGTGTTAGCTCTGCATCAGGGGGCCTCTAAGGGAGGTGAATTGCTCCTGAGGCCCGAGGCAGACTGCCCTGAGTGTTCAGGTGCTCTCCCTATCCAGAAGGCCATGGAAAGGGAACGAAAAGGAAGCCTGAAAGGGGCTCTGAGTGTGGAAAGGGAACGAAAAGGAAGCCTGAAAGGGGCTCTGAGTGTGGAAAGGGAACGAAAAGGAAGCCTGAAAGGGGCTCTGAGTGTGGAAAGGGAACGAAAAGGAAGCCTGAAAGGGGCTCTGAGTGTGGAAAGGGAACGAAAAGGAAGCCTGAAAGGGGCTCTGAGTGTGGAAAGGGAACGAAAAGGAAGCCTGAAAGGGGCTCTGAGTGTGGAAAGGGAACGAAAAGGAAGCCTGAAAGGGGCTCTGAGTGTGGAAAGGGAACGAAAAGGAAGCCTGAAAGGGGCTCTGAGTGTGGAAAGGGAACGAAAAGGAAGCCTGAAAGGGGCTCTGAGTGTGGAAAGGGAACGAAAAGGAAGCCTGAAAGGGGCTCTGAGTGTGTTTCGTGTTCTGTATGAGCTGCAGTTGAGTCTGCTGGAAGGATGACAGGAACCAGTGGGAGAGAAACAGATACAGGAACTGAAATGGCTGAAGCTTTGTGGCTTAAATAGAAGAAAATGAGAAGGTGTTTGCTCAGATTAAGGAAATGAATCAGATGTGCTTGGTGTGAGTCATTCACAGAACTCTTGCAGATCCCTTACAGGTTTTCTGAGGTCCTGGGGTAGTGGGATTGCCTTTTCACCTGTGGGTGTGGCACACATCCCTTGGGGATCCATGTAGGGCTTTCACGCTCGCCAGAAGTGTCGGGCGAATTTCAAGCAGGGTGTAATAATAGAGTGGAACAGTAGCAACCTGTTGAAAGAGCGGTGCAATAGTATCTGCTCGGGGAGCTTGTAGGAACTGGGAGGAACTCGCCAAGTGCCCTGGATCCTGGTGGAGGCTGTGCAGCTTTCACAGCTCCCCCTGGTTACAGCCACTGCTTCATCTGCTCCTCACCTCCCCGCAGGAGCCTGCTCCTGCTGCAAATGGTGTTATCCACCCAGTTTGTGCCCTTGCCAGCACATGCTTCTGCAGGACCTCTGCCTGCTATAAATAAACACTGCCAAATTTGACAAGCTGCACCGGGTCGCCTGCTGAGCTGCCTACTAGGAAAGGACTGCAGGAGGAACCTGGGTTGCGTGGACTTGGAGCAGCAGCTGAGGAATCGTTTTAGCCTGGCAGTTAATTGCATTTAACACCTTGGTCTAAACTGTGCTGTTGGAGTCCTTGAATTATATTTTTTTTTTCAAGCAGAGCTTGTTTCCAACTGGATTTGTGTGTGGGGAAAACAGTGATGTTCCCACTTCAATTTAAAAAGCAGCAAGAACAAAATCATTTCAAAGCGCATGAAAAATTCTTAGAAACTTCCATGCAGTAGTGGAAGCTGGGATTGGGGGTAGGGAGTGCAGGAGGCTTTGGTAGGCAATATTCCCCTGGAATTCCTAGAGGCAGTTTTGGGATGTGCTGAGTCGTTACTCAGGCTGCACGAGCCAGGTCGTGTGAAAGGTGTTCAGATTGGCCTTTTCCTTGAATTTTCTGCTCCTGAAATCTCATCAGCGAATACCACAGGGCGAAGGTGGCCTGGGAGAACTGAGCCAAACAAATTTGGAGAACTCGGGTTCTGCCCCATTAATTTTCCTTGATTTTAATGCACGTCTTTCCATCTCTTTGCCTGCTCCATAGCGGGAATTAACAGTCTTTCTTTCTTCTCTGCTCGCTCCATGCTGGGAGTGTTTTCTGGCACAGAGCAGTGCGAGCATCTCAATTTTATGAACAAGATCCTGATGTGTGTATGTAATGATCCTTTTAATACACCAGTAGGCAGCAGAAATAGCCTCGTGGAGGGGGTTTCAGTGCAGCTTAGAATGACAGTGCTGGAGTTGGAGAGTTTAGATAAACACTTCCCTGATAATCAGATGGGCTGTACAGACTCTCCCCCCCCCAGAATTTTCTCAACTCTCTTGCCATCTTCAGCTTGAGCAACTTGGGAATTGTTTTTTGGCCACATAAGTTATGCAGAGGCTGACTCATGTCCTCACAGCCAGCCATGTGTTCGTGCACATTTTCCCTGACCTGACAGGGGATGATCCTTCGCTCTGAATAGAAATGAGGATGGGGAGATGTGAGCTTCAGGAAAAGCAAAACAGCCACACAGTCACTTTTACTTTTTTTTTTTTTTAAACCAGGGTTTCCTGTTTTTGCTTTCCTTCTTTGGGTGGAGCAATTTACCTTTCTAATAATTCTGAATATAGCTAATAAACCCCAGGCATTTTGATGTCCATTTTGCTGTGGTGGTTAAGGTATTGCTGTAATGTAAATTTAAAGCGTGCAAAAGCTTTTATGTCCTTAGTGACTGTGCTGCAAAGACTTCCCTTGAAATATTGAGTTAAAAGTCATTGATCACCTCTGATAATACCCCAGATGCCTCTGTGAGCTGAGTGAAATTCAGAGAAAACCATAACCCACCCACTGGAAACTTTTATTTTTTAACCAACCCCAGAAATCTCTTCTTGGCTTCTCTTGCAGCTGAGCGAGCTCTCGATACCATGAATTTTGATGTGATCAAAGGGAAACCCATTCGCATCATGTGGTCTCAGAGGGACCCTTCCCTGAGGAAGTCAGGGGTTGGGAATGTCTTCATCAAGAACCTGGACAAATCCATTGATAACAAGGCACTTTACGACACATTCTCGGCGTTCGGAAACATCTTGTCCTGCAAGGTGAGACGTGGTTACATTGTCCAGTTCTTTTATGGTGGGCACATGATCAGAGGGTTGAAAGTAGGAGTGAAAGGGACTCTTCCTGTGAGGTGCAAGGAGCAGAATCACAAAATATTCTGAGTTAGAAGGGACCCACAAGGCTCATCAAGTCCAGCTCTTTAAATGAGTGGCGCCTGCAGAGATCGAACTCTGACCTTGGTGTTAAAACAGAATCTCTGAAAGGCAGAGTTGACCAAAAGCTCAGGGATTGCTGAAGTTCCATCAGATTTGGTCCCGAAGTGCAGGAATCTGACACACAGGTGGTGTCTGCCTCGTGCTGACCCCTGGCAGGAACCGCCTCGTGCTGACCCTTGGCACTAAGGCATTTTCACCTGGTGGCCCGTGGCAGAGGAGGGACGCTGACACCTCGCCTTGCTCCCTCTCCTGCAGGTGGTGTGTGATGAGAATGGCTCTAAGGGCTACGCCTTTGTGCACTTTGAGACCCAGGATGCTGCAGATAGGGCCATCGAGAAGATGAACGGCATGCTGCTCAACGACCGCAAAGTGTGAGTGTCACAGCCGGCAGCAGCAGCGCTCACATGCTCCGGGATGCATCTCGGTATTAACAGGGACACACAAGGCACTGGTTCTCCTGGCCCAAGCCTTGGCCTGCTACCTCTCCACTCCAGGGCTGGTGAGTGACCCTGCCCAAGCCATGGCCTGCTACCCCTCCATTCCAGGACTGGTGGGTTTCCCTGACCGAGCCTTGGTTTGCCACCTCTCTGCGAGCGGGCTGGGGTGGGTTCTGTCTAGGGCCAGTGGGACTCCTTGGCCAGCCACAGCACAGGTGATTTTCCCGGTTGGTCTGTGGCCTGTTTGTCGTCTTCTGCTGTCACCCTTTCTTGTCCCCATTCCCAGCTCCTACTACACACTCATTTTTTTCTGCCTCGCCGCAAGTCACACATTGGTTTTTTCGCTCTGGAAACTGATCTGTTTATTGGGATTTTCATTTTTTTATCTTACAGATTTGTTGGGAGATTCAAGTCTCGTAAAGAGAGGGAGGCTGAGCTGGGAGCCAAGGCAAAGGAGTTCACCAATGTCTATATTAAAAACTTTGGGGATGACATGGATGATGAAAGACTAAAGGAGCTCTTTGGCAAATACGGTAAATACAGAACTACTTCTGTTGAGGCTGTGAATTTCATGAAATGTGGTAGTTTGAGTGCTGCTACTGTGTAGTCCCCTACCTGGGTCACTTTGAGGCTGAGGGCTGGGACTATTTTACGGAATTTAGCAATCTTGAAATACTTTTGTTACTTTATTAACCCTGTCCCTTGGTAACAGGTAAAACTCTGAGTGTTAAAGTGATGACAGACCCCACTGGAAAATCCAAAGGCTTTGGCTTTGTAAGCTTTGAAAAGCATGAAGAGGCCAACAAGGTAGGACCAACTTTTGCTTGGATAGCTTCAGGGAAGAAAAACTTGGTTTATCTTGGGAGCCTGTTTCTGAAGTGGAAGAAAATTCTGCCTCGGGCATGACCTCTTCTAGGTGTGGGAACTTGGAAACCTTTTGTACCTTAATAGCTTGACATTCAAGGGTAACTTGGCATTCCTCCAGTTTCCTAGATCCACACAGAGTGCAGGGGTATAATCAAGAATGTTAATTGCTGAAGAAATACTACATTGCAGAGCTGAAGGAGGAGGAGGGCACCTAGAGTGAGAACATTGCTTAAAAATGGTCTTTTCTGAGCAGAATGCTTGTTAAGATGTAGTTTTAATTACAAGAAAGGGTGGGGATGAATTCCCAAGTTAGTTCAGCGCTCCATGGTGCGTCAGCTTGATCTGTGTGATAACTTCGGCTTGTCTTTAACGAGCCTGTTGTTAACAGGAGCAGTGCAAAGGTAACGTGCAAACTCTGATTTATTGACCGACAGGCAGGGACACAACGTCAGCTTTGGGCAGTCCTGTCCTGACAGGATCAGGGGCTGTCCTGCTGCAGCAGCTGAGAGTTTCCTCTTGAACCCTCTGTGCAGGCAGTGGAAGAAATGAACGGGAAGGATATCAACGGGAAAATGCTGTTTGTGGGCAGAGCACAGAAGAAGGCTGAGCGCCAGGCAGAGCTGAAAAGGAGATTTGAACAGCTAAAACAGGAGAGACTCAGCCGGTACCAGGTGAATAACTTCTTTTCCTCTTCTCAGTTTAAGCACCGTTTCTGGTCTGTTGAAGGAGTTGCCAAAGTGGCCATTGGCCTGTGAGACATCCTGGGTTAAAACACAGAGGTGTCTCTGTGGTATTTGGTGGCAAAGGGGGCATCAGCTCTTAGTGTTGGCACTGAAAGTGTTCAGGACGTGAGGAAACAGGCATGAAGTCTCCTTGACTTCCAAATGGGGATCCCTGGAGGGATGGGAAGAGACAGCACAACTCTGCACTGCTCTCTGTAATTTATGGCAGAACTGGGTTGTGTCAGAGGTGGCATCTGAAGCTCCCCCACTCGCTGAGGTGCAGTGCTGGACTGGGGACATGTGATGATGCCACAGGAAGGCAGAGGAAATCCAGACAAGCTCCCTTTCACCACAGTGGGACTTGTCTCTACGCCTTTGCAACATTTTATCACCTTCAGCTTTGGGTGGTGTGGAAGGAACATAATGCTAAATTAAGAGTTTTCAGATAAATTACAGCTCTGGCAGATGGGTAACAGTTGATGTGCTTAAGATTTTTTTTTTTTAATGTTGTGAATGTCATACTGTTCTCTCCCTTCCAGGGTGTTAACCTGTACATTAAAAACCTAGATGACACCATAGATGATGAAAAACTGAGGAAGGAGTTCTCACCTTTTGGGTCAATAACGAGTGCCAAGGTATTGTGGGGTTTGGGGGTTACTCGGATTTTAAAGCCTGAAGAAGGAATTGTTGTCTGACGTGGAATTAAAGGGCTGTTCTTATCCTGTGGTTATTGTCATTCTGAAAACACCTGGGCTAGCAGATGGTGGGGTTTTACTGAAAACTTCATTCCCTTACCAAAAGCAGACGCAGGAAGTGGCAAACATGCTTGTTTGAGGTGATAAGCATGAACTGGCACTTTGCTCTGTGCATTCAGAACTGCACCAAATCTTTCCCATTCCTTACTGTGCAGTGTGGGCCTGGGGACACATGGTGCTGACAGCAACGCAGAGCAAATCCAGACAGGTGACTCTTCATGAGAACCTGTCTCTACACCTCTGCAACAAGTCATGTCCTACCTAACAATTAAAAAACCCCGAAGATTCTTAAGCTCAGTTGTACTGGTACTCCATCAGCGATTGATCTTTACCGCAGGTGATGCTGGAAGATGGACGGAGCAAAGGCTTTGGCTTTGTCTGCTTTTCCTCTCCAGAGGAGGCCACGAAAGCTGTGACAGAGATGAACGGGCGCATCGTGGGCTCCAAGCCCCTCTATGTGGCCCTGGCACAGAGGAAGGAGGAGAGGAAGGCCCATCTGACCAACCAGTACATGCAGCGTATCGCTGGCATGAGGGCCTTGCCTGCCAACACCATCATCAACCAGTTCCAGCCCGCTGCTGGCGGGTATTTCATGCCTGCTGTGCCCCAGGTGAGCTGCTGTGGGGTTTTTAACCTGCCTTGGTTCGGCTGTGTTAATCTCGCTGAGCCTTTCTTATGCCTGTAAGCAAACAACTCCTAATGAGGGGTGCAGCCAGTGGAGTTAATTCTGTGACTTGCCAGCTGCCTGGTCTCTTAATCTGACTTGAGTGCTGCGCCCTGGCAACGGCTGCCAAAACATGTTGTAAACAATGTGTGTGATGCACTTGGATGTTGCCTCTGAGCTTATCTGATCTTCCTCCAGGCTCAGAGCAGACCCACTTACTATGCACCCAACCAAATGACACAGATGAGACCCAACCCACGCTGGCAGCAAGGAGGAAGACCTCAAGGTGAGAGTGCCAGAGGCTGTTTTGGTTGTAGAACCCTTTGGGGGCTGCACTTCCCAACAGGAACAATTCACGCTTTCCTTTGTGGGGATGGTCCTGTGCAGGGTCAGGAGCCGGACTCTGATCCTTGCGTGTCCCTTCCAACTCAGCATGTTCTGTGATTGTCTGATCCTTCCCGTGCACAACCCCTGTAGCTGACTGTCCTGACTTGCCAGCTGGTTCCCCTTTGAGGATTTCCCCTCCTTCCATCCCTCAGGCTTCCAGGGAATGCCGAATGCCATGCGCCAGTCGGGACCCCGGCCAGCCCTGCGCCACCTGGCCCCGGCCAACGCTCCGGCCTCCCGTGGCCTCCCAGCTGCTGCCCAGAGAGTTGGTAAGAAGGGCTTTCTTCCTGGGCTTTTCCCCTTCTCTGGGAGGGAGTAGGATGCTGTGGAGACTTGACTTCTACTCCCAAAGATGGTTGTCAAACCTGGTATGTCTGCAGAGAGCAAGAGCCAGCACCTGCCTCTTTCCTGTTCCTCGCTGTGCAGTGCAGGTCTGGGGGCACTTGGTGCTACAGCACAGCAGTGGAAATGCAGATGGGTTCTTTTCCACTGGTTTGGGACTCATCTCTACACCTCTGCAACACCACTCAAAAAGTTCTGTAGCTTATGGGTTTTGCTTTCAGAGGAGAGCATCCAAATTTATTTTATTCCAGTGAACAGCTGAAAAACACAAGGCGTGGAATCTATGGATTGGTTCTAGGGAGAACAGCCCCTTCCTGCAGTAGCCAGCTACACTTTGCAGAATGGTTTCTAAAGAAGTATCACCGTGCAGAGCATAGTTTGAATGCAGAATTAAAAGCAGACATCCCATCCTGTTTGCATGTTGCTGCAGGGGTTTGTCACTGTGTTCTCCTTCCTTTGCAGGTGTTGGCACAGCAGCACAGAATTTGGCTCCCCGTCCTCCTGTAGCTGCCCCTGCTCCCAGGGCTGTCCCTCCTTATAAATATGCCTCAAGTGTCCGCAGCCCACACCCAGGTGTCCAACCTCTGCAGGTACCACCAGGGGCTGGGCTAGGCTGGGAAATCCTTGCAGTTTCACATGCAACTCAAATATTTTAATAGAAATTTCAAGCTACTTTTATGACCCAGACAGTCCTAATTTGGAATTTAAAAACCTGGCGGCTGTGCCTTTGCCAGGGGCACCCTGGTTGGTTTATCTGTCTTGTATTCCCAAGCCCTTTTGTAGCCAGACTTGCTGTAAGGATATTTTTCTGGATCCTTTGTTCCCATTTTGCAACCATTTAAGTCTCTCCCCTCTTTGCCAAGTTCGCACTGGGGTGTCATTGAAAGAAAGAGCAACATCCACACCTGCCTTTTTTAACATCTCATGATGTTTGATCCAGTTTTTGTAAGATATTTACAGTGCCCCTGTGTGACATTCCAGGGTTTTGAGCTCAGGACTTGCAAGGAGAGTGTTTGTGAGCCAGGGGCCCCTTACCTGGCCTTTTCTGAAGCTGAAGTGTGCTCTAGGCTTGACAAAGATTGTGTTTTAGGAGGGAACATCTTAGAATCGTCTAAATGTGAAGCAGTCAGCCTCATGCCTATTTTATAAGCCTTGTGTCTGCCCTTTTCAGGCACCTCAGCCTGCAGTGCACGTGCAGGGCCAGGAGCCACTGACAGCCTCCATGCTGGCTGCTGCCCCTCCCCAGGAGCAGAAACAGATGCTGGGTGAGTAAAACCCCGGTGCTCACAGCTGATTTTTCATCCCATGAGTTTTCAAAGATCAAAACTCATCAGCTTGACCTCCTTTCTCTCCCTCAGGAGAACGTTTGTTCCCTCTGATCCAAGCTATGCACCCCAGCCTGGCGGGGAAGATCACGGGAATGCTGCTAGAGATTGACAACTCGGAGCTGCTGCACATGCTGGAATCTCCAGAGTCCCTCCGCTCCAAGGTGAGCTGCTGTGTTCCTTTTTTGTGGGAGGGCTCTGAGCAGGGAGAAGATCTCGCTGGATTTGTCTCCCCAGGTGGAGGAGGCCGTGGCAGTGCTGCAGGCTCACCAAGCCAAGAAAGAAGCTGCCCAGAAAGTGGGTGTGGTTGCTGCTACCTCTTGAACCAGGATGACTGGTGAGTGTCTGTCCTCAGCTTCAGGGAAAAGCTTCTAGAATCAGTAAATAAAACACAGCTATTAGTGAACAATTCGTGTGGGTCTGTGACCAGCACTGATTACAGGCCACTCTTTAACAAAAAGCTCCTAACACAGTTTGTCCCAGCAGAATCCTTATGTAGAACTTAAGAAATATTCTTTGATCTTATTTAAGATACCTTAAATAAATATCAGAATTGATGATCCCTGAAGTGTTCCTTGCAGCTGACATGCTGGGGATGAGTCCTGTGGAACTGCTAATCTGGGAAATAGCCACAAGGAGCTCTGGTGATTTTGAGGCTAAACAGGCTCTCAATGCCCATTCCTTATCCTGGAAACCATCTGCCTTCAGGATATATTAAATGTTGGAAATGTTTCACTGGATAAGTCTGTCCACACCAGCGGTGTCACCTGTTTGGAGTTGGCTCTTGTTTAATTTATGAATAAGGATTTTGATTCTTGGAATGCCTCTTCCTGTTTTTAATGATGCATTTCTCCATGGATTGTCTGGGATTGCCATCTCCAGTACTTCCTGTGGTGCTGTTGTGATCAGGTGTCACAGCTCAAGCTGGTGACGAATGATGAGGATTCTTATTTTCACTGGGTGATTTAGCAAAGAATTTGAGTTTCTCGTGGATAATAACAATTTCTGATCATCTGACCACCATGAACAGCTTCTCTCTGTACCTTTCCCAATTCTATTGCAATCCTTAGGCCTTGGAATGCTGGAATATTCCCCAGCCTGGGGCAGGGATGCTGTGTGTGAGTAACTTGTCTCCCCTTTTTCCTCTAGGATACAAAGAAGCCAAATAGCCCCTTCCTAGACATCAGCTCGAGATGTTTGAAGATCCTTCACTGTCCTGCAGATCTCAAGGCCGTGCATCATATCACATAGTTATATTGCATTTTGTAAATTAATCTTAAAGATCTTATTTAAAAAGCCAACTCTGAAGCTCGAGGTTTCCAAAACCAGAATCTAGGGGTTTGCAAGCATTTCCTTTGCCAGAACAGAGCTGCCCCTTGTGTCTTCTAAAGAGGACGTTGAGGATTTTAGGCTGGAAGTATTTTTGTGAGTTTGTG
This sequence comes from Callaeas wilsoni, assembly GCA_013398955.1. Taxonomy (NCBI): domain Eukaryota; kingdom Metazoa; phylum Chordata; class Aves; order Passeriformes; family Callaeidae; genus Callaeas; species Callaeas wilsoni. The sequence continues at coordinate 18,532 of VWPU01002137.1, read as the reverse complement.
TTTAATTGAACAATCCAGTTTGGAAAGTTTGGGAAACATTTATCAATAAAGGAATAAACTTGCACTGTGTTTGTCATCATTTCTCTCTGTTGGATAAATAAATGCGGTGTGGCTTCGTGAAATTAAACTGATGGGCAGTTACTGGGTGGTGAATACATTAAACTGGGATTTGACTTACTCTGCTTCCTAATTTTGGATAATGAGTATTTTGAGGCAGCTGGGCTAAAATTATGCCTGGGGCAGTGTCTGAAGGGGTGATGTTTGTAAGCAGCGATCTAAGAAGGCTTTGGGAGGTATTTTCAAGTGAAGGGTACGGGGGTTTGGGCTCCCTTTTTGTCATGGGCTGGTCTCGCTTACATTTCTACATTTTCAGCTGGGTCTTCAATGGTTTTGCTGCTCTTTTATACTCCGAAGCCGGCTGAATTTTGACACCGGGCTCGATAAATTATTTTAGGTGATCCCTTTGGGATAAAAAGCATTCTTCAGGTGTAAACACAGAGCACGCGCAAATTCTGAAAGAATCACGGGCCTCACTGAGCTCGGAGAGGTAATAAAAGCTAAAACACCTCGTTCCGGCTGTGTCGCAGTGGATGCGGGGCTGCAGCAGAAGGGGCTCCGAGGCGGCCGCTCCTCCCGGCGGAGGGCGGAGCGCTGCCGCCGTTCGGTTCCGGGGCGGGCCGTTCCGTTCCGTTCGGTTCCGGGGCGGGCCGTTCCGTTCCGTTCCGGGCCGGGCCGTTCCGTTCCGTTCCGGGGCGGGCCGGGCCGAGCCGTTCCGGGGGAGCCGGGCCGCGATGGCGGCAACCAAGCGGGTGCTGTACGTGGGTGAGTGCCGGGGCCGGGGGAGCCCCGCGGGGCCGCCGGCGGTGCCCGCTGACCGCTGGCCGCCCCGCAGGCGGGCTGGCCGAGGAGGTGGACGAGAAGGTGCTGCACGCCGCCTTCATCCCCTTCGGAGACATCACCGACATCCAGATCCCGCTGGACTACGAGACCGGTGCGTGCTCGGCGGGGCTGCAGCGTCCCCGCGGTGCGGGTTTGGAGGGGAGCGGTTCTCCCGGGATGGGGACAAGGTTGGATTCCCCCTGTGCCCGTGCTGCCCCTGACCCCCTCGCTTCCCTCCCTCCAGAAAAGCACCGCGGATTCGCCTTCGTGGAGTTTGAGCTGGCAGAGGTGAGGAACCAGCAAGTGCTTGAGCCATTTGGGGTTTTTGCTCCGCTTGGGGTTTTGGGATGGATCCTCTCCCCGTTGGAGACAGTCTGTGAAATCGGGTGCAGGTTATCCACCACATTAAGATGATGCTCTGCTCTTCCAAGTTCCCACTTTTCCCATTTTCTTTTGGGCTGAAGTTCCCACGTTCTGCTCTTCCAAGTTCCCACTTTTCCCATTTTCTTTTGGGCTGAAGTTCCCACTTTTCCCGTTTCCAACCCAAACTGCTCTCCTGCCGCCGTTGCTGGCTGGGTTTCTTGGCTTTATGGCCATCACGAGCTGTCATATATTTGTTTTCTTATCATTTCTCCTGGGCTTCATACATGGATCTCTCCTTTCCCAAAGGCTGGTGGCAGCAATAAAGCAGATTAAATACAAGGGGTTTACTGGGTTGTTGGAAGATGGGGCCCACGTGGATGGGGTTTGGATATGGCTTTTACAAAACCCATCAGTTCATACATCCCTGGGATAGATGAGGGTTAGGAAAACCTGGCAATCTTCTTTATAATGCAATGCTGGGACGTGGCTATGCTGGGCCTTGAGAAGAAATACTAAGAATGATTTTATTTGGATTTTTTGGCAGGATGCAGCAGCAGCTATTGACAACATGGTATGGACGCTGTTCCCACTCCTGTTCCCTGTTCCATGGGGATGTGTGGCTTTGCTGCCCTGTGGGCTGCAGAGGGAACACAAGCTCTGAGCTCTGCAGGGCTTTGGGGGCACGGTGGTTTTATACCTTTCGGTGGGGCTTTGTTGTGCTTTCTTCCCCTGTGCAGAACGAGTCCGAGCTCTTTGGCAGGACAATCCGCGTGAACCTGGCCAAACCCATGCGGATTAAAGAAGGATCATCCAGGCCTGGTGAGCCTGGGAGGGGGAGAACATCCCTGGCCATGCTCAGAGCTCCGTGCGTAAGGTGAGACGTGGCCCTTAGGGTCGGTTCCTGTGCTCTGACCTTTCCCTTTGTGGCCACAGTCTGGTCAGATGACGAGTGGCTGAAGAAGTTTTCGGGGAAGACTTTGGAGGAGAACAAGGAGGAGGGAGGAGCAGAGGCCCCCAAAGCAGAGGCGCAGGAGGTAGGAAAAGCAGCCAGAGCTGTCTGCATCCCCACTACCCCAAAGGATGAGAGTGTAAGGCTGGAGGCAGAGCAGTGTCACCTCAACTTGCTTTTCTTTCTTTTCCGGCCCAGGACGAGCCTCCTGCCAAGAAATCCCGGGTCAACCCCCAGGTTTACATGGACATCAAGATCGGGAACAAACCCGCGGGGCGGCTGCGGATCCTCCTGCGCTCCGACGTGGTGCCCATGACCGCGGGTGAGGAGAAGGCTCGGCCTCCCCTCCTGGCGACTCCCGGGGTGGCACAGCTCTCATCTCCCTGCCCCGTGCCCCCACACAGAGAATTTCCGCTGCCTCTGCACCCACGAGAAAGGATTTGGCTTCAAGGGCAGCAGCTTCCACCGCGTCATCCCCCAGTTCATGTGCCAGGCCGGAGACTTCACCAACCACAACGGCACCGGCGGCAAATCCATCTACGGGAAGAAGTTTGATGATGAAAACTTCATTCTCAAGCACACAGGGCCAGGTAAAGCCATCTCCAGGCAGGGACCAGCGAGAAAATGGCTCAGCATCATCCAGGGACCATATTTGGGCTGTTTTGGCCATGTTGATGGCAGCAGGCCTGAATTGTCATTATTATAATCTACATTGGGCAGATTCTTCTGCCACATTCAGACCCTCGTGTCCCACCAAGCAGAAATGCATCGTTCCCTCTCCATCCACTTTATTTGCAGTACTGCATAAAAGAAAAAAGTCATTTCAAAGCTGCTTTCCTGCTTGATTTTAAGCAATGTCACGGCATGACTGTGAAAAGCAGGAGCAAGCAAGCAGGTTTATCTCCATGCAAACAGCTTTGCTGTTACTGCAGCTAAAAATAGCTGAGCATCTTTCACACTTGCAAGTGTTTCTCAGCATAATTGATTTCCAGTCGTTCCTGTGGATTTTGGTATCCAGCAGCTCCCCTGGATCCGGCAGCGTTTCGCGGGACGCGGGAATGGGGCTGGGCTGAAGCAGCAGCTCCCGTGCTCGGCCATAACTCTGCACCCTCTGCTCCCAGGGATGGTGTCCATGGCCAACTCGGGCCCGAACACCAACGGCTCCCAGTTCTTCATCACCTGTGACAAAACGGACTGGCTGGACGGGAAGCACGTGGTGTTCGGGGAGGTGACGGAGGGCATGGATGTGGTGCGGGAGATCGAGGTAGGTGCGGGCAGTGGGGTGCTGGGGGCAGAGCCCACTTCCTCCCTGCCCTGGGGACTGCATGCCTGGAATTCCTGCTGCTCCTTTCTCCAAGGCTCAGGGCACCAAAGATGGGAAGCCAAAGCAGAAGGTGATCATCTCAGACTGCGGGGAGTGCCCGTGAGCTCGGCGCTTGGAGGGGCTGGATGGGGGAGCCTGGCCAGGGAACCAGCAGGGATGGGACGCCCCAGGGGCTCCCCAGCAGTGCCCATCCTGCAGCTTCCGTAGGAATTCCCTTACCAAGGTTCCTGTGGGCAGGATTTATCCTTCCCAGGATAAATCGCTTCCCTGCCTGCATTGCCCGAGCAGGGCTGGGCTGGTCCTGCTGCCGTGTTCTGGAAAAGATTTATGTTTGGTAAAAATAAAACCTAGTTTTAAAAATACCGAGGGCTTGGCTGCTGAATTCCCTCTGTGGGAAGCTGGTCTTTGAGCAAAGGTGCTTTTTTTTTTTTTTTTTGTTTTTCCTCGTTCTCGTTAATCCCGTGCCTAAATCCTGGCGCCAGGGGAAGAGTGCCAGGGAAAGAAGAGCAGAGCTGAATCCCTCGTGTTTGTTCCACATCCTCCAGCATCTCGTGGAGGCGTTTTTGGCACGGCCCTGGCTTTGTAGTGTCCTTTTCCAGCAGCAGAGGGAGGCAGGTCCCTGGCTGGCGTCTCTCCTGCTGGGAAGCCTGGTCCAGCTCCATCCCCATCCCAGAGGGAGGGCGTGCGCTGGGATGTGTGAGCTGGAGAACACGGTCAGGACAAGAAACACCAGGAAACGAAGGAGCCCTTTGGGTGATGAGGAAGGAAAAAACCCAGAGTGATGAGGCTGCAGGAAGGGATTTCCAAACTCCGGGTTGCAGAGCGGGATAAACCACACGGATCCATGGCTCCTGTGGTGGGCAGCCCTGGCTTTGCGCTTAGAGGTGACCAGGAGCTGATGGATTTGGGGTTTCCTGTGAAACTGTGGAAGGGATGTGTGGTGCTGAGCTTGTGCAGGTTTTGGCAGGAGGGCTGAGGCTGCTGAGGTGGAGAGGAAGATCCGGTGTTCGGATTTTGGGGATGTTTGGAAGATTTTCGGTTCGCCCAGCCCAGCCCCTCACAGGTCAGGGGTGTTGCTTTTCCACGAGGGTTGCTTTTATTCACTGGCTGGTTTCCCAGGGTGGCTGGGGGTTGTGCATTGTCCTAAAACTGGGACAAGGTGGGATACAAGGATGTGATTCCTGGCAAACAAAAACCAGGCCTTCTTCCCATTGCTCCCTTCTTTTTGTTGTTTAAATCCTGAATTTTAAAGTCAACCCTTGCAGGCACCTTCAGCAAGACCTGAGAGGGAGAGTCAGGGTCAGTGGAAGGCCTGGGCGTTCTCTCTGCAGGAGGCATGGAGCCAGGATCGCATCCTGAGCTGCATTTCGTGTGGAATTAGATATCCAGATAGGCAACACCTTTCCTTGGGAAGCTGGGCACTGACAGGGAGCAAATCTCTCTTATTTTGGTGGGGTTTTTCCCTGACTGTGCCGGGTTCTTCACTCGTTTATTGATGTAAGGTTCCCCAGGTATCCGAGGTGAGAACCAGCACAGGCCTTTTCCTTTTAAAATCAGAGCAAATAAATAATTTAATTGTGCAAATAGCCCGGGGAGGCTGCCTGGGACTGGAGCGGTCACAGCCCCGCTGGGAGCCACTGGATGGGCACAGCCTGACCTAAAACTCACATCAGGGCTCATTTACAAGCAAATAGGTACAATTTTAGCCGATTCTGAGTATTTTTTCATTGCGAAATGCGCTCCAAACAGAGCCCTGTTGTGCTGTGACATTAAAAAACAAAGAGCAAGAGAAACTCCGTGTTTACTTTCCAGACTTTGCGTTTATTTTATAACAGTGCCGTAGCTCAATATGGATATTTTATTTTTTTTCCAACTGGCTGAGTTTGGTGAACTTTAGGTAAACAGGAGCGGGTTAGTCAGCCAGCTGCTTAATTGCCTGATGATATTTTCATTAAGGGAATTAAAAGCACTGGGGTAGAGGTGGGTTAGTGGAGAAATACACAGCTAGAAACAGCTCAGTCCCAGAGCAGCTTGGATGCTGCCTCCACCACAGACTGCAGCAGCACGAGGGGAGAACAAATCAGTCACAGACAAAACAGGATCAGCCAAAAATCCTCTCTTTCCTATATATATATATATATATATATGTTTGTATGTATCTGTGTCTCATCAAGCGGGATAAGAGAAAGGAAGTTTTATATTATTTACATCCACTTCTAGAAAGGGGTGGGAGGGGTTTATTTTTGTTGTTTATTGTTATTATTGATGGATTTTGCTCTGATGCAGCCCCTGAAGCTCCTCTTCCAGGACACTCGGGGTGGGAATGGGACACTCAGGGATGGGAATGGGACACTCAGGGATGGGAATGGGACACTTAGGAGTGGGAATGGGACACTCAGAGTGGGAATGGGACACTCAGGGTGGGAATGGGACATTCAGAGGTGGGAATGGGACACTCAGGGATGGGAATGGGACACTCAAGGCTGCTTTCCTATATATATATAGTGAGAATGGGACACTCAGAGGTGAGAATGGGACACTCAGGGATGGGAGTAGGCCCCTCAGGATGGGAATGGGACACTCAGGACGGGAATGGGACACTCAGGGGTGGGAAGGGGACACTCGGGGTGGGAATGGGACGCTCAGGGATGGGAATGGGACACTTAGGAGGGGGAATGGGACACTCAGGGTGGGAGTGGGACCTGTGCATCAGTGGCAGCCGCAGGATTTCACCACCATGTTCCGATGCTTCTTGAGGATGACGTTGTTGTTGCTGTCGTAGTAGAGGACAGAGGTGGCACTGAGCTTGGTGGGGGCACAGCACGCCTTGGGCACGGCCTCAGGCTTCATCAGGTGGACCTGGGGGATGGATGGAGCCCGTCAGTGCCAGCAAACGTGGCTCCAGGCAACAGAAAAGGCGTCAAACCAACCAAAAATCCCCAGTGAATGGGGGGATTATTTCCATCTTTTTGCAAAAATATTTATTCTAAACTCCAGGCAGTCTCTGCTGCGGTTTATATTGGATCAGGGCTCATGGCACTGCCTGGGCCAGGCAGCCCCTTCATTAATTTGGGATTTCAGGGCCCTTTTCTCACAAAAATAGACAAATGACTGAAAAAACCCCATAAATCGGTGCAGCACGGGTCAGGCCCCGGTGTGGACGGGGGGCGCTGGGCGCTGTTCCAACGGAGATTCTCCACCCCAAATTTAAAATCTGAAGTCCCCAACGCCTGTGTGAACACGAGCCCCCTTTGGATGGCGTTTCCCTGCTCGGGCCGCGCTCTGTCCCAGGTTTTCCTGCAGGGCGGCAGGCGGAGGGAGGCTCGCGAGCTGCCGGAGCCCTCGCCGCCTTCCCCCGACATGTGCGATTAATTTACGGCAGGGGCAGCCGAGCTCTCCCGGCTCGGAAGTCCGGTGTTTTTGCTGTCCGAGCCTGCTATTTGCAGCTCAGGCTGGGGCTGGCGCGGCTCCGCGGCCGCCTTTGCCCTGCCGCTTCCCAGAAGGGCCGGATCCAGGTGATTCACATCCTGCCCGAACGGCTCCGTTTTGGGAACAGCGCTGGGTTTTGGGGTGATGGGTGGGTGTAAGGGGGGCAAAGGGCCCCTCCCTGCCGCTGCCGGGATGGTTCCCAGCCCCCGGATGGGCCCTGGAAGCTTCGTTAATGTCAAAATTAAACCCCGCCAGGCGACACCTTCAAAGGCTCGGCCGAGGGCTCGGCGCTCCCTGTAATTAACTGCGAGCACCGGAGCCGGGGTGGCTCTGCCATTGGGAAACCAAACACTCACAGGGCAGGAAATTCCAGAAATTAAAGCCCTGGCTGGGATGTGGGGTGGGTTTGGGGAAAAAAAAAGCAAAACAAACCGAAGGCATTAAAGCTTTCTTGCTCGGAATATGCTGAGCCCAACGTTTGGATGCTGGGGCTATGGATAAACCCTCGGAAGCAGCTGGAGAGGAGGGTGCACGGATGCTATGGAGCCTTTTGGGAAGAGCCGAGGGGCTCTGGTGTGCCCTGGGCTTGTCCCAGCTCCCCTCCTGCCAGGGAAGAGGGACCATTAACCTGTCAGAAATCATCAGTTTTGCCCCAGCTGCTGTGAAACTGGAGCGGGATCGTGTCAGTCAGAAAATCAAGAGGTGAGGGAGCTCTGGAGTTACAAAATCCCGCCGTTGCACCCTTCTGGCTCAGGCTGAGGGGGCAGAGCTGGTGACCTGGGTGCCCTCGCTCTGGTCTCTCCACAATAATGCCTTGAAATTCCGTATTGGAACCTCCCGAGCGCCTGTGCTGGGGGCCGGCCTGTGAGCAGCCATCCAGATGTGCAAGCGTCCACCCAGATGTGCATTCACCCATCCAGATGGGCATGAACCCACCCAGATGTGCATTCAGCCACCCAGATGTGCATTAACCCATCCAGATGTGAATGCACCCACCCAGATGTGCATTCACCCATCCAGATGGGCTTGAACCCATCCAGCTGTGCATTCACTCACCCAGCTGTGCATTCACCCATCCAGATGTGCATTCACCCACCCAGATGTGCATTCACCCACCCAGATGGGCTTGAACCCACCCAGCTGTGCATGCACCCACCCAGCTGTGCATTCACCCACCCAGCTGTGCAGTCACCCACCCAGCTGTGCAGTCACCCACCCAGATGTGCATTCACCCACCAAACCTTTATCTCAACCAGGAGCCCGACTGCACCCTCCGACCTAAACACCTTCAAACCCAGCCGTGCTCATCCCAAAATCCCAGCCCTCCCTCGGGACCCGCCGGGCTCTGGCTGCTCCCCAGCACCCACCCAGACCCCCCAGGGCTGCCCTCGCGGGCTGCACTGACCAGGGACTGCAGGATGGCGTGGTTGGTGGCGTTCATGCAGGAGTCCAGCGGGAACGCGCACTCCCCCTCGCAGTAGTAGGCTGAGTATCCCTGCGGAGCGATCACCCAATCCTGCAAAAAAAAACCAAAAAAAAAGGGATTATGTGGAGGCATTCGCCCTTCTGTGCCCCCTCACCCATTCCCCACCTGCGTAAACTACTCAGCCACCTCCTCCCTGCGTGGCTGTGCCCTCAGCGAGGGTTTATTTTGATTTTTTGGACTGAGCCATGAGTTGCTCGGGGTCACCGGTGGGGTTTGGGGGTTGTGGCAGTTCACGTTTGCCTTCCCAGCTCACGGGGTGGTTTCATGGGCAGGAGAATCCAGCCTGGGAGGGAGCCCAGGGCGGGGGAATGGGATATTGGGGGGTTTTTTTGTCATTTACTTCTCCCAGCAGACAAGTACCAGCCAGCCGAGGTCCTGGAAGCTGACGTAGAGCTCGTGGCGCCGGCAGACCTGCCGCCCGTCTGTGGCGTGGACATCATCTGTGGGAAAAGGGGACAGGGAATTTCAGCCCTGGAACCCCCCGTCCTGCCCCTCTGCTGCAGCCATCCCCCCTCAGAGGTGGGATACAGCCCCTGTGACCAGGATTAGTCCAGCAGAACTAAAGGAGAGGAGCCTTCGTTGCTGCACAAAGGGAAAAGAAGCTCCAGACTGGCCTGTAAGTTGATATTCCAATATTGGGATGAAGGAATTCAACCTTGGAAGGGCTAAACCCCAGCTTTGCTTACTTTGAGGGTTTCCCAAACTCGGTGGTTTCAGGGTCTTCTTGCTCCCCTCCCGCCTGAGCTTTCTGGAGCTGTGACACCTTCCCAGCGCTCCAAAGCCAAGGGCAATGAGGCAAAAATTCCAATATTCAGTAATCCTAACACGCTCACAAAACACCATTTCCTTGAGGGCATCCAACCCAAACCCTCTCTGCACCTCCCAAACTGCTAAAACTTCCAATCCTAAAACCTCAGAACTTTTTGGCTCTGTTTCTCTTGGGCCAAAAATTGGGATTTCAAGGTGCTGACAGCAGAGCCTTGTGTTTTCCGTAGGGATCCCTCCTCCTCCAGAAAATATCTTACCAAAAATTCCCGGGAGCTTGTTTGGGTGGGGGAGGTCGTTGGATTTCTTGGGCTGCCGCCTCCTCGGGGGTTTGGCCGCGCGTGTGACACGGGCGGGGCTGGGGCTGGCCCGGAAAAATGTCACCATGAAGGGCTGCTTGGAGCGGGGTCCCCGGCGCCCCAGGAGCCCGGCTGAGCCCGGGTCAACGCTGTGACCTGCAGGGACAGGACCGTGGCTGCGTTTGTCCTCAAAATGAGCTCGTTTGGTTAAAGCAAAGATGAAAAGTAACAGGAAATCTGCAGCAGGAGCTGCGGTTTTGGCATCCCAAGGGGTTGGAGCCCCCTGAGGATCCTGTTCCACCACAAAATGGTCACACGGGGCAATTCGAGGATTAAAACCAACCAATTGCCCCCTTCACCCCTGTGGAGGGAAAGGAATGGATGGAGCGTTCCTGGCTGGGATTCCTCCTCCCACGGAAGAGGAGCTGCTCTTTGTGTGCCTTCACACCTGGAAAAGGCGCTGCTGGAGCAGATTTAATCCCGTGGGGAAAAGAGGGTCAATCCTCTGCCACAGACACAGAGGATCCCTCCAGGTAAGGAGTTCATTAAGTGTTAATGGGGTTAATTATAGTCCGTGCCATCAGAACCTGCAAACCCAGGCTTCTGGCACTCCCGGGTTCTCCATCACAGCTGGAAATTTAAAATCGCACTGAGATCAAACCCCCCCACCACATCCCACGGCACCAAGGGGACTCCAATTCCTGGGAATCTGGCCCCAGACGCTGCAGGCAGGTCTGGCAGGCTCACCATCATCGGTCTCCACGTAGAGCCGCAGCCCCAGGTTGTGTTTCGGATCCACTGACCAGTGGTTGCTGGCGGCCGTGACGTCAAACACCAGCCAGCCCTCTGTCCCGGCACGCAGGTCCTGGACGTCCAGCAGGAACAGGTCAGATTCCCTACAGGAACAGGGGGGAAAAAGAGCAGGTGAGGAGCACCCAAAGGGCTCCAGAGGGACGGTAATTAGTGGAAATGACTCCTCGGAGCTGCGTCCGGACAGATCCCGGCTCTTGGTGCCACCGGCTGTGCTGGACAGCGTGGCGGTGTCCTGGCAGCTGCCCTGGGAAAAGCTCCCTCCCCGCCCAGGTGGAAATGCCAGGGCGTGGCACTGCCCTGTGGGAAAGTGTGGGAGCAGACGGACACGGCGGTGCCACCTCGGGTGGGGTGGGAAGGGAAAGCCTGGGGCTGGTCCCTATACCTGTCTCCATCCTCACCATCTTCATCCCAGTTCCCATCCTCAGCATCCCCATTCCCACCTTCTTCAGTCTCATTCCCATTCCCTTCATCTTTATCCTTATTCCCATTCCCGTCTTCATTCCTGTACCCACACCCATCCCCATCATCTTCATTCCCATTCCCATTCCCATCCCCATCCCCATCCCCATCCTCATTCCCATCTTCTTCTTTACCTTCCCCATTCCCATTCCCATCGTCTTCATTCCCATTCCCATCATCTTCATTCCTATTCCCATTCCCTTCATCTTTATCCGTATTCCCATTCCCGTCTTCATTCCTGTACCCATCCCTCTCTCCATCAACCTCGTTTCCATTGTCATGCCCATCTTCTTCTTTACCTTCCCCATTCCCATTCCCATCGTCTTCATTCCCATTCCCATCATCTTCATTCCTATTCCCATTCCCTTCATCTTTATCCGTATTCCCATTCCCGTCTTCATTCCTGTACCCATCCCTCTCTCCATCAACCTCGTTTCCATTGTCATGCCCATCTTCTTCTTTACCTTCCCCATTCCCATTCCCATCGTCTTCATTCCCATTCCCATCATCTTCATTCCTATTCCCATTCCCTTCATCTTTATCCGTATTCCCATTCCCGTCTTCATTCCTGTACCCATCCCTCTCTCCATCAACCTCGTTTCCATTGTCATGCCCATCTTCTTCTTTACCTTCCCCATTCCCATTCCCATCATTNTCATCTTCATTCCTGTACCCATCCCTCTCCCCATCAACCTCGTTTCCATCCTCATTCCCATCTTCTTCATTCCCTTACCCATTCACATTCCCATGCCCATCATCTTCATTTCCATTCCCTTTATTCCCATTCCTGTTCCCATCATCTTCATTCCCATTCCCATCATCTTCATTCCCATTCCCATTCCCATCATCTTCATTCCTATTCCCATTCCCTTCCCATCTCCTTCATTCCCACACCCTTTCCCACCCCCATGACCTTCATTCTGATCCCCATTCCCATCTTCTTCATCCCCATCCCCATTTTCTTCATCCCCATTCCCATCTTCTTCATCCCCATCCCCATTTTCTTCATCCCCATTCCCATTTTCTTCATCCCCATTCCCATTTTTCATTCCCATTCCCGTCCTTACCCCCGTCCCCACCTCCTTCACGTCGCACCCGCTGCCATCACCTTCACTCCCATTCCCACGCCCCTCCTCCTCATTCCCAGCCCCATTCCCGCCATTCCCAGCCCGTCACCTGTTGGAATTCTGGGCAGCCACCTCGTAGATGCTGACGTGGAGGCTGCCGTTGGCGTGGCCGGGGACGCCCCGGGCTTTGTAGATGCGGAACTCGGCGGCCGTCACGGCCTCTCCTGCCGGCACCTGGGTCAGGTCGAACCTGAACTCCTTCCAGTAGGGCTTGGGCGAGAACAGGTCCCGGTCCTGCTCCACTGAGGAGCAAAAAGGGTCGTGGATGGCTGATCCAAGCCTGGGGCTCCCCGCCCTGAGTCCCACCAAGCGGATTTTGGGACGAACCCGCGGGCTCCGAGCGCCTCGCCCTCGGTTGGAAATTCCCATCTCCCGAGAGTTTGAATCCCGATGCAGCCTCCTCTATTTTTGCAATTTATTTTGCTGTAAACCCATCAGCGTTCCCTCCCAGCCCTCTTCCTTTATTACAAATTAAAATTAAAATTAAATATTAAATATTAAAATTAAAATTAAAAATCAAAACTAAAATTACAAACGCTGGCTATGGGATGAGCACACAGAATGTGCCGTGCTTTAGGGGCTGCAGCGTTCTGTGCTTCGTCAAAAAGTGAAAAAAGCACGCAAAACTTTGAATTTTTGGGGGTCAGCAGGACCATCTGGAGCAGGAATTGGGGTTTTTTAAACTTTTCTTGCAGCAGACAAGCCCAGGGCTCGTCAGGGCCGTCACTGGATGTCACAGGTCCCCTCTTGTCCACAAGCAAAGATTTTCAGCCTGTGCAGTTTTGGGGAGGTGAGGGGGATTATCAGGTCACTGCTCTGTAAAAAAACCCTCCCTTTTTCCTGAAAACACCTTATTTCTCATCAATCCAGCACACACTGGGACAGGAAAAATCTGATTTTATTTTAAAAGTCCATAAAGAATAGCCCTTCCTTTCTTTGAGGTAATGCAGCCCCCGCAGTTTTGCTAACGTGCAATTATTTGCTTCAAATTGTTCTTTAAAAATATTCCCATCTTCCCTGAGTATTAATAAAGTTTATGATTAAATATGATTCAATGTGACTAAAGCTTCTCCTGCTTCAGGCGCAAAAGCAACGTAACCGATTGGACCTGGCGCTCACTTCTAAAACTAAAACGAACAAATAATTAACTAAATCAAAACCAAATATTTTAAATGCATTTTTTAACCAGTTCCAGGGTGTAAAGATTCCAAATTTAATCCACCATAGGGTTGCCATTCCCATTTATACAGAGGGAGAAGCGTGGCCCGTCCCTCCAAACCCAGCACCGATATTTTACTTATGTACCCACAAGTTTTATTTTTCCTTCTTTTTCTCATTTTTTTCCTTTTTTTTGCCCCTCTTTTTTTTTTTTTTTTTTTTTTTTTTTTTTTTTTTCTTTTTTTTCTCCCAAATCCCACATTCCCTCCAGCTCCCGGCCTCACCACAAGCTCTGCTATAAAAAAAGCCCGGGGCCAGGCGGGCAGGGCGGATGCGGAGAACGCTTCCTGCTCCGGCCGGGCGGCTGCCAGCTGCGGTGGGGAGGATGCTGTGGGGAGCTGACCCAACCCCTGCCCCCTTCAGGGGGGACCCAGAGCCCCCCAAACTCTCTGCAGCCCCTCGGGCTCTTCCCTCTTTTCCGTTTCCTCCACCAGCCCATCGTGGGTGGGTTCATTCTCCCAGATTGTTGGTGCCGCCAAAGCCGCCGAGGCCTCGTGGCGCTGGCAAAATCCTTAAATTCCCCCAAAACGCAAGCAGAGGAGGCTCCTCCTTTTTTTCAGCACTGATAAAGCCCCAGTGGGTGTCCCACGGTGGGTCCCAGGTACAGAGTGGTGTCCCCTTGGGTGTTTTTGGTCACTTGAATACTTGGGTGAGCCCTTTGCTCCAAAATCTTTGGCTGTAGCTGGGCCCTCACCCAGGGATGGGCAGGGGGATTTTTTTCTCAGAGCCAAGGAGGTCACAGACATAAAAAAAAAAGCCCCTGGGGTGATTTTTTAGAGAAGAGTGAAAATCATAACCAAACCAAATTTTTTAGGAAAACTTCCAGTCACTGTGGAGGTGATGGAGGGGTCCAGGGATGAGGGCAGAGGATGGGATCTGCTGGGAGGGAAGCCCTGGGACACCTCGGCAGTAGGAGAAATGCAGAAGGGGCTGCAAATAGCTGAGCTCCTTGATGAACCAAATAAGCTGGGTGTGACAGCGATCTGTCTGTGTTTGGGATGAAATTCTGGCAGGAATCCCTGCTAATTCTGGGAGAATCCCTCTGCTAATTCTGGGAGAAAAAGAGGGAACCCCCTTGGAGGGGCAGGGCCAAGGGAGAAGCATCTCCCTCTGTGCCGACACTGGGACGCAAAGAGCAGCCTGGAGAGGGTTCGACATCACCGTGTTTTCTGCTAAAATAAAAGTGGTTGTGAAATGAGAACCCTGCAGAAACCCCAAAGCACCCAGCGGGTGCCCCAGCAGAGCCGTGGGTGCCCCAGCAGAGCCGTGGGTGCCCCAGCAGAGCCGTGGGTGCTCAGATGCTGCTGGGGGTGTGCTGGAGGTGCCCCCCCAGCTGGTTTTGGGAGCCCACGGTGCCTGGGAACCTGCCACTGATTCGGGTTGACTCAGCCACACCACCAACCCTCAATTATCTGTGGGCGGATTATCCGGATTGCGGAGGAGACGCACCAAAAAAGCCCAACCCAAGCGCTTTGCTCTCCTTGCCCCCTCCTTTGGCATCGTCCCGAAGAGCTGCTGCGTCTTCCCCCGAAGCTGAATGTCACCCCTGTGCTCCCGTCACCTCCCCAAAAATAATCTAAAAATGATTATACACCAATATAAACGGCCTTGGGGCCGTTCCCCCGGCAGGGGATGCCCAGCTCCATCTCCACTGAGCCTCCTGGTGTCTCCCAGTCCCTGAGCATTCCCGATCTCTTCCCAGATCCCACCCTTCCTCCTGCTCCCCAGGTTATTCTTAGCTGCACGTTCTTCCTTGTGCGCTTTCTCTGCTTCTATAAACTGCGCATCAGTCGTAATTACCGGTCCTGGCTGCTCCCGATGGGTCCCCTTGACCATTTCAGACACCAAATTAAAAGGAAATGCCAGGATATTCAACCACATCAAGTGCTCTGGATCCTAAAATAGGTTTAAAGGAGATGCAGGGAAGATGTTGTCCTTCCACTTGCAAGCAGGAAAAAATAAGCTCCGGAGGCTTTCTGATGTTGGGAGGGATTTAGGAGTTATCCCGAGTGCTGTGAAACACATCCAGACTCCCAGATTGCCTCATGAGTGCTTCCTTCATCCTCCTGGGATGAACACTGGGAGCTGCAGGATGCAGGGCTCGGAACTGGACACCCCCAGTCCGGCTGCTGGCAGCTGGGTGACAGCTCTGACCCCTGCTCTGGGAGCACCGTGTCACAGGTGGATCCCAGGGATTTATTTGGGAAGCTTTTCCCGTTAAAACACACGCGGAGGGTCCATACAGAGCACTGACACCTTGGCACAGGCCACCCTCGGATGGATGCCCGGAGGAGGAGGCTCCAATGGCTGCAAAATGAAGCCAGGAGCGGGAAAATCCTGAGCCAGCTGCTGACAGCAGCTGGATTTTGGTGGTAATTGTGTGGGGGCAAGGGTAGGAGGTCGGCGGTGGGTGATGAACTTCCAGTGTGGAGTGGAGCAGCACATCCCAACTCCCAAAATTCGATTAAAGAGGCTGCCCTGGCCTCCCACCCCACACTAATGGCTCCTCGATCCTGGGGTGCTGTGGCTATTTTTGCCAAGGTGTCCTGCATTCCTCTCCAGTGCTCCCTGGATTTTCCAGGAAGATGTTTGGCTGTGGGCACAGCTTCGTCCGAAACAGCCACGGGAGAGTCCGGCCACACGGAATCACAGACTGCTTTGGGTTGGAAGGACCCTTAAGATCACCTAATTCCATCCCCTTGCCATGGGCAGGGGCACCTCCCAATAAACCAGGAGCCGTGGACGACAGGGGGAAAGGGGGGATGCTGTGGTGCCTTGGGTGTCGTGGGGGGCTCGGGAATGCCGTGAGTGTCCTCGTCCCATTCCCGTTACAAACCTCTCTGTTCCATGATTACACCCTGCCCGTACCCATGACTCACAGCTGAGGAGAAATCCCAAAGCCCATCCTTACCCCGGCCTTAAAAACACAGCAACCCACAGGACTCCTCCAGCAAGGGCACAGAAATAGCACAGGTCAGGCTTTACCCTCGCTCCGGGACGAGCAAAAGGGGTGGGACGGGTGGATCCACCATCACCAAACCCAGCTGGGGGTGCCCGGTGGCCCCGGCTGCCCCTGCCCCCCAAACTGGGCTGTGTTTGTGCCCCAGGGAGGTTTGTCATTCCCCCTGCCCGGGAACAAGGTGTGCCGTTGGGAGCCGCGCTCGGGCCCGGCTCACACAGGGCTGCGTGGGGTGGCTGCGAGCAAAGAGGTCCAAGTGCCCAATGGAGCACAGACTTAGCCCATTTGCATGTCCCATCAGGATAATTGTGCAGCCAATTATGCATGCAAATGAGAGCTGGCCTTCTCCCACAAAAAAACCCTTATTTAATTAACATGAAGGGGCTGACGAAGCCGCAGAAATCAAAGCCATTCAAATTGAAGGCTGGAGCTGTGTTCCCCAGCTCTCCTGGCTACTCCAGGAGCACTGGGAAGGGGAGCAGTGCTGGTACCCCCGTTCCTGCACCCCTGTACCTGCAGTGACACCTCCCAAAGGCTCCCCTGAACATCCCACCCCGAGTGCCATCAAACCTGACCCTTTCAAAGCCCATTTTGGTGCTCGGGTGTTGTCCCAAGTGCTGAGGGGATTTGGTGCTTCGGTGTCTGTCTCCATCAGCCTCAGCTTTCCCAGGACGCTGAGCTCCAACGGTTCCCTCAGGACTCTAAACGGGAGCGGGGTGCTCGGTGCCTGCACCTGTGGGCACCCCGAGCACCTCCGGAGCAGCAGGGTCTGTCCCAGGGAGACTCCTCACACCCGCACGTGCTGCAGGGAGTGTAGGGATGAGTGGGAGACGCCTCTACAACCCTTCTCTCCCCCAAACCTCCTCCCAAGGGTGCAGATCCCCTCCCTGCCTCGAGTGTCCAAGGAGGGATTCTCCCCATCCTCAGAGGCTGTGCGGGACCTCGTGCTTGGCCTGGACAGGGGCACCCAAACACCCCTTAAAGCAACGAGCAGGGGCAGGGAAGAGCTCCGTATCCGAACTCCTGGTCTGCAAATCCCGCTGGGTTCAGGCCAGCCCAGTGCCTGCTCTCCGAGAACCCGTCCCATCCCGAGTATCTGCGGCCCCGCTGATGCTGGGAACAGCTCTGCTGCTGCTCCAGCAACTGCCTGGAAATAGGAGGGATGCTGGAGCTGGAGCCTGGTAACCAGCTGGACGGGATTCCAGCAATAATTAGCAACCCGGAGGGTTTTGTTTGGGACCGTGATTCAGTGTCCCATCGAGGGTCACCCTGCTGCTGGCACCAGAGCTGCTGTCCTGCCTGTCCTGCGTCCCGCTCGCTCCCCGCCTTGTGCCCACCGAGATGGGGAGCCCAGGGCGGACGGGCTTCCCGCAGCCCCCCCTCTCTGCAGGACGTTCCTCTTCTCCATTTCCCCTTTTTAAGCGGAGCTGGGATTCGTCCCGGCCGCTTTGACCCAACTCCCGTGTCCCTCACAGCCGCTCTCCCTCGTATTGAGCTTAACTTTGGGCTAAAGAGTTGCTTATTTGAACGAGGACGCCCTGAGAAACCACCCCAGGGCCGAGGGATGCTCGGAGCTGCCGGTACCACGGTTACGGACCAGGAGTTCGGGTCGGGGCCACCTCAGGCCCCTGTGCCCGGTCCCGGTGTCCCCCCGGTGCCTCCCCGGCTCTGCGCTGTGCGGGGCTCAGCCGCCGCCTCCTCCCCGGTCCCGCCCGTGCGCTCCTGTCCGCTTTGGTCCCCTCGGTCTGTCCGTGCGCTCCGGTCCCCCCCGGTCCTGCCTAAGCCTTCCGGATCGTCCCCGTGCGCTCCCGTGCCTCCACAAGCTCCGGTGGCTCCGGTGCGCTCCGGTCTGCGCCTGGCACCGGGGTCCTGCCAACGCCACCGGGATCCTGCCCGCACGCCTCGGTATCCCCTCCCGGTACCCGCGGTGAGCTCCGGTGCGCTCGCTCCGATAGCCCCGATGCCTCCGGTCCTGCCAACGCCGCCGGGATCCTGCCCGCACGCCCCGGTATCCCCTCCCGGTACCCGCGGTGAGCGCCGGTGCGCTCGCTCCGATAGCCCCGATGCCTCCGGTCCTGCCAAAGCGGCCGGGATCCTGCCCGCACGCCTCGGTATCCCCTCCCGGTACCCGCGGTGAGCTCCGGTGCGCTCGCTCCGATAGCCCCGATGCCTCCGGTCCTGCCAACGCCGCCGGGATCCTGCCCGCACGTCCCGGTACCCCCGGTACTCCCCGGTGCGCTCCGGTCCTGCCGATGCCCCTCACATCCCGGCGTCCCCCGGTCCGCCCCGCTATCCTCGGTGCCCCCGGTCCTCCCGGTCCCCCGGAGCGGCTCTCACCCATGTTGACGAGGCTGACCACGGTGTCTGCGCGGCTCACGACGCTGCCGGGCGGGGGGCTCTGTGTGCTGAGCCCGGTGAGCACCGGGCGCGACACCGCCGCTTCCTCGCCCTCCTCCTCCTCC